>CAOLHI010001017.1:0-460670 GCA_948474755.1 Ctenosaura bakeri
TTTCCACTGTATTCTCTTGATACTTCAATAGTCCTGGACTTTTTCTGATAGCTTTCATCAAATCATCCTTTTTATTGAAATTTGCCACTCTCACAACAATATCTCTGGGAGTTATTCCCCTCTTCATAGCTGTCACGTGATAAATCCTTTCTATATCCTGTTGTTCCCATATAATCTCAGGAGCAATGCTTTTTAACCATTTTAAAACTTCTTTCAAGGATTTTTGAGTTTCATGTGGTAGCTCTGCAAACCCATGAATTTTCACATTATTTCTTCGATTTTGATCCTGCAACTGTATGATCTGCTTCTCCAGCTGGGAAATCCTGTCATCATGTTCTATTATTTTTGTCTGCTGATCCACTTGGATATTTTTTTATACTATCCACCTTAATGTCCAATTCTTTTATTTCTTTTGAAATATTTTTATACATCTCATTCATTTCTCCTCTTATATTAGATGTTAATGTAGTTGCAAGAGCTTGGTTAGACTCTGTTATAAGTTTCTGTATAAAAGCTTTCATTTCTTCATTAGCTCTGTTTGTTTTCTGTTTAGTCGCCATTTTTGTTTCTTCTTCGTCTCTGTTAGAGTTTAAGTTTGAATTTTCAAAATCTCTAACTAGACGATTAAATGTTTTTTCTGTTGCTTTTAATTGTTTCCAAGTGGGATGTTTATAAACTTTTGTTCCCTTTTGCTTAGACGACATAAATGTCTCTGGCAGCGAAAACCAAAAATAGCTTTACTCTCACTCCATCACAACAACTATTTCCAATTTAGACATAGTCTTTTATATTTCTCCAGTTGGAGAAGAATCAAAACCAATCCAGTATCTTATCTTACATTCCTTCCCACATTATTTTTCCTTAATTACTCATAGTCTTTCTTTCATTTAAAAGGGCCTCTCAGGGTTTTTTATTCTCCTCTGCTCCGGGAGAAGAAATATCAGCCTGCTTCTGCCATTGCAGCTGGCTCCTCCCCCCATTGCTTCATCTCTTCTCTGCATTAGTTTGTCCCAACTTCTCGCTAGCCAATATTTTCTTCCTTTCTTTTAGTTACCTTTGTGTGGTTGTGAGACTGCTTGAATCTTGCATGGGTTTGTGATTTTCCCCAATAAAACGTACTTTTAATCTCCAACTAGTGTCCCTGCATTAGTACCAATATGCAAAAGTGGAAAAATCCTGTAGGGTTACCCCCATCTCGCAGGGCTCCCTTTGAACTGATAATTCACGACCATTTCACACAGACACTGGCACCATGGGTGGACCTCTGAGTCACTCACCTTATGGCGTAACATGAGCACCTGGAATGTTTTCTTAGATCTGGTCTGTCTCTGCAACATCCTCCAACCGAGCCATCATGTCATCCTCTTCTGGGTCCCCTTTTATTTACTATTCTTTTTCTTTGGGTTGCTTTTCACCTCACACACCCCTTTCCTTTGTTCACAAGGTTTGACATTTTGTTTTTATTCTTCCATGGACTCAAACATGGTCTGTTTTTCTAGTGAGAAATCTAATATAATTTCTATTTCCCCTGGGAAATCTAGCATAGTTCTTCTTTTATCTACTCTGTTTTGTTCATCAAAGTGAACCACATGTCTAGTAGCAGCTTCACCACTCCTTAGGTTTATTACTCTCTACTCTTTGCTACCAGGATCATAGCAAATCAGAACAGCCCATTCTGGCATCTAGCTTCTGTTGCTTTTGCTTTGGTATGTATGCATATGAAATGCTGTCAAAAGTTCTAATATGCTTTGTGTTAGGCACTCTCGCATGCAATAATTGAAATGGTGTTTGTGTGGTTGGCATTTTGTTCTGAAACTACGTTACAGTTGTGATGGCATCACCCCAGAGTCTGAGCTGGAAAGATGAGCATCTTCCAGCATGCACTTTGTCATCTTGAGGGGAGATCTCCATTTCCTCCATCAATCCCATTCTGCTCAAACAACTTCTGTGCAAAGTGCCATGTTCTAGGAAAACCTGTATGTCATGTGAGAAACTCTCACCATCACAATTTCTGTGTGTTGCCTTTGGTGTGTTCTTGAACTTGTTGTTAACCATAGCAATGGGCAGTGTACTTCTGTACACTGTACAGCATTTCTTGAGCTTGATTTTTCTCCTTCAGCAAGTAGGTGACACAATATCTTTTAAAATCATCCACAAAAATAAAAGCATATCTGTTTCTGCCAAGTGAGAGAACATTAAATGGACAAATGGACAAGATGGATCATTGTGTATGAGATCTAGCAGTTTGGTGTTTCTCCATTTACACAATGGCTGAAATGAGGACTCAATTGCTTGTTTGTCTTCTATAAAAGTTACACACTTAATAATGTTGCTATTCTCTTGCATTGTTATTTTCCCTGCTACTTGTGTCCAAATTCTTATTCATTAGTTGAAAAATACAGGTATACCTCAGTTAAAAGAGTAATGTGTTCCTGGGCTTTAGTTCTTTAACAGAAACTTTGGCACCAATAGTAGAAATAACATGGAAAGAATAGTTATACATTCTTGCACCACAAAAAAAGAAGGACAATTCCACATGTTTCAGCAAACTTTTTATTCAAAACAAATGACAAGCACACATGAAATGAAAAAATCAGCTCAGGTAAACCTCACAAAGGTCAACAAAAACACTTGAATCTTCTAGAGACCACTTGAATGCTTCCAAAATGCATCTTGAGATATATTTTTTAAACTCCCTCCATTTTTTTTTTTTTTTTTTTGGTGGCAAAACTTACAGATCTATGCTTTTCCAACACACCAGGGTAGTGAGTGAGGCAACCTAGGCATTTCCCCCCTTTACGTTGTGTTTTGCCCCTTACACATACTCAGAAAGTGATTCTGAAGTCAGCTGTCTATCTTGCCCATTGTACATAAGCATACATTATGTATCACAGATACACTGCTACAGCCCAAGATTGAAAGTACGTCTTTCTCTAGCCCTCCTGCACCATCCTTCCTGTGCCAATAGTGAAAAAAACTTCCATTTAGACAGAAGACAAGAAGGATGGGGCTGGAGTGGACTCCCATAAAAAAGACTTTGTAACAAGGAGTTTCTTTGTCAGAAGCTTTGTAAACTGTAGCTTTTGGTGATAACAGCCAAGATGCCTGTGCTATGGATGAAGGTTCTTGACATTATTCTCTTCTTCAGCCACATGGGCTTGTTGAGCTCAAAGACTTACACCATCATTCTCAAATAGTTGAGTGAACACAACATCATTTTTAGTAACTGTGCACTTTCCTCCTTTGAAATATATTTAAGCCTCCTTTTTTATCTAGAGTAGACACACTGGACATGGTTTGATGTAAGTCAGGGGAGTGTTACCCTGAAAATTGGGGGTATCTTGAGGCCCCCAAAACCAGGCTTCAAAAATTAAGGAATTAGCAGAGCTATCCAGCAAAATTTGTGAGAGATCAGGGCAAGGGATCTTCAACCCTATGTCTACGGGGTCTGAACCACACAAGAGTCAGAGAAATGATCTAAAATGGTTTTTATTAAACAAAAACTAACAGAGGGAGTCATGTACACACGTTATCAAATATTCTTGCAATCATACGAGGGCTACAGAAATAAAGTTGGAAATAAGCAACCAAGTGGGAGAGAGAGGGCATACGGACCTTAGTCTAGACGTCCTGGGAGAAGGAGAAGATTACCGCAGGCTCAGTGTAAAGCACCAAGGGGAGGCTGGATCCCGGGCGGGATGGATGGTAGCAGGGTCTTGAAGAGGAGTGGGAATGCGAGTCACGTTTGGCTCTCAGGAGCGTCTGGGAGGCTTCAGTAGCAGCGAAATGGGCCCTTCTGTCTGGTCTAGGAGGCTCTCCAAAGAGGCTCCAAAAGAGGGGAGTTTTATAGCCAATTTCTGTCCTCAGGCCAGGTACTGGCTAGCAAAGTATAGTTAGTGGGCGATGAGTGTGGAATATAATGTTAAGCAAATATCACAATCCCTCCTCTGTATTGTTTTGTACTGGGAAGTCCAGGTGCATGATAGGTTTAAAATTCTGAATTGATAGGTTTTGATTGTCTTCGCACAGTTCATCAGCGTAGCTTGGGGTGTGACAGCGTCCAGGAGCGAGTCTACTGTCTGCCTAGAGATACGTGACACACGGAACAATAGGTCAGTCTTTTAGCCTAAAGGACATTGTCTACATTCCCATACAGTAGAGGGAGACAGTATTGTTTTAGGGATTTCCCATTCAACACCAATTTTGTTTTTAACTGCAACTGACCTTTGCTAACCAATATCCAGGTTGGGGGAGCCAAGCCAATTTTAGGGGTCCTCTCTTGAGATTACTTTGGAGTGTAACAGGAGAAAAGAGGGTGGTTAGCATCTTGTTATTGAGTTATAATGCTGTAAATCCAACTTTGACTGTGTTACACTCTGTCACAAAGATTAATTGATTATCCTCCAAAGAAATATAAATTATACTATAATTTGTACTCTAGAGCAGAATGGAGTTTGTATGATAGATTTTTCTCTCTCTCCAAGCAACAGTGTTTTCTCCCATTGGTTTGTTTGTTTTAAAGCACTTAGAACCATTTTGAGATTTTAATGGAAATTGAATCCTGCCTCTCCTTTGCTGGTAATTATTACTAATATATCTCAGAGGTTTTCTAACAATAATCCTGGTGTTTTGTAAGGACATTTTTCGTGGTAGCAAATCAGAAAAACTCATTGCTCGATGTGTGTGTGTGTGTGTGTGTATCTGTTTGTGTCTTGGGGGCAGTCTCAAGAAAATACAAAAAAGGGAGTAAAGCCTGAACAACCTGCTAACCACTTATGCCCAGAACTTGTTGGGAAATGAGAGAGACAGCACTGGATCCTTCAAGCAGAGAATTCAGCACAGTAAAGCAGAAGCTGAACCATAACCAAACCTATGCCTCCCCCCACAACTTCACAAACACATACATACAGGATTTGTCTGAGAGAAGAAATGAATCTGGTTTTCTTTGTAAAACTTACAAAAGTATCTTTACTTACAAAACTTGTCCTTAATCAAATAGATGCTCTAATAGAAAAGACAAGAGAAGAAAAAGAAAATGACTTCAGGTTAGAGTGATTTGGGGAAACATGTTAAAAAAACAAGCACACATTAGTGCAGTAGATAGATAGATAGATAGATAGATAGATAGATAGATAGATATTGTTTATTACAGTCATAGACTAGTAAAAAGATTACATCAAAACAGTACCAAGGCCAAAAACATAAGTACTGATACAAATAAACATAAAACATGAATAAATAATACATAAAAACAGCATAATAAACTTGATCAAGAATGCAGTACTACTGAGGGATAACAGTCTCACAAGGATTACAATATGCATCTACTCACTACCCAACATCTTTTGTCTTACTCTCATAGCTGCAGCACAGAATTTAGCAGCCTTATATGTTATATCAGAGTTCGTATCTGATAACAATAGGAAGGTATAAGATGATTCAGAACCACCTGGGTGTTCCTGAAGAATTGTGGAGATGATATCAGCTCTTAAATCTCTATAGAACATATATTGAAAAAGCATGTGTTCAACCGTTTCGATCTGACCGGAATCACACGGACAGTATCTCTCCATATAGGGAATTTTTTTATATTGCCCCTCAAGGACAGTGGATGGAAGACTATGGCAAAACGCTAGAGTAAAAGCCAAACGATGTTTGGGCAGTTCTAAAATTTTTAAATAGGCCTGTGGCAACATGTGATACTTGTCGTGCTCACTAGCAATAAAGGATGGAGAACAGGCCAAATCTGTTTGGCGTTCAATATCAAAGATACGTTGTTTAATGATTGATTTAGCCTGGTCATAGCCCTTTCTAAATAAGCTGTCAGGGGACAGACCCAGCATTGACAATTTGGTAGTTACCGCCTGTTTCCATTTAGAGTGAAATTGGTCTTGCAAAACCAAGGGTGCAAGGCCAATTGGTACAAAGTTTAATCTAAGCCAGTAATTAAATATGCAAATCCATACTCTGGCCTCTATGCTCTGAAGGACTGCCTCTAACCGTAAAATGGCATTGGATATACATTTAGGGACATGAAAAACTGATCTTAAGAACTTAGATTGTACATGTTCCAAAGGTGCAAAGTTAGGAAATGGCCCGACTTGAGCACCATACAAAAGCTGAGCGATAGGTTTTGCCTCAAATACTTTCAGGGCTGCTGGAACATATTGACCACCTTTATACTTAAAAAACTTTTGGATAGCAACTGAGCTCCTTTGGGCATTGTTAACAATATAATCACCGTGAGCTTTCCTGCTACCCAAGGATTGAAAAATTACTCCTAGGTATTTGAAGCAAAAAACCCGATGTATTTCGTGATTATCTATAGTCCAATGAAGGCTCCTTGTTTTTCCCCCAAATGCCATTATTTTGGTTTTTTTGATAATTTAGAGATAAATGATCTTCATTACAAAAAAGAGTCAAGGCTTTAAGAGCTCTTTTTAGTCCAATGGGAGTCCTCGAGAGTATAGCCGAGTCATCTGCATATAGAAGCATGGTGATGGATCTTCCTGCTAGCTGAGGGGAATGAACAGGCATTTTGAAGCCGTCCCACCAATGAATTAATATAAAAATTAAATAGCAACGGAGCTAAGATACAACCTTGCTTTACTCCCTTCTCTGTTTTCATTGCACTGGTTAGATGACCCCAAGGAGAGCATCTTACTTTCAAGGAAGTCCCTTCATTAAGCCTATGGATTAAAAAAAGTAATCACCTATCAATCGAGATACCTCCAGCTTTTCCCACAGAATTGATCGAGAGATGGAGTCAAAGGCAGCTTTAAAGTCAATAAAGGCAGCATACAGGGAGGTTACATTTTTTGAAGAGTATTTCTCAATTAGGTGTTGAAGAACAAAACATTGATCAATAGTTGATCTTCCTTCCCTGAATCCAGCCTGCTCCTCTGCTAAAATATTTTCTTGCTCCAACCAATCCAAGATTTTCCTCTGTAGATGCCTTGCATATAATTTACTGATGGTATTTAGTAAACTGATAGGCCTGTAATTGGCTGGATCATTTTTAGATCCCTTTTTAAAATAGGGATTATAATTGCCAGCCCCCAATCCTGCAGTGTACAACTGTATTGGTCAATGCAAGTAAAGAGAGAGGCCAGGAGAGGATCCCAGAAGTCCAAATTGTTTTTGATGAGATCTGGGAGAATCAGGTCCTCTCCTGGTGCTTTCCCTGATCTTAACTGTGATACTAAGCTTTTAATTTCTGAGACAGTTACCAAGGGCCAGGGTGGCAAAGAGTCTATTGGCAGATGTGAGTTTCCATTTCCATTAGTAATATCTGCATATAAATTCTGAAAATATGCTTCCCAAATATTAGGGGCTATAAGGCAGTCCACCCTACCTGAGGGATTATTTTGTCTTGCTGAAATTATATGCCAAAGTGGGAAGAATCCTTATTTTGGGTAGCTTGAATAAGACGCCTCCAGTTTTCCTTCATGGCATTCTTCTTTTTGTGAGCCAATAGTTGCCTATATTTCTTCTTTTCCTGAAGGAGCACTAGGGCAGTGGAAGGTGAAGAGTCTGTTATATATGCCTGGTATTTGACAGAAAGGTTATTTTTGGCTTTAATACAGTCCAAGTCATACCATGATTTGGAGTGAAACTTTAAAGATTTAACTTGTGGTTCAACTCTTCCTGCTAAAAACTGATGCAATTCCCTGGTAATTAAATTATAACTTTCAAATAGAGCCTCCGGCAGCTCTGCATTGATCATTGCAAGTCGAAGATTCTGAAAGTATTGAGATGCCAGCTGCTCCACAATCGTCTGGTTTAATTGTGTAGTCCACTTGGCATGGCAATAAGTTGTCCCTTCAGAAATTATGTTATAATTATAGAAGTCCTCCACATAAGACTGTTATATAATATCAAGTAACTGCAATGAAACAGGAAAATGATCATTTTCAAATCTTGGGATGACTTCTAACTTCCCAACCTGCCCTAGCAGCTCCTTAGAGATGATTACATAATCTATAGCACTCATTCTAGTGCCAGAAAGATAGGTATATCTGGCTGGACAGTCATTCTCTATGGAACCATTTAAAATTTGAAAATTGAGACGATACATGATTAAGACGATGACTAATTAAGCCAGCATAATTAGTTTTCTGATCTTTCGAACAGCATGTAAGAATATCTTCACCTTCCTCTGTGTATGGGGAATGACATCTATGCTGTGCAAACAAGGAGTTGTCATTTGGGCCCATTCTAGCATTGAGATCACCCCCTAAAATCACAGAGGCCTTTGGATATTTTGTGATTAGTTCAGCCACATAGGTCTCCAAATCATCCCACATTGCTTTAATTTCAGACTTCCTTTTCATTGGGGGCATATAGATGTTGATAACCACAAGGATGGCAGATTTGAACTGCATCATGACTGCCATACCATTAGATTTAAATGGAGGAAGCACTCTTGTAGAGACATGTAAACCTGTGGAGACCAATATGTCTAGGCCTCCCACAGCTTTACCATGATTAGCCATGGTCACGGCCTTGATGCTAAAAGAGTGGAAGACATTTAGTAGCAGATCTTCCTTAAATCAGGTTTCTTGAAGCATAATGATGTCATATTAGGGCAGGAAGGAGGTGAAACTGGGATCTCCAACGGACGTAGCCCATCTTGCAACATTCCAAGTTAGAAAGACAGTCCTCTTCCATTCCATTCATTGTCAAGCTGATTCGTTATCAGACTCATCTGAAGTATGCGGGCATACAGGGGGTAATTGATTATCAGCAGGCAATGGACTTGGTGGATGAGGGTGTAATTCTTCCTGTGTCTCTACAATCTGATCAGACTCATTGTTCCTCAATTGACACTCCAAAGGAGCAGGGTGTATCCATGCTGCATGAACTACAAAATGGGGATCGTTAGCAAGCAGCGATCCTATAGTCTTAGATGGACCCTCCGCCCCGTCTTGTTCATTAGAAGAACTAGCAACCTGGGGCAGTTCTGCAAGTGTACAGTGGTCGTCAGAAAGCAGAGGGATATTAAAAAAGAGAGTCTCAACTGCTTGAGTGTCTACATAGTCTTTGACACTGTCATCTTGAGCGTTTACTTCTTTGATGGAAGTTACAGCTGTCACACATTGCTCAATGCCTTTGTTCAAGGAAGGAGCAGATGACATAGGGAACCCACTAGCCAGATTGGAGGCCTCGTCCCTACAGGGGAAAAGGGGCAGTAAGATGACTGCTTGTTATAATTCTCGCTTGAAGGGATGGTATCCTGAGCCAGACCTTTGTTTGTCACTGTCCTTGCCCTTGTAATCCTAGACTTAAGTACAGTTTCTCTTGAACCTGTTTTCCTTTGCATCTGTGCATAAATTGAGATCTTAATGCCCCTTAATTTATCTTTAAGGGTGTATATATCCTTATTTAGGAGATTAGCTTCTCCGGCTATAGAGGGATAGGGGCCTTTATTCTCTTCAAAGGGAGTAAAACCAAGGCCATCTGAGCCTGATTCAATCTCCATTTGTTCATTCACAAAGGCATCTTTCACTGCTTCTGTTAAAAGGTCCTGAACTGTCTTCTCTTTAAACATTCTAACTATTCTTATGTAGTGGGTACACCATAAAAGATTTCTCATCTGGAGCAGCTGAGAGGGAAGAGAAGAAAGCTTGAAGGTCAAAAGTATATGCTTGGCTCTATTTACACTAGGTAAATAATGGTGCTCAATCAGGTCAATGGGAATTATTATGGGATTTCAAAATCTGGGACAGTTGAGATAGAATAGACTCTTGAGTAGACCATCTATATCCATATCTATGCACTTCCAACAGAATTTGATTCCTCTGAAGCACACGGCAGAATTTCGCCCTCCTAGTTGATAATTGAGGGCATTCATGCTTCAGTTGATATAAAGGATCCATTTCTCTAGGTCGTTGATTGAGCTGTAACCTGTGTTGAGCCAAATCCCTTTGAAGACTGGACAACTTAGTAGCAACATCATTTAAGTGTTGTAAAATTAAAATAAGAGTCTCTGCAAACAGAAGACATATCTCTTGGCAGGAGTGAAACCCATGAGGAAGAAGAACATCAGAAGTTGACTCAAGGGCATTTACATTTTCACTTCCCTGTTCATGAGTTAAGTTCAGGATACAACTGCTATTAAGTAAAGGCAGAGAAGAAGGTTGACTTAAAGTAGCTGGTTGAGAGAGTTTGCTTGTTGGAGAAGAAAAAGAATTAGGAGCCAGGAAGTTGTTACTTACTGTTTGTGAATCTTCTGTAGAAAAATATTGGTCAATTCTTCTTTGCTTATCTGCTTTACTGCACCCAAAGGACTCTTGGGTTTTGTTTGGGCTTGACCAGTACCATTTTTTGATCTTAGCAGTCATAATCACACTTTGAAATAAGCAGAGGGAGTGAGCCCAACAAACACAGTTGCAATAGACTATGAAGACTGCTGTGTTTTCAATATTTTACCTCCAAGCTGTACTTATCAGCATGCATTAGTTCAAAATAGCCAGGGAGAATAAATTAGGAATAATAATAATAAATAAAGCCAAGTCTGGCCTTATGTCAGGGCCAAGGTTGTGGAGTCCCACCAAGAAGACTGAAGATAAGAGCCTTGTTTAAAATAACAACAAAATGTAATACAGTAGGGTAAAAACAAATAAAAAAGGGAATTTAAAAGGAGTGTTTAAAGGAGCTGCTGCCTCATCGCCATCTTCCACATTAGTGAGTATAAGCATGCAAAGGTACTCTATGGAGTAGGAAACGCTGAGATTTATGTCATGTGATCAATGTCAGGTAATTAACTGCACATGTATTTTATAGGTCAACCAGGTAGTAGGAACCAGAGGTAATGTTTGCATTCAGCAGCATTTCCATGGAGCCTGTGCCTTGAGTTGGCTCTGAAATGTTGTATTTCCACTGAGCCAATCTGAACCAGAAATGTGAAGGTGGGCCTGGCCTGGTCCATTATGCTCAGGAGATGTGTTAGACAATGTTGCCTATAATATTGGACACTGAGATTTGTGTTGTTGAGCACTCTGAATTATTGTCCTGTTTTAAAGAGAGCAAGCACCCAGGAGTGCATGCCTCCTGTCCACACAGATGGACCAAGGGAAAGCCAGACCAGTTCAAAGAAATGCAGAAGCATAGTCCAGGCAGTCCAAAGTCAAAGGAATCAAGCAGTCCTGGGCCAAGGATGAAACCAAGAAAGGAGTTACCAGAGAGATTAGTCCAATTTCTGGCTTGGTCCAGATCTCCCCATCTGTTCAGACCCTGGTTCTGACAGCCTCTTCCAGGTAAGGCATGGTTTGGCTCGATTGGTTATAAACACAAGGATGCTGGCCTTCTTCATTCAAGCTTCCAGATTGCCCTTCCTTTTTGTCCCAATTGTAGCTCAGTCTAGTTCTGTCTAATTCCATCTAATACTAATTACAGGTCAGAGTTTGGAAATGTTTTATGAACGCAACTCACAGAATCCCACTCAGGTACAGGTAACTTTTCCATGCTCAAGCCAGCAATTTCCCCATGTTCTGCTGTAGCTTCCAGCTACTGCTGAAGTCTCTGGTTCTAGCAATCAGAGCCTAAAAAAATGCTGGACAGGAGAAAATACATTTTTATTTTGAATATGGATGTGTCTGCTTTTGTACCCAACCTTGTCATGACAGTGATACAGTTCCACATTAAATGTTAAGGTCTGTTTGAGCTCTACCACTTGCTAGTTGAATTTTCAAAGCCCTTGCCCTAGTAAATCTCACCAGAATATGCATAGTTATATGAATAACAATAATATAACCTTAAACTCAGCATTCTTAACTGTCCTAAAATTATTTACACGCATGATGAATTTGTATCATTTACAGGCTCCAATGAAGACATGAGGACAGCTTTTATTGCAAAGAGACTCCATTTGACTGTTTTTTATTGATGCGAGGGCAGCAACTTCTCTGTCCTCAAGCTACAAAAAAGAAGCATTCAATTCTGATCACATTGCTGTTTGTCAAAAAGATGAGTATTTAATCTGCTCCCAAAGTCACATACTGTCTGGTTTGCCTGACCAGAAATATCTGCGTCCACCCTCTAGTTTCCAGCAATGGCCACAATGCAAATAATTATTCCACTTCAGAAGCAAATCATGTCAGAAGCAAATAAGATCAAGGCAATTGTCATTCATACAGTGTGTTCATGCCATCAATTCTCTGGTTGTTCAAGCAGGCTTTTAAAAAATGTAATGTCAGGAACTTTTACAAAACTCTGATCTCTATGGAGCAAACAGAACTTTCCATGGCTTAGTAACCAACTATCTGAATGGGCTTTTAATGTGAGAGGCCTCATAAAGATAAATCCCATTAGTACCTGTGCATTACATAGCTCTCTGAGATAGTCAGTTTTATGATTTTTTGTAAAATAACTGGCAACACTGAAGAGCAAACCAAACAATTATGCCCTAAGCAACCAGTATGACTTTGAATAGAAAATACGACACTACATTTTGAAAAAAACTGAAAATTTCAGCTACAGTAGGAAGGGATGCCCAACTGCCAAATGCAGAGAGTGCCTTCCATGACTGTGTAAATGATTGTGCTTGACATATTCGCAGTACTGATGGGCATAGCATGCATATGGTATGCAATATGTTACATAGCTGGGATCAAAAGCTAGACGAGGTGCTGGAAATAAATATGCTCCTACCTTAGATATACAGAGGCTTTTCAATCAACCATGATAACTGCGGACATAGTCTACCCAATGTTAAAACATTTCCAGTTAAGCAAGTCAATTCTTAACTGAGAATGTGTTCAACTCTCTTCCACTGAACTCTGTGGCTGTAATTGTAAGTGAGGCTGTAGCTTCTGGGTTGTTGTGTCTGATCCAAAATGAAAACATGGCTTGTTGTTAGTTTATGGTTTCTGGACTGTTTAAATAAATTCATGTGTAGGTGTTATTTCTCAAACCAGAAATGTTGCTTATTTCTTGTTTGTTTCTCAAGCTGTAACAGTAAGTAACAGACTATAAACGAGAAGAACGAACTAAGGTTCAATGGCAATCCATAGGACAACCCATAGCTTAAAACAAACAATATCCCAGACCATAGTGTCCCATGTGAACGCAGCTGAGGGAAGGAGAAAGAGACTACCAGTTGTCATCTTATTAGTGACTTTCTTCATGTGTAATTTCCTCTGAAAGGAGCAGTTAGATATTTTTGTCTGGTGCAGAAGTCTGTATTCAGTTGAATATTGCAGAAGCAAAATTGCACATGTATTGCCATTGCACATGTGGTGCCTGTATGTATTCCTGCAATTTTCATTTCACATTTGTTTGTACACTGAGTTTTGTAACTCAGTAAAGCACAATAATCACACAACTGTAGGAGTGTAAAATACAAGGATATTAACTTACTGGGTTTTTTAAATGTCATCTGTCAATTGTTTTTCTAAGCATGAACCCAGAATTCCAGGCCAGCTGAAATATCCATATACATATAAAGTACTGTTCATTTATTAGTAGGCAGGCATTGTAAACATTGTTGTTTATTCTTGTGTGCCTTCAAATGATTTCCAATTTATTGTGACCTAAAGCTGAACTTATCAGGGGTTTCCTGAAGTTGAAAGTGTGTGACATACCCAAGGTCACCCCATGGATGTGTTGTGATATACATGAGCATTATACAATGACCAGAATTCTTTTAGTGACATGTGCATGCACAAGTTCCCCTACAGATGCAGCCAAACATTTTCATGTGATGTGCAACATCTGTATTCAGTTTGAGATCACAATGAGAAGTATCACATGTGGTATCATTGCACATTCAAAGGTACATTCTTGACTGATGCATATTTGTCTTTGCCTGATAAAATAGGCAGTAGTAGGACCTGTACGGGACATTTGGTTGCCCATCCACTCGTACAATCAGTTCTACACTTGACTGTACAACATTGGCATTCAATGTAAGAGCTGTATGACATGATCAGCTCATAATTCTGCAAATGGAGATTAATGCTACGAAAGCCCAATATAGGTTTTCAGCTGTTAACATCTTTCTGTTCTTCAAGCACTGCTTCTGGAGTTCATGGAGTTAGTGACCAAGGTATTGTTCAAGCCCACATTTGTTTAGGATCATTTCACATGTTATGTAGAAGCAAATCCAGATTTCCAGAACTTGACAGGAAACTGCAGCCAACCATAGCTCTCTGATAAGTGTGTTTATACACATGATTTGTCCACAAACAGATCTGACACCTTCACAATTTAGAGGTATGCACTTAACTCATCTTTCAAAAATACATTGTGCATAGTTGACCTCAATGTCATGTTCCTTAGACTGTTCTCTGCATGACAAGTAAACAACAACACTGGCCAGTTTTTTGTTTTGTTTTTTGTTTTTGTTTGTTTTTGTTTGTTTTTCCTATGGGGATTGTTGCATTTAATGTTCCACACATAAACAAGACATTTCATAGTGAGGTTATGTTGCCCTTATTTATAACAAGTTATTATAAAACATCTATAGTAACTATTAGAAAACTGGGGCATCACTTTTAAATGCTTTTTTACTCTCTCCTTCAACAGGCTAATTCTTGTTCACTAAAAGTATGTGATAAAATTAGTGACATCAACAGGAAATTGTGCAACTATATACTTGTGGTGCTTCTCACGTCTCCTCCCCTTCCCCCAGCTTTATACATCAGGGATGTGTTTATGTTAATTATCAGCACTTACTCTCAGACGAAAAGCCTGAATGTAGACTCAAAATGCCAATGTCATTTTTTTCCAGCTACCTCCCCATAACTATCCATTGAGATAGCAGATGATGTTGAGTATGCTTGAGCAAGCAGATCAGTGGTAAGACTTTGGCTCCATCTCCATAGCCATTTACTAAGAGCAAACAAAAAAACACAATGGCTTGAATCCTATTGTTAGTCCCAACTAAAGTGGATCCATTGAATCAGATAGATTTACCTACATTCAAGGGGTCTACTGTATATAGGATTAGTGAATAGGATTCAGGCCAGTGAGTATTACTTCCAAGAAAACATACACAGGGTTCCATTATACAAATCCTTTTACATTTTTTAAATGTGTTTGGAGTAAGCACATTCAGTATATAACACACAGAATGCTGACTTATACCTGTGTGATGAACTTCACTGCTGGGAAGGGTAACCATTAGATGGTCTCCATGAGAGAGACCAGGAGGTTGGTGATTGGCACCTTGTGTCAGATCACAGCATGTGATGGGGGCGGGGCTGGAAGCTATTTAAGCCTGATAGCCCCTTCACATGCCCTTTTTGATCTTCACAGCATGACCTACTCTCCCACCCTCAGTGCAGTGTTAGACTTGTCTGATTGCTTCAGGGCCAGATGGGATTTTTTCCCCTTTTACTTTTTTTCCCCTATTCCATACTGCTTCAGTGGGCCTTAGACAGTTGGCTTTGGGTGGTGTCCTTAAATAGGCTTCCTTTTTACAGGCAGCAAGGAGATAGTTTAAGTCTTCAGTGCCCAACTTTTGACACCGTTTTGGTATAGGGTAGGGCTCCAGAGAACCCCTGACCCTTTTGAGACTCTGTGTCTCAGGGGGTGAGGAAAGAACCTACCCTTGAAGATAACCTGGGATTCACACTGTCATTTCTAGTGCCCTGTGACTTGGCTGGGAGTCCCTGGGTTACCTTCCAATTAAGCTAGACCAGGAAGCAACCCATAATATTCATATTTACCTCAGGGCTTAAGTGTTTTGACCAAGGGAAGACTGAGAGGGTTGTCATGGGGTTGACACCTGGGCTTCAGCTGGGCTCCCATCAGGTTGCTCCCCACTCCCTTGCTCCATTTCCAGGCCAATGCAACTTGAAAGGGTTAGATCAAATAAAGTGGCCCTTATTTAACCCAATTTTCTGTGTCTGGTCCCATTGTTTCATGGATGATTATCGAAAGAGCCTTCCTGAATGAGTCTACACTGTGGACTCAGGCCAGTTATTAGAAAAAAATTGACTCCATTATTGAGGCAACTTCACTGACTGAGAGTAAGATCTCGGACAGATCTCGGCTTCAAAGATCTCAGCTTCAAAGACCACCGAGTGTGAAGTCAGTTTATACCTATTCCATGCAAGATATATCAGTCTAAGGTTCTATCTCAATTGTTATTCAGCATTCCATTGTGGATTTTGGGTTTCTCTTTGCTAGTAAAACACATTCTACAATTTTTCTTAGGAATTTGTTTGGAGTACAAACTGTGTTCCATCAGTGTTATTACATATGGAAGTTGGTTCTTCATCATTAGAATGTACTGCGTGGAGATGGCCCCTAGGGTATTGGCTCAGACTCCTCTTTGCAGATTCAGAGATGGGTTATATCAACCTTATCTAGAAAGACACATATAGAACAAAAAATGTCCAAAGCTGCTAATAAAAAATATCAGTGATCAGACCTCAGACAGTTTCTTTCTTACACTTAATTTGTCCACAGGAAAGTTGATCCTCTTACAGTGGATTAGGGATATTGATACTCAATACTCCTTATCTACTGTGCATACCTCTTGCTCCCCAGTTAATCTAGGTTTGTTATTTAACCCAAATGTGGGTACAAACTATTTAAAAATTAAACTATCCCAAAATATTGCTGGGCATTTAGCAAAGCTAGATTTGATGTACGCCCATCTGCCACATTAGAGGGTTGGTTCCAACAAAATGAATATAAGATCTCCAAACAGGGGGATTTTTTTTTAGAATAAAGGGAGGATCGCATTGATTATGATTTGCTATTAAAATAATAGTATTAATTTCAATATATTTTAATATATTGCATACTGTATATTTCTTTATTTATATTGCAATCTCATCGTATAATTATATCCTATTTTAGTATTGTTGTATTTAAATGTTTATTCCCTCATAGTCTGTTGACTGTGATATAGGCATTGGATTGAACTGGGAAAGTGTGGCCCACAGGCAACATGTGACTCCCAGACCCTATTTTTGTTATCAGAAATCCCTTGGGCAGTTCCCCAAAGTCCCTGTTTTGTTTTGTTTTTAAAAAGAAAAAACTTATGTGGTTTTCAGTTGATTTTCATTCAAATATTTCTCAAAGCCCCTCAAATATATGCAAGCATGCAAAACAAACAAACAAAACTTTCCCAACTCACCAGAACCCCTACATCCTTGAAATACCTTACATTAACCCTCTAAAGTAGTTATAGGAAAGGTTGCAATGTCACTTCCATTTACAATTTTGGAGGGGAGGGTGGACCAGCCCTAATAGATAAACACAGGACCAAGTTATACGTGTTCTCCTTCAAGAACATAGACTGCCTAGATTTTGAGGCTATCAAGAGATGCCCCTCTGAATCCAACTTCTGCCCACAGCTGGAACATATTTGGCCTTCTATTAGTCAGTGATGGCCTTCTTGTTTAGACAGAAATTCAACCTCCCCACTGGTAATTTGCTTTTTCCTTGCTTTACTAATAGATGTTTTTTTTAAAAAAATGAAATAAAAAAACTGCTGCTTTAAAAAAAAACTGTTTTTATTTTAATTTTTGATATTTCTTTTATATTGTATTGACTTGTTATTCTAAACTACTTTCTCTCTGTCATGAAGAGGTGATGTAAATTTATAAATAAACATGTAGTAGTCAGTAGGCCTAAAAGCAGTCAGTAAACTTGAATACCCTAAAGGCATCAGAAGCATAGCAGGGTTAGTCCTGGTTTGTAGTTGTACAGGAAAATGCCAATGAATACCAGGTGCTGTAGGCTATATTTCAGAGGAAGGAACTGGCAACAACACCTTTAAGTATTCTTAGCCTAAGAAAACCCTATGAAATTCATGGGGTCACCATAAACTGACAGATAACTTGAAAGCAGATGCATTTTAATTTTAATGAAAAATGAGAAAAAAACAATTTCTAAAATCTATAAAATTTTATTGGAAAGAGAATTGGAGCAAGAACAGATCAAGGACTACATGATAAAATGAGCACAGAATGTTGGCCATAGTATAGAGTTGGAAAAATGGGAAAAAATATGGAAGGAAGATATAAAATTTACCTAAGGTTTGGCATTAAGAGAAAACCTTTATAAATCAATACATTGTTGGTATATGACTCCCCAGAAATTAATGAAAATAACAAGAAAAGGCAATGGGCAATGCTGGAAATGTGGAAAAACAATGGGAACATATTTTCATACATGGTGGCTATGCCCTATAGCTAAAAAATATTGGAAAAAGATTCATGACAGCATAACCAAGCTGCTAAAGGTGAAATTTGAAATGACTCCGGAGACATACTTATTAAATATGATTGAAGAGAATAGCCAAATGAAGAGTAAAAGGAAAATATTATTAAATCTAATTACAGTTGCAAGGTTGAATTACGCAAAATATTGGAAAGAAGAAAAAGAACCCCCTCAAGAAGAATGGAAAATAAAAGTGATGGATATTATGGAAATGGAAAAATTATCCAACAACTTGAAAGGTAACTCAGTTCAACTATTTGAAAAGCAGTGGGAAGAAATAATTAGATGGATGAAGAAGAGATGAAGAAGTAAAGAATAGAAGAAAGAAATGTTAAGGGTAACATCTACAGTAAGGAGGGAATATAGCGGGAAGAAGGAGAAAAAAATAAATAATAAATAATTATAATTATAACAACAATAATTGCTAATTATGGTCGACTACAACAATAAAAAGACATTTCGCACGAAGGAGGTTTAGTAAAAGAAAGGAAATAAAGAGTTTGGAGTGGAGAAAGCACAGAATAAGGATAGGAAGAAGGGAGAGGGAGGGAAGGGGAATGACTGGGAGGGAGGGGAATGGTTTTATAAAGAGAAGGGGAGGGGGAGGGGGAGGGGGAGGAGAGGGAAGGGGAGGGAGAGAAAAAGAGGGACTGAATATATGAAATAATAGGAAATGTAAGATAACGTATGGAAAGAACAAATAGAGGACTTTATGTATAAATGATGTACAACATGAAATAAGTTGAATTATAGTATTGTGTATAACTCCCTTGTTTTGAATAAAAATTAATTAAAAAAAAGAAAGCACATGCAGATACACACAATGTGAGCCATAGAAAAGTACATTTGATTTAAGTATAGAGCATTGCAAATAGAAAAGATAACTCCAATTTTTATCCATTAAATATTGGAAGCTTTGAATTTGGTCATTTGGACCAGATCATCACATCACAAAAATCGAGCACAGCCCTAGATAACCCAAAGCAGTGGGGGTGGGTGAGGAATTCTGCAGTCCATTTGCTTCACAATGCAAGTTGCCTTATATAGGAAAAAAACCCTGCAGGGTTAGTAATGTTTATCTGATTTGGTGATATGTATATATATATTCCTATGCATAGAAGATCATGAAATGTCTTGCTGTGGATGGAGTACATATATTGTTGAATCCTATCTGGTGGGCTGAAAGTGTTCCTTGAGTGTCAGCATTAAAATTCTAAACAACAGAGAAAGCAAGCAGAATAAATTTCATAAAACAGCAAAAGATATACTTTGTCGGTTCTCTTATTAGACCACATATCTTACCATGGAGACTTCTTTAAAGTGCTGAAGCACTACAGCAAAAGAGTGAGAAGTATGAGTACAAAAACAGGAGCAAATTCTGACATGTCAGTATTTGTTGAAAATATAACACCAAGGGATGGTAGCTACCAGGTTCGTTTGTTTAAAGAGAATTATTTTGTGGGAGAACCTATGAATCTCAAAATTCTCCCCTTCTCAATGCATCATATGTTATAGCTATACGAGACTGTACTTTATGAGAAGCATCTCATAAAATCCACACAGCATTTTGTTGTCACTGTTTCTAGGATGTCAGCTGAAAGGAGCATTTTCATTTCAAGTGCATAATATGATAGAATCTTCTAGTTTTTGTCTTTATTGGGCCTGGATGCTATCTGAAGACCGTGCCAGACATGACATGTACTGAATGGAATTTAAAAATGCACTTTTTTTATTATGTGCACAAGCCTGTGCAGCATTACATTGGGGAGTAAGGGGTAGAGAGGGAAAGTTTTAATTCTTTCATGTCCTGCTGGACTCCTGACAAAAATGACTTATTAAAAAAACCCTTCAATTTAATTAATTTATTGAAACAACTGCATTTAAAAAGCATGAAACTGCAAAATAAAACATGTTGCATCATGTCACTATAGTTACTTTAAATACATTGGCCATAGTCCTTCACTGGCAAGAAGTAGCATAAAAATTCTGCAGGCAGAAGTATACCATGTCTTACATTCAAACTGTCCATTCAAAGCTCACCATTTCTCTGCTGTAGCCTGCACCCCCCCCCCGCAACTCGCCTATTTGCATACCACCAGAGAGAAGCAGGAGTGACAGAAAAGCAGCCCTCTATTTTCCCAGACCTGAATACATAGCAACAGATCTCCAAGGATTCCTGGGAAGTTCCTAAAGATGACATCTTTGCTTTGCATCCAGCTGAATGTTTCTTTGCCTTTCCTTCTGCTTGCTACCAAGAGAAAGTGCTAGTGCTGGGTCCTGCAGAAGAGCAAAGATAGTTTTGGAGGAGGAATTTTGTTCACTATGTAATTGGTAGAGAATTACAACCTCCCCAACCACCAAAAAGTATGTAAGTTGACTCGCTCATGATTGAGAGAGGCATTAGGACTTTTACATATATGCATAGAAAACATCAACAGTGCTCCTTATTCCTAGTTTGTTCCATTTAACATTGTAAAATCATGTGGCATATTCCAAAACCTTGATTCCTTAGGGCACTGGAGTCACATATACCATGATCATCACATGCTCTCTAGGGTATGGAAATTTTTATTGATGTGGGAAAGTTTAACCAGAGTTCATTGCCATTTGTGAATAACTTTATCTCTTCATAATGTTGAAAAAATGCATATAATTTTAAAAGCACAGGAACAACAGACATCCTCCATTCAGCATCAATGTGTTACTGCAGTTTAGGCCTACTTGGAGATAGCACCCGATATCATTTTGACATCAATAATTTGGCTCTGTTCTACCACCCCTCTCCACGTGTTTGTGAGGCCCCTGAACAAGCGCAGACTAGGCTCGGCCACTAATTGCTGAACATTCCTTTCTCCACCCAGGCAGGCCAGAAATAGCCAGATCCTTGCTTTAGGTGACCTCTCTGCAAACACCTTCATTATTTATGCCCGCTGTTTACAAAGGACTCCCTGCCCTGAGCAGGCAAGCTGAATACTCAGCTGCCAAGCACTCTTCATTTGCATACTGGCTAACTCTTTGTCAATTCAGACTTAACTCAATCATGCTAAATTCCTACCTTTCCAAAGCTTTGTCCCCCTCCTAAAGCGCATTGTTTCCCCCAAGTACGGCATAGCCTGCAGTTACATTTCCCTCTATAAAAACCTCTGATTCTGAGACCATCCTTGGATCACTCCCAAGTTCCATCCAGCCTTGCTGCCGTTTTGCTTGGCAAGCTTCCCCTCAGCTCCACGTGCTGAGCTACATTGCACCCCAGCATCGTTCTCTATCTTCTTTCCAGACTTCAGGACAGGTGTCATATCACCCAATTCAACAATCCCTCTCAACATCCCTCTACACCACTCCAACCTTTATTTTCTATAGTTACTTGTGTGCGTGTGTTGCTTACATTGTGTGCCTGTATTTAATAAAGATCATTCATTATTTCCAACACGGTTTGCTTCTTGAATTGGCCTGACCCCGTAAACATTGGGTTACAAGATCCAGCTGCGTTACCCTGCCTCTTGTAGTGCCAACCAGTGCTCTTGACTAATTTCCCCATCTTTTGTAATTGTAAAGTTATTTAGGTGTCCCTTCCGGGACCCCCAGTAAACAGGGTAACAAATGGATATCATATATAGTTCTAATCTATAGTTCTGCTCCATTTATTCCTGTTGATATATAGACATTCAAGATTGTGCCCTTGATTTCAAAATTTACCACACATAATTCTTCAGATTTGGTAGACAATTGAGGGGGTCCCAACATTCATAAATCAAATTGGAAAATTAATACATCTGATGCTTTTGAAGCTAGGTGTGGGCTACTAGACCTAATTTAATATTTAACAAATAGATACTGATTGGGGAGCTGACTGAAGCATATCTTGAATATTGTTTATTTTGATAACTGTCCAGTTCTTAAATTGATTGCCAAGGAGGAGGAAGAGTCTGGATGATTAATAAAGGGGCATATAGGAGAAGGATGGGTTGACAACTTTTTAGCCCAGCATTTCCACTCCTCTAAAGTATCTGTCAAGCTTGAATTGTTGAACTGATCAACTGTTTTCTTGTTCAAACTGTTTGGACGTTAAGACATACTATATCGAATTCCTTTCATTACTGTGTATAATTATAGTACAGAAGTTGGTCTTTGGGCATAACTGCATCATATCCTTGCAAGCCAGCTGGTGGATTGTGGGCAATACAGTGCTATAATTAAGTGAATCTGTAATTGGTTGACAGACCAAACCCAGAGAGGGCTCCCCAATGGTCACTTTTCATCCTGGAGAGAAGTGACTATTAGAATGCCACAGGCTTCTGTCCTGAGCCCAGCATTGTTCAACATCTTTATCAAGGACTTAGGTGATGGAATAGAAGGTATGCTTATCAAATAGCCAGATGGCACCAAATGGGAGGAGGGAGTAGCTAATACCCCAGATGACAAGTTTAGAATTCAAAAGTACTTTGATAGATTGGATGTCAAAATCTAACAAAATGAATTTCAACAGGGATATAAGCAAAGTAATACATCTAGGTAAGAAAAATGTAAGTGCACAAATATAAGGTGGGTGACAGTTGTCTTGAAAGCAGTACATCTGAAAAGGATCTAGGGTTCTTAGTAAGCTACTAATTAAACATTAGCTAATGCAATCCCAAACTGCATCAGCAAGAGTATTATGTCCGGATATGTGTTGCTCTATCCTGCTTTGGTTAGGCCTCGCCTGGAATACTGTGTATAGTTCTGGATACCAGAATTCAACAAGGATATTGACAAGCTGGAATATGTCCAGAAGAGGTCAAGCAAGATGGTTTAATCTCTGGAAACTAAGCTTTATGAGGAATGGCTTATGGAAGT
The DNA here is from genome assembly GCA_948474755.1 of Ctenosaura bakeri. Lineage (NCBI taxonomy): Eukaryota > Metazoa > Chordata > Lepidosauria > Squamata > Iguanidae > Ctenosaura > Ctenosaura bakeri. Next base: position 23,014 of record CAOLHI010001017.1, read on the forward strand.
GGTATGTTAGGATTGGAGAAGACTGAAGTGACATGATAGTTGTCTTCAAATACCTGAAGGGATATTGTGTAAAAGATAGAGAAAGCTTGTGTTCTGCTGCTCCAGAAACTACAACATGAATCAATGGCTCAAATTACAAGGAAAGAAATTCCACCTAAACATTAGGAACAAGCTTTTCACTGTAAGAGTAGTTCAATAGTGGAGCAGACTACCTCAGAGAGGTGCAATCTCCATCTTTGGTGTTTAAACAGAGGTTGGATGGGCATCTTTCAGGCATGCTTGAACTGTGGATTTTTGCATAACAGAGAGTTGATAGCTCCTGTGGCCTCTTCCATCTGACTTCCAAATATTTGAAACCTGAAAAATAGGTTTCAAATTTAGACAACTTGTGTAAGTTCTGCTTTTCCAAAAAGGAGGTGTTTTCAAAGAATAGTCACAGTTTAGAATTTACTCTGTGCAAAATCTGCTGTGTGTGTGTGTGTGTGTGTGTGTGTGTGTGTGTGTAAAGAATGATGGCTGATTTCCTGCATTAGGAAGCATACTTGTTTAATGTAGCTATATCTCCACCGCTATGTTTCCTGATGCAACCCCTCAAAACCCACCTTGTGAGCTGCACACCACTATGCACACACACCACAGTGACCATTTCTGAATTGTTACAAAGTTACAAAGTGAGAGAATCAGTGGCAAGAAGCTGGTTTTCCTTTAACTGAATATGCTGCGGTAGGCACTGGCAAGGCCCTCTGGGGATTCCTGAGATATCCCTGAATATGACATACTAATGGCATGTCCAGCTATATAGCTGACTGTGTAGCTGCTGATTCCCTATCTCTTCAACAATCCAGAATTAGTTTTGTGTGGGTGGGTGGGTGGGTGCCATGTGACTTACAGGGAGGGTTGTGAGGGGGGGCTTTAGGTCACTGAATGGTTGGAACAGAATTCTGATCTATGCAATGACCTCAAAAGTGAGTTGATGTGGCATCAGGCAGACTTGTGACACTGTAACTTATTAACAGAATGCCAGCCAATATTTCGGTGCAGAAATGTTATTTTCCACACAGTTCATGCTACTTCCTGCACAGAAAATACTGTTTTCTGCACAAAGAAATCATGCACAAGTTTTGTGCAGAGTAAGTCCTGAACTGCAAAGATTCTTGTCAGTCTGGAATTCTCCTCTGCAATATTTCCTGACATTCAGAAAACACACTCTGACCATTTGCAATTATTTTAAAATATTATTTCCATCTCTAGATAACAAAATGTTATTCAGGAAAAAAAGCCCTATGAGAAGCTATTCTTTATTAATTTTCACCCATTTAATAGTCCTGTTAGATCATTTCAGATTTCCTAGAGATTCTATAGTAACTAGAAACAGGAGCAGAATTAAAAGACACCCTTATTTTGTCCTTTGTTAAATCTATAGAATTCAATACCAAATATATTGTGCTTATATTTGAAAATTTGCAGATACATTTGTATTGGTTTGTCTTAGGATAATCATAAATAGGAAACTGCTTGAAAGCACACAATAACAACAACAACAACAACAACATCTGTTCACCAAAGAATTAATTATATCGTCAACATTAATTTTGTTTAGTAAGTCAATCTAGAAGGACCACTTCATTCTGTCAAAGATTTTCAAAGTGTTAAGGAAGAACAACTCAAAGTTTGTGTTTGTTACCGTGGTGTGTTACATTGAAGCCTCACTGAATTGCATTAGAAATGTTTCTTTCAGGCATGAAACCCATTTCATATAATTTGTGGGAAATGCATTTAGCCTATTCATGAGGACTACATTAAGGATCTTATTATGTTGATTGCTAAGCGTTTTGGCTTATGTGCCACAACTAGGTCACATCCTTGTTTCACAATAGTTACTATTTTAGATTCATCCCAAATGTGTGAGTGGTCTTCTCCCTGTAGAATATCATGATTCAGTCTAGTAAGCTTTGATATGCTGTTGTGTTGAAGTATTTTTTTTAAAAAAAAATCCCCTCCGATTCACTGTTTGTGGATGGCAAAATGGAAGTTTCACTTGACATACACATACTTAGAAGATATATCTTAGGACCATGCTAAGCAGTGAGAAAGTTAAAATCCCCCTCCTCAGCCAACATAACAAAAAGCAAACAAATAAACAGTGATTGAATTTACATAATTCTAAATTGGGCCAGTAGATTAACATTCTTTGGGGCCTTAAGTCTTTATAACGTTTCCATTTCCACACATCCACCAATAGAAGTTGGTTGTACTTTCTGAAAAACAAAATATGAAAAACAAAAACACATTATGAATAAGATTTTTTTTTTTACTAGCCCAAAAACAACTAACAAAATGTACAAATCCCACTGAGAACTTGAATTCACACTTTTTAAAAATCACACTAACTTGTTTTGAAATTTTCCTTGATGTTTTGGTTCCAGAAACTTCCAGATTTGTCAAGCTTTCTGTAGATGAAATGTTTTAGAACATCTAGGAATATGTTAAAAAAACAACAACAACAGAGAAATCTTTGTAATCTTAACCTAATAATCTTTGTAATCTTAATCTATTATGTTCATGGAAATTAATAGTAATGTGTCATCTCTTAGCAAATCACATAATTAGTTTACATTATTGTAACTTCCTGTATGCTGATTTTATCCCCGCTCCATGCATCACTCTAACCTGCAGCCATTTTCTCTCCCCTCTCTGTCCAATATTAGACCATGTGTTTCACAATGAACAAGTAAATGGTAAGTAAAGTAACTTTATTAAAGAGAAGATCAAACTTGTTTCTTTTCTCCAGTAGACTCTCTTTGCATTTGTGGGCGTGGGACTGGTTGTTGTTCAGCTTCTGCTTTGCTAATTTGATTCTTGTGCTTGAGAGAGCCACTACTATCTCTCACATTTTCCAACACTGATTAAGGACGCTTTTAAAAAAAAGCCATCTTGATTTTCACCTTAATGGAATTTGGTGACAATTCTTTAAGGGTGCACAATAAAGTACTTGGTGACGACTATACCCCCTTAGACTCTGTGTCTGCACATGTACACACAAGGTAGTGCAATAAAGGATATAACACATTTATAGAAAAGTGTGTCTGAGTGAGTTAGGCTTCAAGAGCAATTTGCAGGAAGGCTTCCAGGAAAAGTAGGTTATTACAGAAAGATAGTTATTTATGTAACGTTTTAAAATGTATTGATTCATCTTGGTAAGAAAAAAGAAAGAAAGAAAGCATTAGAACCCAATCTTGTCGATAGGAAGTCCTTTAAAAAAAACCTATTTTCCTGGAAAGCTTATCAGTAAAAGGAATGAAAGATGACAGATAACACTGTTGTTTGGTGAAGGCTTTGCATTATTTCTAAATCGCTTAAGGATAGTGGAATTTCTGGAAACAACAACTGGCCCACTGAATATTGACATATGGCACTGGGGATAGCGGCAAAACCTGCCATGGATTCTGTCGGGTTTTTCCTTTTCCAAAAAAGCAGAATCTTGTGGATTCCTTGTGATTCCAGAATGACTGGTACCTGCAGCCACACAAGAAAGATCTGCAGCCCTTTCATGGAGATAAGTTACATTTATTTTTCTGGAAAATACTTTCTCACACTGCAAAGTCCCAAACAGACAGTGTGGGGAGAGAAGGAGTAGGCTTGTGCTGCCTGCCACAAACCAGTACTATGCAAATATTTATCATTGCCAGTTCCATATCCCCCTCCCTCTTCTTTAGCAATGTGGCTTTCTTTCCTGTCTGTCAGACTCCTTCCCTCCACTATTGTGCAAAATCCATCCAATCCCCAGCTTAAAATAATTTCTCCTAGGAACTCTTCAGCAGAGTGCTTCTGTAGTATTTGTTAGTGTATATTTCACACAACCCAAAGAAGAGAAAATGAAGCTATTACCATCAGTCATAGGTGGCAATAACTGATGTTATTTGCTTTCATGTCAACATAGTGCAACTTTATAAAGGAGAGACCTCCAATATCCCCAGTCATCAACTGCCCTGGTCAGGTTTTGGCAAATTCAGGGTGGTAGATTTCTTAATTGAATCAATTCACCTATCATGCAATCTTGCTCTTCTCCAATTGCCTTCAGTTTGTTGAGCATTATTTTCTTTTCCAGTGAGTTGTTACTTCATTTATATCTCACTTTTTTCCTCATATTGTGACAGAAGGCAGTTCACAAAAATAAAAATACAATTTAAAATAGTTGCAAAAAGAGAAGTGTATTTGTATACCCATAGATAGCACTAAAAGTAGACTTCATATGATGAAATAAGTAGTTTATCGCCTGGAAGCTCTTACCTTAGACAGCCATTTAAGCCACCCTCTTTTTAGCAACTATAGGACATTACCAATGGATGATCATATACTGTTGCCAAGGCCCCATATACCCTAAAGGGACCAGATCCTTTCTGATCTTGAAAGTTAGGCAGAGTCAACCCTGGTTAGTACTTGAATAGGAGACTGCCAATAAATACCATATTATGGAGGCTATATTTTAGAGGAAGATACCCTCAAAACCACCTCTGAGAATTCCTTGCCTAAGAAAACCCTGTGAAATTGATGGGGGCAAATTGACTTACGGCAATCCCGTAAGTCAACAGGTGTCTTAAACACACATGTACAAACAGCATTGCCAGATTTCCTGAGCTTTAAACTCAGAGGTGGTGGAGGCACAACATGGGAGATAAGCAGTGATATGTTGCAAATCAGGGGGTAGAGCCCAGCGGATGAAAACTTGTTAGAGAAAAAAGCTGACGTTTTAGGATGAAGTACATAGCAGGTGGAGACATACAGTAAGTAGCAAAGTGCTTTAAAATCAAGGCTAAAATGCCTATACCTTTGACTGTGGCCCCTCATATTGAAATTTTATTCCTTCCACCACAGACCAAAAGCAGAAAGCTAAAGCCATTTAAAATATGACACTCTTGCCTCATATTTCTTCATCTTCACTCCACACAGTCCTTACCTGTGCCTACAAGTATCATCACATCCCACAAGACCTGGAGAGTTATTTTTAGGGCAACTAAATCATGAAATGCCATGATGCTCCGAAGACTAACTTGTGACTCACAACACACTGGGATGAATATATTAAATATTCTTAGGAAGACAGAGTATCAGTTTAGCAACAACAGGCTTCCACTGGGTTTAAGGGTTTTGCTCAGGCAGCTCCTCCCACGAACTCACAAAATCTGGATGGCATGGTTCTGCTTTGTTCTAGAGGTGCTCTTTGTTTCTGCAAGCTCTTTAAACCTGCAGCTCTCTCAGGTGGCACTCTAGGTGGGCTTTTGTTATTATCTAGTAAAATAATTCTTCTTCCTATACTATGTGAAAAAGAAATAACTCTTCTTTGTAAAGTTCAAAACCTCTCATACCTATCATCTCTGTATCCTTCTAGCTTAATTCATTGATGGGTATACCTCCGCTATCTGTTTTTCTTTGCAGAATGTAATGAGGGAAAGGATGAAGACAAGCTCCAGTTCACTTCAGTACAGTTTATGCAAGTGAAAATTCTCAGTATATAAAACTTAAATGGGCATATCAATAGATAATGAAAAGATCGCTTTCAAAGAATGCTTGATTTTCCTACCTATGCTATGGTAACACTGTATCCTACTTTACAGAGAGTAGTCCTATTTTTGAAAGGCTGCCCAGTCCAAATCCTCTACCAAAATTCCAGTCCTGGGCTGTGTAGAAGCAGACAGGTCTGAGGTCTTTAGTGAATCTTTGATCTATTACATTCTTCCCTACCTTCTTTTTGGTTTTACTTTGATACTTACATGGCATAGTTATCTGTACTGTTCTTATTACTTTCTTCCTCTTTTTCCTCTTTCAAGTTAAATAAATTCTTGTCAGCAAATATTGTTGAGTTTCCTTAAAATTTTTATTACATTTTTAAAATTTCAAACCTGGTATGTGTGGGTAGACAAAATATTTTTTGAAAACCCACTCTATACAGTTGAACTATTTATATTTATAATAATTTAAGGACAGTTCAGACGTACTCAGTTTGATATCTGATAAACAATCCATGGATAGTTGTACAAAGAGTTTCCCTGTGCTGAATATAATTTATCAGAAGGAATACTGGTATATGAATTTTGTGCACATTTTTTAAAAAATTACATTTTCTGCATACTTTCACACACAGAGAAAGAGAATTTCCAATTTTTCAAATCTCAGTCAGCCATGAAACTTATTATGTGACCTTGGACCCACTCACTATTTTGGCCAGAACTACCTCTCAGTGGTATAGGAAGAATAAACAGGAGGAGGGGAGGAAAAGAGTTGTGTACCCTCTGTTACTCTGTTTACTGGGGGTCACAGGAGGGACACCTATATGCGCTCTCAATTAACTAAGTTTGGGGAAATTAGCTAGAGCACAAGTTAGCAATGCGAGAGGCAGGGCAACGCAGCGGAATCTTTTACCCAATGTCTACGGGGTCAGGCCAAGCCAAGGAGCACACCAGGTTATAAGAATAATGGAGAGCTTTATTAAATACAGACAAACAGTGTATGCAACACACTCACACAAGTAACTATAGAAAATAAAGGTTCGAGTGGTATAGAGAGATTTCTGAGAGGGATTGTTGAATTGGGTGATACGAAACCTGTTCTAAAGATTGAGTTCGTTGGTATGGAGTATCAGTACGTGGGACTGAGGGAACAGCTCACCAAACAAAGCAGCAGCAAGGCTGGATGGAAGTCCGGAACGATCTGAGGAATGCCTTGGAATCAGGGGTTTTTATAGGGAGAAATGTAACTGCAGGTTATTCCATACTTGGGGAAAACAATGAGTTTCAGGCGCGAGACAAAGGCCCTTTTCGCACTGAGGCTTTTTGCGTGAGCTGGGGTGGGTGGCTTGCGCGAAAAGCCTCTTCCGAGAGCCTGCCGGTTCCCCGCTCGTTCCTTCCGCAGGCGAAGGAACAAGCGGGGAAGCGGCAGCGTCCCGGAGGCGGAGGTGGCTCGCGCGTCCATCCTCCCCCGCTTGCGCGAGAAGCAGGAGCCTCTCGCGCCGCACCCCGCGCATGCGGGAAGCGAGCGACAGTCGCGCCCATCCCCCCGCACGCGCCAGGAGCGAGCGACAGTCGCGCCCATCCCCCCCACGTGCGCCAGGAGCGAGCGACAGTCGCGCCCGTCCCCCCCGCGCGCGCCAGGAGTGAGCGACAGTCGCGCCCACCCACCCCGCGCGCGCGCGCACGCGAAGCGGGAGGTTGTCGCGAGCAGCCCCCCGCCCGCGCGAAGCAGGATGCCATCGCATCCGTCACGCAAGCGCCCCGCCCCACCCCTTCCTTCCGCAGGAACGGAGGGAAGGAAGCCCTACCCGGCCGCCTCTCCGACGCACCGCACAACAGGTAAGTGCGAGTGGGCGCCGGGAGCGTTGCGCAAGCGCAGGGTGATTTTCGCTTGGAAGCGAAAATCAAAAACCCCACGCTCGCGCCGCTGCAGCCCCGTGAGAGCACCGGAAGTGGGAGTGCGTCGTGTGGAGGGGCGCTCCCACTCCCGCACGGCTCACGGGGCTATTTCACTCGGGAAAGCCCGTGCAAAAAGGGCCAAAGCTTTGGAAAGGTCAAAATTTAGCATGATTGAGTTAGGTCTGAACTGACAAAGAGGTAGACAGTATGCAAACGCAGAGTGCTTGGCATCTGAGTATTCAGCTTGCCAAGTTGCCTGCTCGGGGCAGGGAGTCCTTTGTAAGCAGCGTGCATACATAATGAGGGTGTTTGCAGAGAGGTCTCCTAAAGCAGTGATCTGGCTTTCTGGCCTGCCTGTATTGTTTCGGGACATTGCAGCGTTTAGTGGCCAAGCTTAGTTCTGTGCTTGTCCAGGGGCCTCACAAACACATGGAGAGGGTTGGTGGAAGAAAGCCAAATCATTGATATCAAAATGATATCTATGTCACCTTAAGAGCGGCCCAGTCATGGCAGTAACACCTCCCTTAATATTTGGTGCCAGGCTTCTTTGGGATATTCACTGTAAATGGAAACCTTGTAGTATCTGGAGTGCCCGCCTACCATTTCTCCTCTTCTTGTCTACTGCTTTTCTGCCCACACTACAGTTCACTGCTGCTCTTTTCAGTAAGAGAGAATTTGATGCCCACTATAAAGTGACTGAAGTTACTCATCTTGAAAAGAAAAACTGTGCCTACATGATCTCCTTACCCCCGAGAGAGGAAATAATGACCAAGCTGTAAAAGAACTGGAGGTGTAACATGAATCTCCACCAGCATACTTCTGCAAGGAGTATGGGAGGTAATGGCTGCTTCCTCCTCTTTGGGTGCAGAGGGGCAACTAAAGACCCTCATGTAAAGCTCTGTATGTCAGCCACAGATGGACCACAAATGTACACCTGTTCATGGTTCAGCTGCCTTTGCACACCCAGGCAAAAGCAACAGCTGTTGTCCCCCCAAAAAGGAGGGGGGCAAATATCACTTCTTTCTTGTGATGTGCAAAGGCAGCTGAATGGTATTACACCCTGAATGGGTACACCCTGTTAGCCAATCAGTGGCTGAGGTGGAGCTGCACCCACGAGCCTCCAACCACATTTGGGGCTAAGCCACTTTACAAGAAGGTACTGGATATAGCCCATTCGACATCTCTAAAAATGCTTATGCTGAGATAACTGGGGAAAAGCACAATTTTTCTGCTTCAATGAGAGAGACTGGCCACTGTGTCCCTGAGATGATTATGACGATGATTTCTAGGTGAAGAAGAGAGACTGGCCATTGTGACTTCATACTGATGCTGCCGGTCTAAAGGAGAAACACTGGCCATTGTTATCCCATGATGATGATGACTGTCTGAAGTCAGCCATTGATACTTCATGTTGGTACTACCAGAAACAGAGAGAGGAAACGTTATCATGCCTTGCTGTTTCTGCCCATGCAAAGGATTTTAAAAACTGGTTAATGTGTTCTTCTACAATTGTTCTCCAGAGAGACTGAAAAAGCAAGCAGCTTCTATAATTCCAAGTTGCCAACCATCTTCATGAGAAAGATAATTTTTTGCATCCCAGACCAGACAGGGCTTCTTAATTTTCTTTGTAATGCTGCTTTCCTTTCAAATGCAAGTTTTTGTCTCTCATGAAGCAGGAAGGCAACACAGTTATCCACCAGTGCCTTTCAGGAAGTGAGGGAGACTGCCCTCTTAAGTCCTCTTACTAACAACAAGAAAAGCCTCTCTGTGCTTTGGCTGGCAGCTGTTTGTGTGTCATTTATCTAAGGATATTGTGTAGTGCATAGAAATGACCTCTTCAAATGAGTATAAAGAAGTCAGACCACTTTGGTATGAACAAATAATTTACCTTGAACTACACCACATCCATGACCCTGCAATGAGAGAATCTGCTTTCTTTAATGTTCCATCATCCAAACAGTAGGAGAAATCATGGTTTCCTGTCTTAGATCTTCTGGTTTTCTCTGCTGCATAGTTGGTGAACTGTTATAATCACAGAATCATGAAGTTGAAAGAGGCTTCAAGGGACATCTAGTCTGGCTCTCTACCATGCAGGAGCACACAATGGCAGCACTACTGAAAGACAGCCATCCTACTTCCAATTAAAGATCTCCAAAGAAAGGTAGTCCATCAGCCCACAGCAGTCTGTTCCACTGTCAAGCAGATCTTAATGTTTAAGTGGAATCTCTTTGCTTGTAATTTGAATCCATTGGTTCATGTTATCTTCCACAAGGTGTGAGAAATCACAGGGAAACTCAAACCAAGAGTGGAGATGCAACAAAAAAATACATTGTGTAATTTTAAAAAGCAGCTACATAAAAGAGAGCTACATAAAAGAGATGAAAAGATGATAATTAATTCAAAGATCCATTTGTTGAAGAACCAACAATTTTAGAAAGTAGAAGCTGCTCTCAAAGCGCTTAAAACAAATTGCTGTGAACAGATGACATACCAATAGAGCTGTTTTAGCCTATTGTTTCAGAATCTATTCAAATTCTAAATAAAATCTGCCAACAAATATGAAAAATGAAACAATGGCCCACAGAGTAGATACATTCACTATAAATCTCAGTTCCCAAGAAAGGAGACACAGAGATTGTAGTAAGCATAACAACATTGCCTTAATACCTCCTGCAAGCAAGGTGACGTTCAAAGTTTTACAACAAATTTTTTTTTTCTGTATATGCAGCCAGAAATGCCAGGTGTCCTGGGTCACATTTTGGCACACCCACACAGGCAGCTATTAGGAAGCAGTTTACTCCATGCTCTTGCAGATAACACTGGCTAAGGCAAGATCTGCAAAATACACAGAGTCTCTGTAAAGTGACTTGCTCCAACATTTGTTTGCCAAAGGAGAGTTGTCAGAATCAGTCCAAAAATCCAAGAGTTAAGCAGGGCCATCAACTAGTCCAAGGTCAGGGTCTCAATATCAAAAGCAGAGTCACAAGAATAGAAGTATAGTATATTTATTTATGGTATGAAAAAGTTAAAGTCAATGTTGCTTTTAATAATAATTGTATTAGACATGCCTTTTTAAAGATTTGAAATAAGTATAAATTGAGATTACGCCCCAAATCTCCAATGTGGATATTTCCACAAGAAGCTTTTTACAGAACAGAAATGAGACCTGACCAGAAATTGATGATATATTGTAATTTATTGGGGGGAGGGGAAAGACTGAGGATATAAATGAAATGAACAAGAGGTGTGTCCTCTCTGCTATGTGGCTGCACATTCTTCTGTATAATAACTGCTTATTGCTCAGTCCTACCCCTCTCTTCTGGGAGGAATCTCCTTTCTCAAGATGCTAACTAGAAGTATGTAGAACACTAGAAGTCTGCTCTTCTCTGACTGAGAAGAAAGTACTTGTAAGCCCTTTACCTTGTCTTTTTTTCTTCCTCTTGGGAGTGCCAGGGCCAGAGGCAAAGGAATGGGAGGGAGATCGGGGGGGGGATTTATTCATGTTTTTTCCACTTTCACGAGGGTTCTGCACCCTGAAGCCTTGTGAATTTGGATGGGCCATAGTACTCTGTTATTTTAAAATGTTGTTTTTTATATAGATCATTATTATCTTTTGATGAGCAGTCATTAATATAAACTAATCTACAATAAGTTAATAATGATTTCAGAACTTGAGAAATTAAGTAAGTAAATATTTAAAATGATAAGTAATTATCAAAACTATGGAGATCTGGACCAAGCCAGGGCTATGACACTCAAGGTCTGCTGTATTTCTTCCTGCTCAGAGAATGCAGCACCCTTCTAAACTTTTGTCCCCCACTGGTTTTCTCTCCCAGTCTATCTCCCTCTATTGCTTTCCCTAAATTCACACCCTTTCAGATATAGGGCAAAGCATGGATTTATTGATCCAATGACTGTGATACTGGTGGTAGAGTGTGTAACCCAATCCAGAGCAAAGACATTCTGTTGAGATAGCTCTTACAAAAATAGAAAATTCTTTATTTAACATACTGTCAAGGTAAAGGTAGTTGGTAAATTAAGGATTAGCAACCAGCACAACACTTGTATATTGAAAACCAGCAAACATTTTCTTTTTCTCTCTCACATACTCTCAGATATATCTCCATCTCTCTCAACTCCAAAAACACACTCTACATTGAACTTCAACTCTGTTTTTCAGTTAAATTTCAGTTACTCACTCCCCCCATCTTGCACCTCCCTCAGGCTAGCCTGGGTTCAATTTCCAACAGCCAATCAATTTAAATCCCTGGGGTTGCTAGGGTACTCCATTGCTAAGTTCCCCCCCCCAGGTTCATCACAGTGATCAGCAACAATTAATAACCATGGGATAAAATGAATGATCCAATAGTTAAGTGTAAATACTTAAACAATACAACTGTCTGTAAGAAGGGCAGGAACCAATTTTTAGTTATGTTTTGCTAGTTTTTGTTTTAGTTATGTATAGGTTAGGATGTTTATTGATGTTTGTATGAATGTAATTTTTGTTGGTTTGTATGTTTGGTTATGGTTTTTTTACTGAATAAACAATTAATGGACACAAAAAGAACACAGGAATGCACATTAGAAAAATAGCCAGTTGTTTCCAGAAAAAAATGTGAGTTTGAGAGCTGTTTCTCAAATTGGCTACAGCCAGCTGTCTTTAATTAAGAGAGCTTCCTCCCTTGCTCATCAAGAAGCTTCAATGACCATCTTTACTCTGCTTTCTTTTCTGTCGTTCATTCCTGAACAATCATGCTTGTTCCAGCTATGCTGCCAGTGTTAGTGTGTGGTCAGTCCCAGGTGAGTCCTGTGGCTGCCATTCCACTGGTTGATCTGGAAGGTCACTGTTGTCCTCCGACTGAGTCTTGGGCCCTGACACTATCCCCCTCTCCACAACTCTCTCCACCCTCAGAGGAGGGCTGAGGCTTCTAGGGATATTGCCAGTGGGATTGCTAGACCAACCAAAGTGTGTGGACATGAGAGGCATCCTTCTAAGATTGTTCTGGGCTGTAAACTTTCCAGTCCACCAAGTACTGCAATTGGCACTAATGTTATTGGGAGTCCAAAATACATGCCACCTCATCCTCCACCTGGGCCAGTGGTGGAGAAGTAAAGTCTAAACAAACTGGCAGGATCTTGAGGACCAGCAAGAAGCAATAAAAGGCTGGGTGCTCTTTGATGGATGCCAGCAAGTTAACACAATAGGGTTAATCACAGCCTCAGTGGGAAACAGACGAAGGAACTAGTTGTCCAGTTTCTTTGAGGGGCAATGGGTAGGTAGAGCAGTGTGGGTATCCACACCAAGTCCCCGACAAGCAAGGTGGTTTCTAGTTGTTGATGTTGATTGGCAAAATTGTTATAGGAGTCCTTTGGCTGTTGTTATCATTCCCAAAGGACTTGGTGGATGGCTTGCATTTCCTGCAGGAATTGATCTGGAGCTGAGAGAGAGATGAACTAACAGCATCTAAAAGGAAGAATCAAGGGTGGCAGCCATAGTGGAGAGGGTAATTCTATGTTACTTTGGCAGTTCCCAAACCTTTCTTGTCAGTTTTAACGGAAAGGGAGATGTCTGTTCCAATTCTGTGTTAGTATAAGTGATGGGAATGATCCAGAGGCATTCTAGAGATAAGAGATCTGAAATTGTCTCCAATTCACACTTTAAGGATCCTCTTTTAGGACCTATCACCAGTGGTTGATGCTGAAATTTTTCTGGCTACAGCAGGACCTGCTGGGTTGGCTTTCCTGTCACTGCATCAGAGCTCCTCTCCAAGTGCAGAAGGATCTTTGCACACCATCCTAACCCTCTTGGATGTGAGAATTAGAATTACTCTGGCCCTTTTCGCACCTTACCTCGTCGCGGCAGCGGGGAGCGGCGCTCGCGCTCGCTGCTCACAACAGCCCTTTTTGCCTCCCGCACCGCCTTCCTTCTAGCACGACCGTCACATGAGCGCCCCGCCCCTTTCTTCTGCAGCGCAGTCTGGGAGTTGTAGGCTGCGTGGGAGGAAGGAAGTGTGACCGGGCCGCCCTGCCGACACACTGCACAGAGGTAAGTTCGCGAGGGTGCTGCAAGCACTGAGCGAGCACGGGGCATTTTCGGCTTAAAGCCAAAAATCAAAACATGCACGTGTGCCCCGCTTTAGCGTCATGAGCGTCGCGTGAGGGGGAGTGCATCATACGGAGCGACACTCCCACTCACGTGACGCTCAAGGGGCGCTCGCGCAAAAAAAAAGCATGCGAAAAGGGCTTCTGTTAAGTAAACCAAGTAAAATGAAAGAAGGAACTGAAGAAAGGGGTGTGTGAGCAAAATAAATGATCTGCAAGGATTTTGGTTAAATACAATAAGGACTTTTTGCTTCTGAAAATCTTCCCAGCATCCCAAGACAGTTGATAAGAGATCAATATCCATTATTTTGTGTATTTGTTTTTATTTTGTTGAATAAAAAGAAAACCACACTATTTATTTTACCAACACACTTGAGGCAGTTTGCATGTTATAACACTACTGAAAACATACAGGTAGGAAACAAATCATAGGCTGATGCCTAAGACTGCTAAGCCCTGACAGCATCAACCCAGATAAGTGTAACTGCTTGTCAATTTAGGAAGTGGTCATAGTGATATTTACTGTATGACAACAGTTGAAGTGGGTCAAGTACATTGTACTGGTCTAGCATTTGCTATATCAGTTTATCTTTTGGTTGTTAGTTCAAATACTGTTGTATTTGTATTTCTATGCTGATTTTGTAGATATCCTTTTGACTGTGGTGTTTTATTTCTCTTGTACTATGTTCTCTCATAATACATAACATGTTTATTAGTATTTCTTCAACTATGCCAGATCTGGTGGGAATGGGAAAGAGAGAATGCCTGTATGAGTTGTTCACCAATTCCACTGGCTGTCAGCTGACAGCCTCTACCTGCAATTCAGATCACTAGTTCTTTTCCACAGTGCTCTGTGCAGCCTAAGCTCAGCATAACTCTTTCCTTACAAATCCACTTATCCCTTAAGATCAGTAAGAAAACCTTGATCCTTCTCCATTCAGGAAGACACTGTGTAGAAAGGCCTTTTCAACTCATGTCCCACTACTGTGACATCTGCTTCTGAGCTCATCACACACTGTTATCGTCATTACAAACAAACAAACAAAACAAAAAAGCTTTTATTTTTTTTAAGAAAAAGGTAAGAGAAAGTAGGCCTTTCAGGTTTGATGAGGGAGCTTTAAGGAAGCATTTCTATTGCCTTAAGCTGCTTGACTTTGATTAGAGAGATTCTAAGAAGACGCATTTATTTGCTCACACTCAACTGTGCAGGGTGAATATAGCACTTCAGGAGGAGATTTGAAAGCCAAGTATTTTATCTCCTCAAGACATCTTGCTACACCTAAAAGCCATTTGCAGTCTGGTTTGGTTCTTTTTCTGGGAAATTCAATTGAACGTCCTCTTCAGCTTACAAACCTTAGATGATTCTCTTTGCTGTTTAAAAGCAGCCATACTAGTGTTTTTCTGTTCTACTGTTTTTCTCTTGCTGCGTTTGCTGTTAATGTCAGCAATTTGGCAGGCAAATATGGGCTATTTTTGCATACTTGTTTATGAATTCCTTTTTTAAAAAAATCTAAACTATGCAAAACTAGGACTTAAAATGAGCATGCCATTTTAGTAAGCAGCGTCATTATTTCCTATAGCAGTAAGTTCAGCACCTTATAACAGAGGCAACTCTTGTTTAATTAGATGTTTTCTTTTTGAAGAATTAACTTTTAAAAAAAGAAAAGAGCAATCAAATCAGCATAAGATCAAGAGCTCGCCTACCCAGCTCAAATGCCTAAAGAAAAGCAAAATTATGAACTATTAGCTGTTTCTGAAGGTCTTCATTTTTCAAATCAAACCAGATTTTTAAGTGTTGTATGATTTTGTTTGGAATCTGCAGTGTTTTCTAAGCAGCCATTAATGGGATATGTTAGAATCTCATCATGTTAATGCTGTAAATCCCACTAAACCCAGTAGGGTTTGCTCCTGATTAGACATAGACAGATAGGATTATGCTGTTGATCCCTATTGTCCTGCTGATCTAACAATAATACCAATGGTAAGAAAATTTCTCACTGCCCCAATTATTTGGTTATTATTGGCAGCAGTATCATGACCGTGATTATACTTATTCTGAGGATTAGAGAGGATTCTCCCACTCTAAAAGAAAAAGAAAATTTGGTTAGTGAGGGGCACAAGTAAATAGAAGCAATTTATTAATATCATAGTCTGAAAAACTTTCCCTTTGCTTGGAAAAAAATTATTTGGCTGGACTGTAAGGCCATTTCCACACCAGACTGTTAAGATGCTATTATTCCACTTTCAACATCTTATGGAATCCTGCGGTTTGCAGTTTAGGGAGGGGCACTAATGGAAATGGCCTCAGTCCCATGTATTAAAAATCAATGCTTAAAATTATCAAAACATATCTGGAATAAGTAGGAGTTTTTTTTTCTGTTCAAATCAGAGCTTGGAAAACATTCTTTGCTTGGACTACAATTCCCATGTGTTGCTAAAAGCAATGCTTGCAAAGATGTTAGAGTTTGTTTTTTCTGTTCAGTGAAGACCTTGTCAAATTTAATATCCAACAAGAAATGTATTGTCTTGTGTGCCTCCAAGTCACTTTTGATTTATGACAACCCTAACATGAACCTATCACAGGGTTTTCTTGGTAGAATTTATTCAGAGTGGTTTGTCCTTGCCTTCCTCTTAAGCTAAGAGAGTGTGACTTGCCCAAGGTCACCCAGTGGATTTCCATGGGCAAGCAGAGATTTGAACCCTGGTCTCCTAGTGTCCTAGTTCAACACTCAAACTACTATACCATGCTGAATATAATTTGTTAGTGTTTTATTTATTTTTGTTTGAATTACATGTACAGGGACTATACATATGTTGTTGTTGTGTGCCTTCAAGTCATTTCCGATTTATGGCAATCCCAAGGCAAACCTATCACAGGGTTTTCCTGACAAGGTTTTTTCAGAAAGTGCTTGTAATTGCCTTCCTCCTCGCCATTTGGGGTCGGGACAGAAAACTCAAGGGCCCAAGCATTGCTCTTACATTCACAGATATAAACATCTTCTTTTAAAAAAATCTTTACTACATGGTCACTAGACCTCCTTTGCCCTACACTTTGCCTCTGGACCAAGAAACAAGAGGGAAAGCCCGGGAAGCAATGGTACCAGGGAAGAAACTCAGTTCTCTCCAGCACATTTTGGAAAAATATGTCTTATTAGAGGCAATCTATAACAAAGATGATATACATTAAAACTGAATTGCTATGCAAAAATACTGCTGACATTGTTGAAAACATGTTGCACACCAAAAGCACATGTAAGATCTTCAAAAATATATTAAAAATACTGATACCAGTATATATTCAAAAATATATTAAAAATACTGATTCCACTATCTAACATCAAAAGAGAAACCAATCTGCATTTTTAAAAAATTGTTACTCTGCCTTTGGGATGCCAGGAGGTGCTGCTTGTCACACAGCAGGTAGCAAGCAACACCTGTTGAAATTCACACTTCTACATGACCATTAAATGTACAGAAACCTTCCTCCAGTTTTCAGTCTGGCAACCCTACTGCCTTGAGTGCCACCAAAACATTCTAAGCTGCAGCCCTACCACCAACCCACTTTGGATTATCTCTCCCGGTTCACACTGTTCCCCTCAGGCCTTAACTAGTTGCCAGGTGTTGTTGTTGTGTTCAAGAATTAAATCTAATACCACAGAAATCTTCTCTCATTTTCTTTCTCTGTGTCCTGTCATAGCTATGATTATGAGCACACAGAGCAGGGTTGAGTTTTAAGTGATAAACCTAGACACCTGAGGTTGACCAAACAGTAGCAGCCAGCTAGTCCACAGGCCAGAAAGAAAAAGCCAATTCATTTTGGCAAGAGAAAAAGAAACTTAAACACAGATAAGGCTGATAGTTTGGTCCAAAAACAGTTAGCCCTTAAATCCAGTGTGGGAACTCTTTTTCAGCCTAAGAGCAGCATTCAGTTTCAGAGTTCTCAGGACAGCTGTGCTGTGGTGGATGAGATCCAAAGCAAAAGACTCACATTTACTTACTTAATTTCTGTTCTTCTATTCTCTCAATATGAGGCCAAACTAAACACCAAATACAGTTAAAACAATGGATAATATAAAGGTTTAAAAGCAATTAAATAATCATATTTAAACATGAATTTAAAACAATTAAATAGGCAATTAAAACTTAATAATTTTCTCTACAAAGGTAGAGAAAAAGTAAAGGCAAAGGTAGACAAACTGACATGCTGGTTGAAAGGAAATTCCATATAAACATATTTAAAAATATGGAGGCCTTTTATATGTTATGCAGAGGACAGATTTGGCAAAAAGGAGCAGTTAGGGGGTTTTTTGGTTAGAGGACATCTAGCTCTGAGTTTCAGAGATAAGAATATACATAAAGGCTCTTCCTTTTTTTTAAAGTGAGGAGGTTTACTATGTTCCTGATTTATTAAACTGATGTCAGAAGGTTGAGAAGTCTAGGAGAGGAATGGGGTAAGTAATAAGCTTTGATAACTTTCTCTTTTGCTTTCCTTCTTGCAATTTCTCTTACATTCCTGCTCTGTAGTGCAACACTGTCTTATTTAATAATTATCTTCATTTTCTTTTTTTCCCTTTTTCCTTACATGTCCTTTCCTCTTCTCTTCTTTTTTTCTTCTTTTTTAAATGCTTTATGTTTTACATAATTGAAGAATGGATAAAAGTTTATGGTCTGTTAAAATTCATATATTTTTTTCCTTTTGTAACCAGTTCTTTTTTGTAATATTTTTCCTTCTTTTTTCTTTTTTTCAAGTTTATGTAAATTCTATGTTAAAATTTAATTTTAAAAAAACTTATTAATGATAAAACCAATACAGTTTACAGTTGTTACATTGATACAATTGCTACAATACAGTTTAGCTTGAAGCTCTTACCAGAAAGAAAGAATGCTTTAGAAAAGACATTCAACCTTTTGGAATGATGGGAAGAAGTGGACAAAAGCTGAGATCACAAAACAATCATCTAGAAAGGGCTTGGTCTTCTGCTAAAGCCCAACAGGCTGATTGGGAACCCAGGAGGACCAGATTTGAGCCCAGGACCTGTGGTTTCCCATTCTTGCTCTATATCCTTAGGCAAGTCTCAGAGGTCCAACTAGATTTTGCTTTTGCACAAGCAGAGCACTTCTCCATGACGGACAGCACTGATCTGTCCTCCCTACCAAAGCTTTAAAAGACTATTGCAAATATGACTGTATTCAACCTACATTTTAAAGAAATAATATATTGTTTGTTATTCATTGTTCCCTAGTGCTGAGCAAAATTATGGTAGTGATGTATATAAATACATACATGTAAGCCCTCCAATATCCCAAAATAACATTTCAAAGTAACAAGCAAATGTTAATAGTTGCTACATAATTGCCACATGCAATGTCACTGGCCTTTATTATCATCAAAAATAATATGCGAAGCTGAACAAGTACTTTGAACAAATCCCAAATTTCAAAGTAAATCAAGCTGATTGAGGCTGACTGGGACCAAGCCTGATTCAAACTCAGAGATTTTGGGCCGGTGGTGTAGCTTGGTGCAAGCAGGAGAGGGATGGGGAGGTGACAGTGCATGGGGGAGGGGCAAGTGCACATGGAGGAGGGGTGATGGCACATGGGGACAGGCAAGGAGCAGCAGTGCCCCCCAAAAAGTGCCACCCAGGACACACTGCTCCCCTAGCTCCCCCGTCCCTATGCCACTGGTTTTGGCCCAGCCTAAAGTGTTTCAGACTGTTTAATTTATTTATCACATCTGATTGACTCAAACTAATGGGAAAAGGTGAGCCAGCCCACATGTCCTCAAATGTTCCATAAAAGGAAAAGACTACAGTGGAGTGATGGAGACGAAGAAGACAGGATCGGGAATCTAGGAAAATAGATCTCAATAAATTTCATTCTTGCAGACATAAATAAGCAAGAAAGTCGTCAAAAACTGCAGTATTCAAAGACTGCATGTAGTTTGGGACTTATTCTGTGAAAAAAAGTTTTTCTGTTTTTTTTCTCAGATCTGCACAGAAAACAAGTGTCCTACGCAGAAATATTATTTTCTGTGCAGAAAATGTTATTTCCTGTGCAAGAAACTCGGACAAAAACCTGTGCATTTTTTGCATAAGTCCCAAACGGCAAAGATTCTCACCTATCTAAGATTCTCCTTGTCAGCATTTCCTGACAATGAAGAAATCAGTTTCTGACCATTGTTCTACAATTTTTGAATATTCTTCCAATGCCTCACTTCCAATCAAAAATTGGAAAATAGGTCAAAAATCACCAAAACATTCCAATTACACTGCATGGAGAGAAGGGGAACCGATGGTGTGAGGTAATCAAACTGTACTTATATACTTGCAAAAGAGCTGTTTTCTACATTTTGCCCATAGCAACTGATCTCTGTAGCAGCTGATCTCTTCCAGACTGCTTATCCAGCACCTGTTACTCAGTATAGTACATTACTTTTGACCATTATTTCTAGTTCTTAGGTGTGCTCTTCAGTGCAGATGTACTTGAAAGCTGAACCTTGGAGATTCTCTTAGAAGATATGGCATGGGGCCTCTAATACTGGGAGGTTGTGTCCATCTGGAAAGGATACCTTCCTCTTTCTGTGTATGTGCAAGTCAGCCACTCACACACAGCCTGTTATTGCAGAAGCAATGAACATATTTCACAGACTGTGGAATGCAAAAAGGAGCAACATAAATTGTCAAGATTGAGCACTGAATGTACTTACTTTAAAAATGTGTTTCATAGGCCCTTTCCTCACGAGGTGAGGGAATCACTCCGTGTTGTTACCTACCACTTCTTCTGGGGTCCGAAGCAACGTGGACTGTCCCTGAAGCCCTTCTGCAGGGCTCCTCCTTGGTCCAGGGTGAATAGGAGCAGTGCGAGGTCTGTAGATCCGCACTGTTCTGGTTTCCAAAATGGTGGCTTCCAGCTTCCAAAATGACGGCTTCTGGCTTCCAAAATGGCAGCTTCTGGTTGGTCGTGGGTCTTGACCAACCGCTGAAGCTTGCCACGCCTAAAGTCCGCCCTCCGCAGATCACAGGCTCGCATTGGTGCAAGACTGCGAATCTGCACAAGGGAGCAGGAACACAATGGTGCATTCCAGGAAAATAAAGACCTGTTTTTTGCGGTCTTTAGAAAACACGCTGGAGGACCACTTGAGGTTGTTTTGGAGCGGACTGCGGTGTGGATCTCCAGTAAGTAGTCCACTCCTAGTCTGCTCCAAGGTGCAGACGACCTCCATGAGAGGACGCACTGGCCCTTTCTAATTGCCTGGTGCGGAAAGGACCATAGTTTCAAGAGGGAAAGGATCAGATTTAAAGGAGATGGCACAAAACCAGCCAGAACTAACTAAATGTAATTTGGCTGGACTTATCTTCTCCAAAGGGGCCACCTAGTCTCTAAATGTCATATGTAAACATTTACTTGTTTAGAAGACAAAGCAAAAACCTGAAAAGTGATAGGTTTTTTGGTTTTGCTGAGGGTTAGTGGGAACTCAAAGATTCCAATTTCCACATCTTGATTTGGATTCAGGAGAACAGGTCAGATTGGGTCTGATTCCGTTTTAATTACATCTGGACTCAATTCAAATGACCAGTTTGGACTCCAGAGCAAATTGGGAGACTTTGCACAGCCCTAGTAATGGATTGCAAATAATACTGTTACTTATGATGTGTAACCACCAATGTCTGTTTTGTAACCTTGATATTTCTAGAAAGTGGACTAGTTGGCTGTGGCCTCCACAACACTTGAGGACGTTTGGTTCACTTAACAGAATGTTAAGTGAACATTCAGTATGAGCATGCATCTCATTCCACAGTTCAAGTGTAAAGATACCTTGTTCCCAGGAGACAGTTCCTCCCAGGACTGGGTCACAGGGCCAGTGAGATAATGCAGGTAATCTACAACTACTTTATCAATACTTGGATTTGTGTCCACATCCGGGCACAAAGTCTCCTTATCCTCAGGTTCTGACTCCATGGCCTAAATCCTACAATTGGTCCTAACCAGAGAAGAGCCACTGAATCAATTGGATTTACCTACATGTTGATTTACTATCCAACAACTGGTTGGATGGAGATACTGTAGCTGGGACTAACTGACAAGATTCCACCTAGTGTATGTTACTTACCTCCTTTCAGATGCTTTTCTTCCTTCTTTTACATGACAACCAACAATCCTCTCTTTGTTTTTCCCCTGTCATTCCTGGAAATGATGCGGGAGTTCCATTTTACAAAATTCGCTACATCTTTCCTCAGAGATTGGGCATAGCTAATTATTTGTAATTACTTTCTTTCTCAATAACTAAGATATGAGGAATATTACATTGTGATTGTAATTTAATGAAAGACAACTCCACTGTTTATATGGTGTA
The DNA here is from genome assembly GCA_948474755.1 of Ctenosaura bakeri. Taxonomy (NCBI): domain Eukaryota; kingdom Metazoa; phylum Chordata; class Lepidosauria; order Squamata; family Iguanidae; genus Ctenosaura; species Ctenosaura bakeri. Next base: position 44,875 of record CAOLHI010001017.1, read on the forward strand.
ACCATAGCGTTTCATAGTTATTTTTACAGTTATAGACGGATGGCTTCATAAAATGGCAGAGAGGAATATCATGGGATTCATGCCATGTCTTGTGCTGTTGCTCATGCTGTGAGTGAGTGTGGAGGTAACAGCAAGCTGGACAGGAAGAGTGCATGCTTTCTGCTTCAGATCAGTGGTTTATAAAATATAAAAATGCTTTTTTTTAACGTGACTAAAAAGTAAAACTTAGCTTCTATTACAAAGGCAAAACTAATAATTTGAAGGAGAGATTTGAAGGAGCCTGTTACCTTGTTTACTGGGGGTCCCGGGAGGGACACCTATATGCGCTCTCAATTAACTAGGTTTGGGGAAATTAGCTAGACCACAAGTTAGCAATGCGAGAGGCAGAGCAAGGCAGCGGAATCTTTTACCCAATGTCTACGGGGTCAGGCCAAGCCAAGAAGCAAACTGGAGTTTAAGAATAATTGAGCTTTTATTAAATACAGACGCACAGTGTATGCAACACACACAATCACACAAGTAACTAAGGAAAGTAAAGGTTGGAGTGGTATAGAGGGATTTTGAGAGGGATTGTTGAATTGGGTGATCCGAAACCTGTCCTGAAGCCTGGAAGAATAGAAAGCGATGCTGGGGTTCGATGTAGCCCAGCACATGTAGCTGAGGGGAAGCTCACCAAGCAAAGTGGCAGCAAGGTGGTCTGGAACTTGGGAGTGATCCAAGGAAAGTCTCAGAATCAGGGGTTTTTATAGGGAGAAATGTAACTGCAGGCTATTCCGTACTTGGGGAAAACAATGAGTTTTGGGTGCGGGACAAAGCTTTGGAAAGGTCAAAATTTAGCATGATTGAGTTAAGTCCAAATTGACAAAGAGGTAGACAGTATGCAAACGCAGAGTGCTTGGCATCTGAGTATTCAGCTTGCCAAGTTGCCTGCTCGGGGCAGGGAGTCCTTTGTAAGCAGCGTGCATACATAATGAGGGTGTTTGCAGAGAGGTCTCCTAAAGTGGTGATCTGGCTATTTCTGGCCTGCTTGTATTGTATTGTATTGCAGCGTTTGATGGCTGAGCCTAGTTCTGTGCTTATCCGGGGGCCTCACAAACACGTGGAGAGGGGTGGTGGAAGAGAGCCAAATTATTGATATCAAAATGATATCTTTATGCTATCTCATGACATTCTTGCAAAGAAGCTAGTAAAATGTGGGCTGCACCGGGCTACTGTTAGTTGGATTTGTAATTGGTCAACCGACCGAACCCAAAGTGTGATCACGAATGGCTGCTTTTCATCCTGGACAGAAGTGACTAGTGGGGTGCCACAGGGTTCTATCCTGGGCCCAGTGCTGTTCAACATTTTTATCAATGATTTGGATGAAGGAATAGAGGGCATGCTCATCAAATTTGCAGATGATACCAAATTGGGAGGGGTTGCTAATACGCCTGAGGACAGGATCAAAATTCAAAATGACCTGGATAGATTGGAGAGCTGGGCCAAGGCGAACAAAATGAAATTCAATAGGGAGAAGTGTAAGGTCCTACACTTAGGTAGAAAAAACGGAATACAGAAATATAGGGTGGAGGACACGTGGCCGGATAGCAGTACGTGTGAAAGGGATCTAGGAGTCTTCATAGACCACAAGCTGAACATGAGCCAGCAGTGCAATGCAGCAGCCAAGAAAGCCAATGCAATTCTCGGCTGCATCAACAGGAGTACAGTGTCTAGATCGAGGGAGGTACTGGTACCACTCTACTCTGCTTTGGTTAGATCCCATCTTGAATACTGTGTCCAGTTCTGGGCACCCCAATTCAAGAAGGATATTGACAAGCTGGAGCAAGTCCAGAGGAGGGCGACCAAAATGGTGAGAGGCCTGGAAGACATGCCCTATGAGGATAGACTTAGAGAGCTGGGTATGTTTAGTCTGCAGAAGAGAAGGTTAAGAGGGGACAAGATAGCCATGTTTAAATATTTGAAGGGATGCCACGTAGAGGAAGGAGAGGGCTTGTTTTCTGCTGCTCCAGAGACCAGGACAAGGAGCAATGGATTCAAGCTGCAGGAAAGGAGATTCCACCTGAACCTCAGGAAGAACTTCCTGACGGTCAGGGCTGTCCGGCAGTGGAACATGCTGCCTCGGAGTGTAGTGGAGTCTCCTTCCTTGGAGGTTTCTAAGCAGAGGCTTGATGGCCATCTGTTGGGATTGCTTTGAGGGTGTTCCTGCATGGCAGGGGGTTGGACTGGATGGCCTGTGTGGTCTCTTCCAACTCTAGATTTCTATGATTCTGTGATTCTATGATTCTACCTCCAAGGAGGCCTAACCTGCAATAACAAGCCGTATTAGCCTACTTCAGCATAAGAAAAGGGGACTGTAGCACATTGCTTACAAAACAGCTTTCCCAACTTTGCTCTGTGTGTGTTTGTTACAAAAAACAGTTGTTGAGACAAGGGAAAGGAGATCTGAATGACATTATGGTGGGCCAACCCTTTCTCTCATCCCCCCCCTTTTTTTTTCTTCTAAAAACCAGTTTCTACTTGTACCAGCTGAAAACACTTCTGGGAGAAGTGTATACCAAATGGTGTTTGTTTCTTTTTCCTATTGGGACTTTTTGCAGCTATGGAAGAAAAAATATTTAATGAGGAAACAGTTAATCCTCTCCATCATTCCAATTTTACATCTGTAACTGTAAAAGAAAGTAGTATCAGAAGTTCCAGTCACAGAAATTCCATGTAGTCTTATGTCTGATTTGAACATAAGTGACACCCCAGATCTGATATGGTAAATATGCAAAGCTCTTGATTTTACTGTGGATGTTACTTGTATGGCTTAAGCAAATTGAGCTAAATCTTTTCTTCTAATGGAATGATTCTCTATTATTCCTCAATGAAATTGTACAAAACTGGGGTGTTGCATTTTCTCTTGTGTCACTGGAATGACACTAAGTTAGTCATGAGATTTTAAAAATGAACCTGAGAACTTTTTTTTGAAAGTTATACACTCGGCTACAGTTGACCATTCTTTACAAACCTATAATATGCATAGCAGTTGTCAAAACAATGTGATAGTTATTGGTCAGATCACAGAATTATAGTTGTGAAAATTCAAAAGAAGGTGCAAATATTGTTTGGAAGACGCATAAATGACTGCCACACTTAGATACAAGGTACCCTTTCTCCACTGAATTGTGTTAATTACATTATGACTCTAGGTTATATTGTTGTTAGTCAACAAGTTATAAATTGTTAGTCCTAACTAGAGCAGACCTACTCAATCAAAGGGAACATGGCTAGTGAGCACATATGTAAGTTCTGTTCTTTCATGGGGCCTACTCTAGCTGGGGCTAACAATCGCATCTAGAGCAAGGATGAGAATTGTGTGGCCCTCCAGGTGTTTTGATGCTCCACTCCCAGCATTCCTTGCAATAGGAAAGGCTGGCTAGGGCTGCTTGGAGTTGCACTCCAACAATTTCTGGAAGGCCACACAGTCCCCACATCAGATTTAGGTCACTGAATCCCTAAAACTGTGTAGATGTATGAAAGTGTTATCCACAGAAACTTAGCCATATGTAAGAGAAGTTGCAAAGGTGGAGAACTTGCCTTGTGATTTACTTTTAAAAGCAGTCATTAAAAGCTCAGAGTGGGAAAAATTGAAGGGGAGCTGTTTTCCTTGAACACCTCCTGTGAAACTATTTCTTTCAAAAGTTAAATTTATTGGCTGGCTTCTCAGGTATTTGTAAAATTTCTTTATTCTACTCTGATAAGAAAATAGGTTATACTCACATTCACTCTACATTGCTGGGTTGAAGAAAAATAACATATTAGCTTTAGGAGACACAAACATAGGACTACATCTGGATGAGAGGTTCCTATATTTTGATCTGATGCTATACTATTACATTGAAAACTGGAAACAGAAATAACAGTCTGTTGCTCTCCCTTTTGTTTTGCTAAAGAAAAAGAAGCAGAATAATACATTTGCAAGGATAGCCTCAAATATTATAGAGAGGTAACATAAAAAGGGCAAGTGCAAGAGTGATTCACTGGTGTACTCCTTCTGACATTTGAAAGTTGTCTGAAGGGGTTATAACTTCTGAGGCATTTTGTCATACATGATTTTCCTGTCTAGACAGTGCTGTGGAACTGTGAAAAGCATCTTCTCTTTTGTCTAAGAGTGATCCCTGTCCTCTCATTTCTATTGATATTTCTTTATTTCCCCATACTGACATCACCAATTCAAAACATTTCTTGGCAAAAACAGAGATGTCTTTAAAAAATGCAGATCTGGATCATGCTGGCACTTATGTTATTACATGCAACTGACTTGATTGTGTGTAACATCCTATGTTCAAAAAGTGCAGTTATGTCTCTAAAGCAATGATGGGAGTGTGTAGCCTTCCAGGTGTCATTCCATCAGACCTCGCTTTGGCTACGCTGGTAAAGACTGATGAGAGTCCTTACTGACCAAGATTCACAAATGATAGAACTACACCATCTAAGATTAATTAAATCCTTCTTCCACCCACCTTATTTCATCATAATTTTTTGTGTTGATGATAACTGTTTCTGCATTGTAGAACTGGCCAGTTTTGACATACTAGGATAATTTACAAGGTCTTCATTTTAGTATTTTTAAAAGAGCTTTTAGAAGTTTGCCACTGAAATTCAGAAACACAATTTGCCAATGAGTATTATGCAGGTGCAAAAATAGCCCTGAGAACTTAATGAAGATTGGAGACCAAATGCTCATCCATGCTGTACTGCCATAGTGTTAGTCTGCAGTAGAATTGTATCAGTTAATTCACCTAAAGAGATTTGCCCTTAGGCAAAAATGATATGGACAAAGTTACCTCTCAGCTTTTTTACACTTTCAATGTAACATCCTAAGAGAACAATGTTACAAGGCAAAATGTGTGAATAGTCATGACTCTTTCAGACATTATTCTAAAACACGAACTGATGTGTATCCACTGAAAACTTGGATATTGGCCTTGGTCCTATTGGTTAGTCTCAGCTAGAGTAGATCTACAGAAACAATAGTTGAATGTTCAGTCAACACATAGGTCCTATTAATTAAATGGATCTACTCTAACAAGAGAGAACTAGAGAATTCAGGTCATTGTCTTTGATATACATCCTTAAAGTAGCTGTTTACTTTGTGAGAATGGGAAAGTTAAAAATATGGTGGTGTGGTGATATTTTCAAATAGTGTTTGCAAAAATCCTTGATGTCCTTAGCTCTTCAACAAAAGGTTGAAATATTGTCCAATATCTTGTTCCATTCATTTCAGTGGACAGAACACACCTACATGAGTGGAAGGCAGATTGGTGGGTTTATAAAGAGATCCTTTATCCGTTAGAAGGCAGTGTATGTAGCTGCTAGAGAACTTCTCCTACAAACCTTCAATCACCTTTGAGTCTCTCTTGTGTTATAACTGATTATAACTGAATGAATAAGGAAATATAGTTGTCATGCCAATAAGCATTCTGACCTTGGTGCAGAATTGACTTTTGTTTCACGCTTCATGTGTAAAAAGTTTGTTAGCTGAAAAAGAGCTTAAAAGTGTATCTAAGAAGAAAAGAAAATCCTTGGAAAACAGTACATTCAGACAACTTTGTCTAATGAAACAACAAACCAAAAATGGCTGAAGTCTGAAGAAAGTGGTTGGTATTATTTGTGGGCACTGGGTTTAATCTGTAAGATGGGTAGATAGAAAATTTTCATCACTTTGAAAGACTTGTCAGAAAGAAATGTTTTATTTCATTGAAGGCTTGCCTTTCATAACTTTCTACACATTTACAGCAGGGTACCTGGCTGTACTTCCAGAAGTAATTTGCAACGATTGAAGATGTCATTCTCACTCAAAAAAGAAGTGAATGAGTTGCCACCTACACATCTAATTAAAACATCTAAAAATGCCATTTGATCTGCCACTTTTGAAAGAAGCAAGTTCAGTTTCTTCAGCCACAGTTATATGAGCTTCCTCCAATCTGAAAAATTAATTTCAACGACATGCTTCTTTCCCTCTTCATATGTCTCCACTGTCTGGTCTGCTTTGTGAGTTTATAACTTTTTAGGTGCCATAACATTTATTGAAAGGGATCACACCATCCACTAAAGTAAATCAAAAAGGGAAATGCAGCCATGCCACAAGAAGTTGGACTCAAAGCTATTGGGGACCGTTTTGTATGTGATATCATCCCTGCTTCTTCAAGTGCCAGGATGTTTCAGTTTACATTTTTATAATGAGACAAGAAAACTGGAGGTTAAATACCAGAATCGTATGGGCAATCTATGCTGACATAACCTTTTGTTACACTAGAATCAAGCCCTTTTTAAAGTGAGGTGTGGTGACAGTGGGGGAACAGAACAGCTGGCATCTGAGGAGGTGTTATAGGCCCCATTGCTGCAGATCTTTGTCTAAGCTCATTTTGGCTGCTCTTGAGCATCAAGAAAATAAGGAACAATCTTAAGCTGTAAGTGGAGGTTGTTCCTCCTTTACTCTGTACTCAGGGGAAGCCAGAATGAAGCCCAAGTGCACCTCTGCAGTTGCTAGGTAGAATAAACAAAGAAGCCTTCAAATGAAGGACTGTCTTTGTAAAGTAGGATACTTGGAAACACTATTGGAATATACAAGACTCTGGAGGTCCCAAATCGAAACTTGATTCATGAGTCCCCTACCCAATGGCCTTGGCTAAGGACCAACTTGCCTCCAGTTTGATTGATCTGCATACATGGTCAGCCTCTCCCTATCTGGGTTGCAATCAGAGCTTAAGCTGCATCTTGAGGGGGTGTCTTCATACTGCACCCCCATTCCCAGTTTTGGTCTGTCCCGATTAATGTACATTTGGGATGTCATATCTAATCAATGCTTACTTAGGAAGCTATCCAAAGGATGTTATCTGCAGATAGCTCTTCAAAGTCCAGCTGACTGTCAGTGTCTTTTAGCAGGCAATCAAGTTCTTGATACAACACAGTAACATTTATATTGCATTTCTAATATGTCTATTCCAAAAGAGACATAGATGGCTGTTAAAAGTAACTGTCAAACAGTTCCAGCTCATTTTCTCACCTGTTACACAAAACATAGACAGGCCTCACACATTGTAGTGACCTTGGAGCTGTTACAAGCTACGTGGCTTAAAGGCCCAAATGGATGCTTTTTCAATGGAGGAACTTTCCCTATTGATCTGACCAAACCCATGAAGAGTGTTCATGCCAGAGCCTGTAGTTCCCAAAGGGAAACATCCATTTTAAGCTTGTCATACAGTCTGACAGAACACATACCATATCATTACAACATCAGACAGAGTGCCCACCATGTATGCATGTTACTTATTAACTGCACTGAAAAAGAAACGTTTTATTTTATTTATGTAGGTGCTTATATTTAATTTTCAAAGCATAAAGCCTCCAAAAAAGTGACTTTTCATGTTATGTTAATGCAAACACAATTTTAAAAATAGTATTTAATATACAAACCAATGCAATAAAAGCAAGAGCCATTGGCAAGGACCTAATTCCATATGAGTTCAGTCAGTATGGAGAAATCACTGCAGACATTCTTCTGCAGTCACCAAATATTGGATCATAAGTAATGGCAGGAACAGGTCCTCTAGTGTGGAACTCACTGCTCAGGAAGGTTGATATGAGAGTTTGTACGAAAGCCAATTTTAGTGGATCTCTTCTCTCCCCCTACCATTTTCCTCAATCAAAACAGTTTTCAAAAAGGCAATATTACAGGTGGATTAACTCAATCAAGAAAGCCATGACTCAGTTTCCAAGGCCTCAGCATGTTTGAGGATTACCAGGACTTTGTGGAGACTTCTGGGTCACTGAATTAACTTTAAAATGGGAGGGTGAGATTTAACATGACAGTGATATTGGATTTGTTGCACTGGATTGCATGTGTTTTTGTTGCTTGATCCAGGATGGAATGGGAGGGAAGGAACAACAGATATCCAAATAGATATCCATGCAGTGTGTTCTCTGGGACAAGATATGCTCAAGCAGAATTCTTGATTCTGTTCTTGAATCAGCTGTGCAAAAGTAATCTCTTTGTTAAAAAAGATGACAAAAATACTGTACAGCGTTTCCATATCTTTACTGTTTCAGACTATGCTATAAATTCTGAAGTGGCCTCTAGGGAAGATAGGGCTACAGTGTCCCATAGTAATATCTTCACTAAGGGGCTGAGAGAGTTGGTACAATCATTTGAAGTGGCCATCTGGTGTTGATGAGTGATAAAAATGAATGTTTTTGTGTTCACCAAAGTACTTCTTTCCATCCTCTACTATACATTTTCTGAGTCTGTTGAATTAAAAGGTATTTTAACTAAGAGGGATGGAAGGTATAATCTCCAGTCTAGAAAATTTGCTCTCATAACCTATTGTAACTGGGTCATGAGACAAGTTTCTCTCTCTTGTGATAACACGGCTTCAACAGAGATGTTCTCTCCCCCGCCTTCTTTTTAATGCTGTTTAACATTCTGGTATATTCTCTGGCCTATTTGTTGGATTAAATATATAGCCTGAAGCAATGAAGAAAAAGCCAGCACATTTCTCAGTGTAACCTTAAGATGTAATGTGCATTTATCCAAAATCGGTACCATTTTTCTTCTTTAACTGAGACATTTGTCATCCATCTTTTGAAGCGAGTCAAGTGGAAATCTAAGGTGTCATTCATGCATAATATTATACCCACAGCTTACCAGCAGCAAATGTTTCAAATCAGCTAACAGAAGCCTTGGGCATCTTGCTATTACTAATGAAACTCCCTTTGTCCCATACTTGTCATGTTAGTGAGGAATAAACTGAAAAACATATCCTCCAGTTCTAGAGGACCTATTCTGAAAAACAGAAAACTAAGCAATAGGCTAATCCAGCTTGGATATTTGATGATGAGTAGAAACAACACAAACTAGACCATATTTATTTTTAAATGCTGTCAATTTGGCTTCAGCTTATGATTTCTCTATGAATGAGAGACCACAAAGAGTCCTGGTCATCCCCAACCATGCTGAGGTCTTGAAAATTGAGGGTCATGGCTTTCTTAATTGAGTCACTCCGCCTTTAATATGGCCTTCCTCTTTTCCTACCACTTTCCACTTTAACAAGTAGTATAATCTTTTCCAGTAAGTCGTGTCATCTCATGATAGGTCCAAAAATGATATGAATCAATTGTTTCATAATATGATTATCCTATATCTGGAAAAGCTTAAAGTTGGGACCAGGTGTGCAGCTGCCAGTTACTAGCAAGGCTCACCACCATTACCTCATCCAGAATGGTGGTACAAGAAGCACCAAATGGATGAAGCATGGCTGGATGGCATGCTCTCCATGAAATTTACATGTTTAAATTGCATCTTCAGGGCAATTTCTCCACATAATTTACACTTTATGAAATTTAGTACTTAAAATGGGTTAAAAATGTCAGTTCATGATATGTTTATAGTAGCATATCCATTTACCTAAATATTCCACTTTTTACTTATGGTTTTAACCATATACACAACTTGGAACTGCTATAAATGGTGCATATATGAGCATTTTTTTAAAAAAATAAGATGCATGAAACTTATATAAATAACAGCTGGAATTCAGGATGTCTTACGAGTGTGTAACCTGGAGTTAGGCATCCATAGCAAATCCTTATTCATGGTCCATAAATGAACTTTTGCCATGATTGTATTTGCCAACCTCAAATCTACTTTGCTAGGTATCAGAGAAGGGGAGGTCTATTCTGCTGGCAATTGAGGCATATGTGAATGATGTTTCCACCTCACTCCCTTCATCCAGGGAGGCTGCAACATTCAGAAGCAGGATCTATCTTGCTTCTTTGTTGCAACCTCTCTGTTGGCAGGAGGGGGGATACATCATCCACCTGTGCTCCAATTGTCAGCAGAACTGACCATCTTCTTTCCGTGCAGTGATGCCCAGCAGAACTGACCTTCTTTCCATGCAGTGATGCCCAGCAAAAGTAGGTCTGGTGCCACTGAGTCAGAAGATGCTATTTAGCTACACAACTAAGGTAACTAAGATAACTATAACTAAGCAGCACATGTAGAATTATGGCCATTATATAAGTGTATAAACACATTTTTCCTATCTCTAGTTCCTTAAAGTTAATTAAGTTTTAGATTTTTAAATATACAAACCAAGATCCTGTTGGGTATTTAAGCCAACATAACTATGCTAGTGTAGGCAACAGTGGTAGCAAGGCAGCACTAGAAGCAAAAAGGTCACAGGCACAGAAGTGGCAGGATGCACTAGACACAATCAGTACATTACCACCACCATCACCATCACTGCCATCCTCATCATCATCAGGGAAAGTCTTTGATCAGTTAGTTTTTCCAGTGCTTGTCTTCTGTGGCATAGGCAGTTGCTGAAGTCAGTCTTTTCAGGGCACTTAGATTCCAAGGACACCCCACCCCCAAAGGAAGACATTGCAGGAGCAGAACTGACAACCTTTCTTTCCTGACAATGATGACAATAGCTTTATCTGTCGTCCTTCAGAGCTGCTGTATAACCCTGGAAAAAGTACAGCCACTAGTATTGCATCAACCTTGTACACTAAGAGGATTCTGTCCATACAATTAATTCATAATATTATGTATCTCTCTGTCTTCAACTTAAACTTTTCTTTCATAAATGTTATGAAATTTTCCCATTGTGATTGTAATAACTATTGTCTGCCCACCTTCCCTCCCCAAATTAACAGTTTGGTTAATTTGGTCATTTTCACCAGTTTTCATCTTTCTGTCAGATGCTTTCTCAATGAAGATGGCATAACTTCTCCTCAGTTCTATCACAATTTTAGTTGTTTAATAGATTCCATATTATCATCTTGCCCTTTGCTTTTAAATTCCCCTTCATATAAACTAGCAGAACAGAGGGATTTAGAGGAATAATGTATTTAATGAAGGGAGTAATTGTACTGAGCAGACTGTTTACCATGCTCTACCAGCAGCTTTGTGACTGGTGTCTAGTACTTTTCCTTCCACAATCCAAATAATTTCCATGAAAACATTGGGATAGAAGAACTATCTTATTTAAGTTACTTATCAAGAGATCCTTCAGTATTGCTATTGCATTGGATTCAGATTGAGGTACTTATCTATTAGCAGAAGAGTCATTGGACCCTGATATTGTGGAAAATGTCTCCTGCACTTTACCTTTGACAATTGACCCCTGCAGCAATACCTCCTCCACACTGCCACCAGAGATTGTCTCAACAGATGAGGAAGGACATCTGAGGATCATGACTCCTGCATCCTGTTCCCAAAGAGGTTCCCTTGATTGTGTGCTCATACAGTACCCCTGAGGCTCCCACAGTTGTTTGGATCCAGCCTTCACTAATACCCTGAAGCTCTCACGGCTTTTTGGATCCAACCTTCACTAGCACACCATCCTCAGAAGCAACAGTACACAAGGCAACACAATTTAATTCGACCCCACAGTGTCAGGAACAGAGTGAGACTTTTTTAACTGAAGACAGCTTTCCTCAAGGGATGTGGAGCCCAGGGAACATTTCTTCCTGCCTTGGGCAATTTCTACTCTCCATAGACCCCAGCTCATGCAGAAGCAATGAACATATTTCACAGACTGTGGAATGCAAAAAGGAGCAACATAAATTGTCAAGATTGAGCACTGAATGTACTTACTTTAAAAATGTGTTTCATAGGCCCTTTCCTCAGGAGGCAAGGGAATCACTCCGTGCTGTTACCTACCACTTCTTCTGGGGTCCGAAGCAATGTGGACTGTCCCTGAAGCCCTTCCACAGGGCTCCTCCTTGGTCCAGGGTGAATCGGAGCAGTGCGAGGTCTGTAGATCCACACTGCTCTGGCTTCCAAAATGGTGGCTTCCAGCTTCCAAAATGGCAGCTTCTAGCTTCCAAAATGGCGGCTTCTGACTTCCAAAATGGCAGCTTCTGGTTGGTCGTGGGTCTTGACCAACCGCTGAAGCTTGCCACGCCTAAAGCCCGCCCTCCGCAGATCACAGGCTCGCATTGGTGCAAGACTGCGAATCTGCACAAGGGAGAAGGAACACAATGGTGCATTCCAGGAAAATAAAGACCTGTTTTTTGCGGTCTTTAGAAAACACGCTGGAGGACCACTTGAAGTTGTTTTGGAGCGGACTGAGGTGCGGATCTCCAGTAAGTAGTCCACTCCTAGTCTGCTCCAAGGTGCAGACGACCTCCATGAGCACTATAAAAGTCTAGTGCAGAAATGGTTTATGACATGGAAAGACAGCTATAAGAAGAGCATAAGACAAGATGCTGAAGTGTAAATATATATCATTGAATATCAAAATTAGGATTGTCCATGCCATCATATTTCCAATTTCTATGTATGGTTGTGAAAGCTAGACAGCGAAGAAAGCTGGTAGGAAGAAAATCAGCTCATTTGAAAAATGATGCTGCAGAAGATTTCTACATATGCTGTGGAATGCTAAAAAGACAAATGAATGAGCCGCAGAGCAAATCAAGCCTGAATTCTCCTTAGAAGCCATGATGACTAAACTGAAGTGTGTTGTACTTTGGCCATATCATGAGAAGACAGGACTCACTAGAAAAGACAATAATCCTTGGTAATGTAGAAGGCAGTAGAAAAAGAGGAAGTCCACATTACAGATGGATAGACTCAATCAAAGAGGACACATCCCTGAATCTGCAGAACCTGAACAGAGCAGTTGATGATAGAGTAGCTTAGATTGTCCATGTCATCATAATTTCAATTTCTATATACGGTTGTGACAGCTAGAAAGTGCAGAAAGCTGATAGGGAAAAAATCAACTCACTCAAAAAGTGGTGTTGGAGAAGAGTTTTGCAGATACCCTGGACTGCCAGAAGGACAAATAAACGGGTCCTAGAGCAAATCAAGTGTGAACTAGAAGCCAAGATGACCAAACTGAGAGTGTCATACTTTGGTCACATCATAAGGAGACATGACTCACTAGAAAAGATAATAATGCTTGGTAAGGTAGAAGACAGAAGGAAAAGATTCACTCGGGGCAGCCCTGAGACTACAGCCTTGAGACTATAAAACCTGAGTAGAGCTGTTGAGGACAGAGCAACCTGGAGGTCTCTCATACGTAGGGTTGCCATAAGTCAAAGTCAGCTTGACAGCAGTTAACAACAACAGGCTATACAAATATTCTGAAAGTTGCAGTTACTCCAAAAGGAGTTAAGATATCCCTCATTAAGTCAGAATTATAATGCAGCTATATGTTTATTATGGGGGAGAAAATTAATTACAAGCAACTAAGTTCCACACTTTGTAGCTGTCAAAACTGCAGAGCTTCTCCACTTCTTTACATAGGAAATTACAATGCATCTCTAGGAAAGTTTGGTGTTCTATGCACTGAAAGTCCAACTGCTTCTGACAAAACAGCTAAGCATCACGTTGACTACCAAACAATAGATGTATCAATTCATAAACAGAGAGAATATGGTTTTCATCCCTTAATCTGGATGGTAATTTTTCTTCATGTTTGGACAATCTTCTCACCATCACTCCAATAGCTTCCTAATGTTGAATTTTGTATTTTATTCTTTGTTGTGTTTGGTCATAATTCTTGGAAGGTTGCTGTGATCTTGACCTCCCATTGTTTCCCAGATATCCATGTTTCTTGTCTATCATTCACTCTTCTGTTCCTCTGAATTTGCAGATACTAAAGAGAGTGATGTGCCACAGATCTCTGAAAGGAACAAACTCTATTTGTGTCTGACAGATGTAACTTCCAAAATAGCATGTATTTCGCCATCAATGGCAGATAATTTTGATAGATGCTCCTGTGGGTAAAAATGCTTCCCATAATACTGCTAATATCAGACTTCATTGTATTTTAAACATACTGTTTCTCTTTGAATGGCACTAGACCCACTGTGAAGAAAGAGGTACAAGCATGCTTACTGTGTGACACGTACATTTAGTTGCACTTCCAGCACAAAAGAGCTTTTATCTTCAATGAGTAAACAGCACTTTTTGCTCCATAAAAATGTAGAATGATGTGTTCTTTAAAAAAAACAAAAATACAAAGGGATAAAATCACTAGCTTTGATTATAAACTACTTTATGAACAGTGTTCTTCTTTGTTGTCAGTTAAAATAAACATTTTCATAGCTGAAATCAGTGGAACTCTAGCAGAACAGATGCAGGGAGAATCAGACTGTGTGATTTAAAAAGTTTATTTTCTGAGAGGTGTGGATTATACTAATTGAGCCAATGTTATACATGAACCATAATAAGCATTACAGTATCACAAGAGACAAAAATCTGCTTGCATGTGATGCATTTATACTGTCAATGGAACAGCGAGTGATAACCTGTTTGTTCTGAGATGTTCTGAAAATACTATTATTAACAGGAAGTGTAAGTTGACTACTAATGGGAAGTATACCTTTGTATGTCATGGGTTATCATAAATAAATTGTGGATTGGTAGTTCTCTTGGGGCAAATCTATATGTTTTCATCAGTAGGGAGGTACAAATAAAAATGGGCACCCATATATAGAATTCTCCATAGTGCCCTTGCTAAATTTGTGCAGGAAAATATACCTGCTTCATTTATGGTATTGTGTCTTTCCTTACTTCCACTTACTGCTGTCAAGACAGAGAAATGCACAGTTAGCAGGATTCAGACTCAGTTGCACTTAGTTGTGTTTGAAATTAATGGGAATTAAGTGATTACCAACTTCCATTAATTTTAGTGAACTAACTTAGTCTGTATTTAGACCAATGTGACAGAGTCAAAATGGGTAATTTTTAAAAAAGAAAAAGAAAAAGGAGGCAAACTTAACATGGGGCTGTTTATGGTGTTTTTAACAGCATCCTCATGGTTCATTGGTTCTGAGTTTAGTGCCTGACTCTGATTTGTATCTCTGAGGGTTATTCACAGGAATCCTTGTACATCTATTATATCAAAGTCAAAGTTTGTGAGTTTGTTTGTTTGTCTGCGTCAGGGAGGTGAAGACCTCATACAACTGGCTCTGTGAGACAAGAAGACCTCATAGGATTGGCTGGCTGTGAAGATTCTATGGAATCCTGGGGTTGGCAGTTTAGGGAGGGGCCTTTAGAAAGATTCACAATCCATTGTTCACAACTGATCCCAGTTCCAGTTCAAAAGAAAGGAGTAGAATCACCTGAAGCTCAGCCTTGTTCAAGGATTTAGCATCTCACTTAATACAACTATATGTAATATTGCAGCAGAAAACTCAATAAGGAAAGTGAAAATTTTGTGAGTGGGGTGTTTTTGCTACCTGTCACACAGTGAAATATATTGTTGCATTCTGCTATTCTGTGTCTCTCAAGAAAACACACGTATATATTTTCATTATTGGAACACACAGGCTAGTTAACAACTGTTGCTGGAGTTAATATTCTGCATCACCCACTTGGTTATATAGTAAAACACAATAATCCATTATCATCTATGCACAACGCCCATTGGCAGTTCCTCCAGGTTCACACACCCCCAACTTCTAGGTTCATAGAATCATGCGACCTTTTCACACGGGCTTTCCCAAGCGAAAGAGCCCCGTGAGCCGCGCGGGAGTGGGAGCGCCGCTGCGCACGACGCACTCCCACTTCCGGCGCTCTCACGGGGCTGCAGCGACGCGGGCGCGGGGTTTTTGATTTTCGCTAGCAGGCGAAAATCAACCCGGGCTCGCGCAACGCTCCCGGCGCCCGCCCGCACTTACCTCTTGTGCGGTGCGTCGGGGCGGCGGCCAGGTCGCGCTTCCCTCCCTCCGCTCCTGCGGAAGGAAGGGGCGGGGCGGGGTGGTAGCACGACGGATGCGACGGCACCCTGCTTCGCACGGGCGGGGGGCTGTTCGCGACAGCCTCCCGCTCGCGCGCGCGCGGGGCGGGCGGGCGCGACTGTCGCTCGCTCCTGGCGCGCGGGGGGCGGGCGCGACTGTCCCTCGCGCCAGGAGCGAGGGACAGTCGCGCCCGCACCCCCGTGCGCGCGTGCGCGAGCGGGAGGCTGTCGCGAGCAGCCCCCGCGCGCGCCAGGAGCGAGCGACAGTCGCGCCCGCCCCCCGTGCGCGCCAGGAGCGACGGGCTCCTTTCTTGCGCGCGCGGGGGGGATGGACTCGCGAGCCGCCGCCGCCTCCGGGACGGTGCCGTTTCCCTGCTGGTTCCTTCGGCTGCGGAAGGAACCAGCGGGGAACCGGCAGGCTCCCGAACTAGGCTTTTCCCGCAAGCCGCCCGCCCCCGCTCGTGCAAAAAGCCTAGTGCGAAAAGGACCATAGAGTTGGAAGAGACCCCAGGGGCCATTGAGTCTAACCCCCTGCTATGCAGGAACACACATCAAAAGATTCCCAACAGATGGCCATCCAGCTTCTGCTTAAAAACTTCCAAAGTGGAGACTTCACCACACTCCAAGGCAGCATATTCCACTGCCAGACAGCTCTGACTGTCAGGAAGTTCTTCTTGAGATTCAGGTGGAATTTCCTTTCCTGCAGCTTGAATCCATTGCTTCTTGTTCTAGTCTCTGAAGCAGCAGAAAACAAACCCACTCCCTCCTCGAGATGACATCCCTTCAAATATTTAAATATCCCTCTTAACCTTCTCTTCTGCAGACTAAACATCTCCAGCTCCCTAAGCCACTCCTCATAGGGCATGGCTTCCAGACCCTTCACCATTTTGGTTGCTCTCCTCTGGCCATGCTCCAGCTTGTTGATATCCTTCTTGAATTGAGGTGCCCAGAACTGGACACAGGTTGTTTTCTTTTGTTGAAACAGCCCTTCTCTATCAGTTACTTTGATCCTTAGAATTTCCTGCCTCTCCTTTGATATTCTAACTCCATCCCCTACCGTAGTAACCCACAGGCTAATCCTCGTAAATCACCCACTGATTGCTATCATTTGAACACAAACAAATACCGTATTCTTTATCTAAGCTGGTTAAATGCTATTCATTGCCCCAGCCAGTAAACAATACTGACCATTTGATAACACTTCAAGTCTCTAAGAACTATCAGTTAGATTCCTAATGTTCTCTGTCATACTCAGCACATTCTACATACATACATATCCCCCCATTCCACATACAATCACATGGAATGGAGAGATAACATGTTATTTATATTCATAGGGATAATTTTGGAGTCAGATAATGTTTCATCAATTGATCTCTTTAAGGAAAAGTTAACATTACTTTCTCTCATCAATATGCAATTTCACAATGAAGATCTTGCCTATCACAGTTGTTGTGAATTTTGTAAAGTAACTTTTCATTTACTGTTGCTGAGCAATAAAATTGTGCCCATAAATCAGAACACAGATTATAGAATGAAAAGACCATTTAAAGGCCCAGTTTGTGTTAAAACTGAACCACTAAGAAAGGGGAAAGGAAAGAAGTCTGGCCATTCAAAATGTGACGCTGGAGGTGAGTTTCATGAATATTGTGGCCTGCCAAAATTTAGTCATAAATGAGTCCTTGACCAAATCAAGATGGAATTACCTGCTGGAAGGGAAATTATAACAAAATCAGGACTATCATACTTTGGACATACTGTGAGAATACAGTACGGTACTTGACACATTGAGAAGGACAATAATACTGAGGGAAGTGAAAGGTAGTAAGAAAAGAGAAAAGCAGGTGGATTGATGCAGTGAGAGGAACCATGGCCTTGAGTCTGCAAGACCTGAGCAGTGCTATTTATAATAAAAGCTCTTGGACATCTCTTATACATGAGACCACTGTAAGTGGAAGTCAGATTGATGGCACATAGTATCATATTGGGAACACCTTAGTTCACAGTGGTAACACCTGTAAATGCAAATTACATGGCCAAGGCAAGGGCAATGGTGGTGTGGCATTGGCATTTTGATATAAAACCAGAGCACATGTAAACAGGTCCTCCACTGCAATAACAATATGCAAATGAAGGATGAGGGAGAGGCAGGACAATGTATGATTGCCCAACCTGGATGAAACAAGAAATTGTAAACATGTAATTATGAGAAATCATAGACAAGTCACTTTTAACCAATCCTTTTTTTCCCCTTCAAATTACGAAGACATAGCTACACTACTTTATGACTGAAAAATAGTAAGATAGCAGCATTGTAAGTGTAACTTAGAGCAACTCAAATCATTATTTTTTGGTAATAGGAATGTAAATTGCTACTTTTTTAAAAAAAATGCAATTATAGCAATAGCTTTGGGTAGGAGAGCTCTTGGAACCATAATAGTAAATAATGACTTTTAAAAGTAAATTTGAACACTCTCATCCTATGGCTTTAATAGCAGATGAAGTCACTAACCAAGAACAATCAGCTTAGCAACTTTGTGTTACTGTTTAAATTTTGCTATATTTCAACATCCTAGCACATTTTACGTATGCAACCCTTTACAAGATTTACTTAGAAATTTACTTAGAAATATGACTGAGTTCAATGAGACTTACTCCAAAGTAAAGGTTCTCAGCAGTATAATCTGTTTTAGTTTATTAATCAGTGGAGCAATTTTAGGCCGTTTCCGCAGTATACTGTTATAGTGCTGTTATTCCACTTTCAACATCCTGTGGAATTCTGGGATTTGTAGGTTACTGAGGCCAAAGAGCTCTCTGGCTGAGAATTCTAAAGGCCCTCTCTAAACTGCAAACCCAAGAATTCCACAGGATGCTAAAAGTGGACTAATAGCACTATAACACTGTAGTATGGAAATGGCTTTAACTGGGGCATGTACATCTTAGTGGGTTTAGTTAATTGGATACTTCTAGTGTGTTAATGTAAAATTGCATATAATATATCCAAAATTATATTTGGTCAGTGTCTCAGTGAGATATACCCATTGATCCCTATTTATTTGGCTTGGCTTCACACTATACAAAACCCTGGCAGTTTACAGCCCATATTCAGGATGGTGTTTGATTGAAAAATGAACCCATTTGACCATAGTTTCAGGGAGTGTTTTTTTTTCCCCTCAGAGGTTTGTGCCACTGAAAGTTTTATTGCAACTATTGATGAGGAAGTAGAAACTGCCAAATAAATTGGGTCTGTGTTTGCCATCTAATTGTCTGGAACAGAATGAAGAAGTGCCTAGGAAATACTAATTAAATTCTTAACTAAAGCAATGTGTAACGAGAGAGGAGAGAGAGAAAAGAGAGAGAAAATCTCAAGCCTAGATGTTCAAGATTGACTAGTATCTTCAAGTGTACATGCATTAATTTCTGAAGTGAAAGCTTGAAAAATGTTAAGTTGGATTGTTTCTTCAAAGGACAGAAATACATCATTTCTAAAACCACACCTTAGCTTCAGCAAGTTGGCCATGTTATGTGCTACAACATCTACATCTTTCCTGTCACATCAAATCCCCTGTTACTTACCTGGAGGAGTCCACACATTGTTGGCCCCACATCTTGACACTTCTGGTAGCCTATGGTGCAAGCAGGGGGCAGCACTTCATCCCCTCAGTGCAGAATGAGCCCCTCCCACTTCTGCTCAGACCAGGGACTGCCAATGCCTGGGATCCTGAGGAACAGCACATCAGAGGGGCTGGAGGGGCAGTTGCTCCCTTTCAATGTATGTGAATTTTGCTTTTGGTGAGTTACTGTAATAGGAAATGAAAAATAAGACATTACAGTTATTTTTAAAAAAACAATCAGGTCATTCCTTCATTAAATGACACAGCTTGGGAAAATATATAATTCACCACAAAGGCCTCCTTTTCAGAAGTAACTTGTTACTGTTGAAGTTACGTCATCCCCACATTTGATGACTAGTTGCATTGCTTGTTATTTTATCTGTCATTTTTCCTTAGATTTTTTTAATCTTTAAAATTGAAAAGAGAAGAGTATAGGACAAAAATGTTCAAAATATCTCTAAAATCCATTGAAGTGCCCCTTGTAACTAAAAAATAACTAGAAGATGTTACATGGAAAAGAGGAAACACTATGATTCTATCCATTGTGTTAATATTGGAAGTGTAAATTGGTTACAGCTTTATTACTTTCACAAAACCTTTCCACATTCTGTTGAATTTTTAATTTTTTTTTATTTTTAGAAATAACTTTATATATTTTAAGGTATAAAGCTATGCTTTTATAGTTATATCTAACCTGTTTAGGACAACATTTAAAGAATAAATCTCTACTGAGGATAATATATTTAAATAAATTGAGGACAAGTTATTTCCATTTGATAAATTAATTGTATAAAAACAGATCATGGATCAATTACATTTTATTGATCTACAACTCAATATTACTTGGCCCACAACCTGCTATCAACACTATCTAATTTTTCTCAGACTTCTGAGACTACATTTTTTTAATGACACAAGAAATGAAATATCCAAACCCTGAGCAAAATAGCAGTGGTGTCACTTTTTCTCATAGGGACTTGAATGAGCAGTTAGCATAATATATCCATAAACAATGTTTACTTTCACCCTCTTTTAGATGCAATTCCAAGCAGATGAGCAATATCTGAAAAGCAACTGTTGGAGATGCACTTTCGCTTCTTCATCAAGAACATATAAAAAAGCAATATATTGCAATATTTATTGCAATCTTTACAAACTTCTGCAATGATCCAGTTGAGGTATCTCTTCCCTCTATGGTAACCGACCTTCAAAGATGATGATGTGAAAAAGCCCCAGATTTTATGACATCCAACTCTGAATACATTACAGCCTTCATATTAATATGTATTTCAAACCCCACTATAAACTGTGAATGTGAGGAGCTGCTTTGTACCTTGTGCTCCGCAGTAAACTTTGAATATGAAGAGAAAGATGTTCATATAAGCAAAGGCAGGTTCTGACAATATTTATGGGTAAGTGTGTTCCCTCTTCCTCTTCATCCAGCAAAGGCATAACTCATTTTGTATGTTCCATAAATTTGATATTTGCTAGATTTGTAAATCAAATCATTCACAATATGAAGACCACACTAGCAAAGTGATATATTAGGGTACATTATCATAAAACCACCAGCATTTCATAGTTCTGTAGGCAATTGGTATTCAGTCTAATTTGGAACTACTGCTACCTCTCAATCCTGCATTCTCTTTGTTTAAATTTTATTTAACCTAAGTGGATCTAGATTTTAAAAAATGTTTACAGGTAAATGCTTTTGATTACTGAGCAGTCTAAACATTGCACTAACTTATTCCTGATAGTGTACATAGTGTTAGTATGTGTGGGCCTATTTTAGTATTAAGGAGTACAATCGGGATTTCACACATACCCAAAAGCACTCTTAAATAAATAAGAATAGTATTTTGCACCTCAGAAATACTACAACCTTGGTCCCATAAAAAAAATATATTTCCCACTGGAAGAAAAGCATCTCAGAAAAGCTCATAGACATTTATCCTGTCTACAAAATGACAACACTAACTGCTAAATTTCTTCTTCTTCTCAGTTCATGACACTTCTCTCTTGACCAGTTCTTGTTCTCCACACTTAGAATTGTTTTATGCTCTTCTTTGGGACTTTTTCAGATAATATCCCAGAATTACAGGATCTTTTGCAAAGAGAAGGAAGGGGAGATCTGAAAATCAGCTCCGTGGGATCTCCCTAATTTTGTGGTGCAGGATATGACACCAACAAGGAGGAAGACAAAGGTTGGAGCAAAATGTCTGCCTAAGCCATCTGTCTAAGCATCTGTCTCCAGCTGAATTAAGGCTGTTGGGCAAAGAAGTTGGTGGCTCCTGCTAAGAGGTTGTAGGCATGAAGTATAAATGGTCATTAAAAACTCAAAAAAGATGTGCCTTGGGTAAGAGATTTACCTTTTAAAAAAATTAATGAGAATGACATGAGTGAGATCAAAGACTTGCTGGGACCAAATACATTGTATGGTGTAAAATATTTTTGAAAATTAATATTCAATTAAAACCCAAGTTGTATTTGCTGGGATTTGTAGATCAATTAGAGAAGAAGTGTGGCAAGATACTGAGATACACAACTCCTATAGCATGACTACTATATACAGAGAAGTAGAAGAATACAGAGATTCCAGTGAAAGAGGACTGGTTTAATAAAATTTTTGGACTTAGCTGAAATGGACAATCTGACAATAACAATAACAGAAAAATCAGTGGTGATTTTTGCAAAAAACTGGAAACCTTTAATATGCATTTTGCAACAAAAAGGGTATATGTTGACTGTATGATTCAACAATTAGCATTTGCATGGTATTTGTAGTTAGAGATTTTTTTATAGAGTTATCTATAGTCTGCATTAAGAAAATTAGAAAAACCACATTTTTTAAAAAAAATATTATTTTTAGTTAACTTTTAGTATTTAGTACTTTTTCTTTTTTTATTCTCTGTTTTGGTTTGTCTTGTCTTGTTTACTTGTAATTTGTTATGTCTGTATGTATTGTGTGAAAACTTTTAAAAAAAATTTTTTATAAAACTGTACTTACATCATATCACATTATAACACATCATATCACATATCACATCATACATGATGTTATATCATATCATACCACTATACATACATCCATATCACATTCTTATCACATCATATCTCATCCTATCATATCATATCCTATCGAATACAGCATCTCACATCCTCAAAAACAAATCACACCCAAACAAGAACTCCCACCATGAAGAGGATATGGTTTTTTCTTAATATTATTGCTTAAACAACCTCATATGTAAGATGAGAGAAGCTTGTAAATAACAAATATAGCATGTATAACAAACAAATTTTGAATCAATCAAAGTCTTCTACTATGTCTTGTTTACAATCAAAAAGTAATACTATAAATCTCTCCACTCATAACTCAACGTACATTTTCATTTTTGTGAATAAAATCATGCTAGCACACTTTTTTTGTTCTCAAAGTTTTATACTTCTGCTATAATTTTTCAGTAATTCCTCTGCTACTCTTGAAATCCTAAACTCTACTTTTAAGATAATCATGTAATGGCTGCCATATCCTTGAACATTGCTCATCAAATTTATTGTCTAACATGTGTTAATCTATCCATTTCCGCAACTTCTAATAATTTTTCCCACCATTCTTCTTCTGTTGGAATCATGCTACTTTTCCAATACCTAGCATAGACCATTCTAGCTGATGTTACCATATGCCACATAAGTCTACCTAACCTACCTTCCAAATTTCTGCCCAAGTTAAAAATATTTCAAGTAGAAATATTTCAAGTTTTAGCTCCAGCACCTTTTGCATTTTCAATCGATTCGAAAATTATATGATTCATATACCAAAACTTCTTTGCTTGATTACACCCCCACCACTAATGTATATAAGAAAGCATTTCCTTTTCACATTTCCAACAGTGATTCTTAACATTTTTGAACATACTAGCAATTCTCATTGGTGAAACATGCCATCTGAACAACATTTTTAATACATTTTCTTGAAGGATATATGATCTCGTATATTTTCTATAGTTTTTCCATATTGTCTCCCACTCATTAAGCTTAATTACACACCCAATATCTTTAGACCATTTTATCATATAATCTTTAACAGATTCATCTGTAAGCTAATATCTTAACAGCAAGTTGCATAATCTGTATAACAATTGTTCATTTCTTTTAAATAATAATTTTTATTTCATTTCTAATTCTATACCTCCTGCTTCTAAATCTTTCTTATATCTTTCTTTAATCTGTAAATAAGAAAACCAATGTATATTGATACCTTCTTGTTTCAATTGCTGCTGATCTTTCAATAATACTTGTGACCCTTGTTGGTGCAATAATTCTTTATAGGTCACCCATTCACCTTCCCTTCTTAAGGTTCTTATTGACATTGCTTTGGCTAGGGAGATCCAAGATGGTAATTTAGAGCACAAGAAATATTTATATTTAGACCATATTTTATATAGGGATTTCTGTATTATATGATTAAGAAAGATCTTTTGTACTTCAGCCTTACCATGCCAGCTGAAGTATAGCTCATGTCCTTCTAACATTAAGAGCTTATGGTTACCCAATAACAACCATGGCCTAATTCAAACTAAACGCGATGCTGCATTGTCATGCACCGAGATCATAGGTACTCTTTTGATCCAGAGAGAAATCCAGCCACCCCAGACTATAGGATTCTCAACAGAGACACATGGGAAACCAGATCTGGGTTTAAACACCTTGCATGTAACATTTATTAAGGCATAAAATACAAAATCACATAAGTATCAAGAGAGCTCTCTTTCACACACTCATTCACACAAAACATACTCACAAACGGTCCTTTTGCTGAACGTTGATCAGATGCTGTCAAAAGGAATGGATGACCTTCGCAGCCGCGGTGGAAAGCCAACAACAAGGGGTCCAAAATTCCCCCTCTATATACCCATCTTGTTCACTTCTCGATGAACAACATGTTTTCCTGGTTGTCATAGTTCCAAAACATGCCAACATCTTCTCTGTTTTCGGTCAAAACAATCTGTATCATGTCCAGTTCTTATCTTGTCTTTGACGTTTCGTGCAACTCGGGGCTCAGAACACACCTTGTTGACTCAAATTCCTCCTTGTTTTGGCGATCTCTTTTCCGGCCAAGTCAGCATTCCTTATTTTTCTCGCTTCACAGTCCAAATCCTTCCCACAGTAATGCCTTGCGAGACACCATTTTGTTTGCTCTTCTCTGGTTCAGGACCTAACACATTCAACAGGAACCCACTCAAGTCCTCACAGCATGATAAATCTTCAGATCAGGTATTGCAATCCCTCCTCTATCTCCAGAATCTGTCATTGCTCTAAATCTCACTCTTGGTCTCTTCCCACTCCATAAAATTTTTTGAAGGGATTTCTTACAACTTTCAAACTACTTATTTGGTATCACAATTGGGATCATCTGATATAAAAATAATAGTCTAGGAGGAATGCTCATTTTATGGATGAAGGGAATGCTGTGGATGTAGCATACCTTGATTTCAGTAAGGCCTTTGACAAAGTTCCCCATGACATTCTTGCAAAGAAGCTAGTAAAATGTGGACTGGACAGGGCTACTGTTATTTGGATTTGTAATTGGTTGACCGACTGAACCCAAAGGGTGATCACGAATGGCTGCTTCTCATCCTGGAGAGAAGTGACTAGTGGGGTGCCACAGGGTTCTGTCCTAGGCCCAGTGCTGTTCAATATTTTTATCAATGACTTGGATGAAGGAATAGAGGGCATGCTCATCAAATTTGCAGATGACACCAAATTGGGAGGGGTTGCTAATACGCCAGAGGACAGGATCAAAATTCAAAATGACCTGGACAGATTGGAGAGCTGGGCCAGGGTGAACAAAATGAAATTCAACAGAGAGAAATGTAAGGTCCTACACTTAGGTAGAAAAAATGGAATACAGAAATATAGGATGGGGGACACGTGGCTGGATAGCAGTACGTGTGAAAGGGATCTAGGAGTCTTCATAGACCACAAGCTGAACATGAGTCAGTCAGCAGAAAGCCAATGCAATTCTTGGCTGCATCAATAGGAGTATGGTGTCTAGATCGAGGGAGGTACTGGTACCACTCTACTCTGCTTTGGTTAGACCCCATCTTGAATACTGTGTCCAGTTCTGGGCACCCCAATTCAAGAAGGATATTGACAAGCTGGAGCAAGTCCAGAGGAAGGCGACCAAAATGGTGAGAGGCCTGGAAGACATGCCCTATGAGGATAGACTTAGAGAGCTGGGTATGTTTAGTCTGCAGAAGAGAAGGTTAAGAGGGGACATGATAGCCATGTTTAAATATTTGAAGGGATGCCACGTAGAGGAAGGAGGGGGCTTGTTTTCTGCTGCTCCAGAGACCAGGACAAGGAGCAATGGATTCAAGCTGCAGGAAAGGAGATTCCACCTGAGCCTCAGGAAGAACTTCCTGATAGTCAGGGCTGTCCGGCAATGGAATCTGCTGCCTCGGAATGTAGTGGAATCTCCTTCCTTGGAGGTTTTTAAGCAGAGGCTTGATGGCCATCTGTCAGGAGTGCTTTGAGGGTGTTCCTGCATGGCAGGGGGTTGGACTGGATGGCCTGTGTGGTCTCTTCCAACTCTACATTTCTATGATTCTATGATTCTATGATTTAATCAGAGATAGTTTACCCAGTAGAGACAAATCTAGTGGATGGTGCACTGAACTTTCCAAAAGCAGAATAAGAGGCCAAACATGCCTCTAGGGTACATGATCCATGTAGAAGCCACTGTCCAGTGAGAAGCCCAGTAGTTCAAAATGTTAGGTGAACTAGGAGAAAACAAAAGGCCAACTTAATGTCTCTTTTTGGCAATTTGCCTCTAAACCATGATGTCTGATAATCTCTTCCTTCATTAACCTCCCTGTCAATGTGCTACTTAACTGTGGATTCCAGATGCTTAACTGGTTTCAAATTACAATAAACAAAAAGGGATGGTGCAGAAAATCTGCAAAAGAATACTAAAAGTGGATTTAAAACCATCACATACAGTATGGGCATCTGAAACTTCCTAATAGACATGTACCATGGGACTAGAATGTCTAACCAAATTGGATCTGGCACCTTTAGGAAGTGGGTATCAAGCTTGTTGCCCCTTTTATTTTGAGTGCTGGCCCCTATTGTTAGCTCTCTAGGGCTTTCTTTGTTGGTAGTTCCAAAAGGATTGAGGGGCACTATAATTGGAGTAGTCATTCTCTAATTTGTATGGGTGGTGTGAAGAGAAATACTTGTGAACCAATTTGTCAATACAGAAGGAGCTGTCGTGAAATCTATATAGGCTTCCCTGCCTGGCCTTCTACTGTCAGCCTCCTATTATTATCTATATGTCCACTGTGAGATGTATTGTCTAGTCTGCATATATAACTGGGCTTGCAAAAGAAAGAAGTGATTCTCCATAAAAGGCCGTGCAGATCCCATGAAGTCTACATTGAGTGGTAAATAATGTCAATGTACTAACTTGGAGATAAAGAACGCCAGCATTACACTCTAATTATGACTGCAGCATAAATAAGAAAACCTGGGATCCAGGTTTTGGTCCATGTCCAATCCACTCACTCTTTCCTTGGTTTCTCCCTTTCTAATTATTGAGCTACTCCCACACATTTTTTCTCTCATGGCTTATAGAGCAGTTAACAGTCAAGCCATAGCTGTTCGCAGGTCTTCTGTTCTGTGGATACAATCTAATAGGCAATTGTTCCTTCTCCTCTGCAGGGAAGTCCCTAGTTCACCCCAAGGTCCACCTAAGACCATGTTTCTAAACCCTGTAGATTGTAAACTGCAGCCAAACTCACTTGTTCCATGCTGTCTTGCCTTGAGACAGAGGTCAGCTTCACTGGGCTGACTAGGCCCCTGCCTCCTTCAAAACATTGCTTAAGGCAACATCAGCCTTTGGTCTCATGTCAATCCTTTCCTCAAGAGCTGCCTGCAGTCAAATGTCTCATTAGTAACCCATACCCTGTGTGCTTGTGTGTTTCCCAGATGATGGTGGTGGGCCTGGGAGGTTGTAGCGAGCACTGGTAGGGTCTTCTCTAATGCTGCCACCTGCTCTAAGATTGAAGCTAAACATTCTCCCCATCATTTGTGCACGAAGGTGAAGTAACTGACACTTAGTTGGAACAGTTTTTCAGAGGTTTTGTCTTTTCTCCTGCTCTTAATTGTAATTTAACTGTAGTTCTAAATTGTCAGAGGCAGGAATCAAAATAACCCCTAAGTGTATTGTGCTATCTATACACATATATCTTCATATGTACATCTACATGTGTATACACACATTTGCACAAACCTCCCTAAACTACCAATGATGCTACCACTTGCAACAGTTACTGTATTTATTGCTATCACCACTAAACTGCCATCATTCAATCCTCAAAGGAAATAATAAGGTAGTAAAACAACATATCAATATAGGTAGGTATCATTCTAGACTACAAGGCCTGAAAAGGACAAGCAGGGCCTAAATATTAACCCCAGACCTTCTGTTACCCCAAAAGGTTGGTGACTCAGGGATCTACCAGCAGTGCCAAAGCCTCAGCGTAAAGGTGGGCAAATTATGGGTCAAAGGAGACCGCCAATGGGGGGGGGAACCATGGGACTTTTTCACCTGTGTATACTGGTACTAATTGAGAGATACCAGTCGGAGGTCAAAAGAGTGTTTTATTGGGGGAAATCAAATACACATGCAAGAAATCAAGCAGTCTCATAAACTATACAAGGCTAACATAAGGAAAGGAGGAAAAAGTTAGATAGTGAGGAGTTTGCAATGAAGTGGGCAATATTTACCAATCCTGAAGAGAAGAAATAGAGATAAGATGGCTCAAACACAAGAGTTTAAGGAAGAACAAGAGTCTGGGGTGCAGCATAATGCTTAAGTGCTAGCTTAATCAACTATAATAAATCTGAAATCATCTTTATTTTTAAAAAACTTCCATACTCAATAGGGCCATAGTCAGCCATAAAACAGGGTGAGTTAGGTATTTCAAATATTTGGGGGTTATTTTCCACACTTCCGGTGCCTGGGCATTAAACTGGGCAACGGCTATACAAAATGCAATCAGCAGTGGCAAATCAAATGTCCAATTATTTTATACTAAAGGTGGACAACTGATCCCTGCTGCACTTAAGGAATTTCAGGTTGACGTCATTTCTCAATTACTGTGTGGTATCCCAGTATAGATCCTGGGTTTCTTGCCAATAGTGGAATGAGCGTTTTCTGCATTTCTTAGAAAATTACTTGCTGTGCCAAATTGTTACCCTGTTTACTGGGGGTCCCAGGAAGGACACCTAAATAACCTTACAATTACAAAAGATGGGGAAATTAGTCAAGAGCACTGGTTGGCACTACAAGAGACAGGGTAGCGTAGCAGGATCTTGTAACTCAATGTTTATGGGGTCTGGCCAAGTCAAGAAGCAAACCGTGTTGGAAATAATGAATGATCTTTATTAAATACAGGCACACAATGTAAGTAACACACGCACACAGATAACTAAGGAAAATAAAGGTGTGAGTATGATAGCGGGATTTTCAGAGGGATAGTTGATTGGGTGATACGAAACCTGTTCCTGAAGCCCAGAAAGAAGATAGAGAGCAATGCTGGGGTTCTATGTATCTCAGCATGTGGAGCTGAGGGGATGCTCGCCAAGCAAAGCGGCAACAAGGCAGTCTGGAACTCAGGAGCGATCCGAGGATGGTCTCGGAATCAGGGGTTTTTATAGAGAGAAATGTAACTAGGAACAGGGTACTAAAATATTTTTACTAAAGAATATAGGCTGAAAATAGTGTGCATCTTATATAGCAATGTATCTAATAGGCCAGCAAATATGGTTCTTGCTCCCCCATTAGTTTGGGTTTGAGGCTTAACCCAATTGGGGGGCGCATATTATCCTGAAAATTTAACAGTTCCCAAATACAAGGGAATGCTAGGCATTCACCAAAATTAGATTCAATGTAATTCCATCTGTTATATCAGAGGGACGTTTTCAGCAAACTGAGTACAAGGGCCACATATTCCCCTGTGAGGCGGGACTAGTAAAATCTTTACCTCATGTACTTTTCTATTGTACATTAGACAAGGATGATAAGTTTCGTACCACCTCTCTTAAGCAAGTTCCGAGGCAGACCTTTGGAATGGTATCTGATATATCTGTTATGAGATACTGAAAAAAAGAGTAACAGAGGAGGTTGCAAAGTGTTTTTTTCCTCTGCTGCCAAAACTCAAAGTGCATGATACACAAATATTAATAACTTAAGGATTCCCTTTGGTTTAAACATATGATCTGTCATACGGAGTCTCAGGAGCAGTAGGGTTACCAAAAGTTGTATATCAGCAATAAGGATGTATAATTTTAATATAAATATATATATTTGATATTTTTAAATCACAGTGTCTTGTAACAAATTTTAAACTTTATTTATTTAGCTGTCTCTAGAATATATTTATATGTAATTAAATATATCCTTTTGTTCTATTTTAATATAGATTGTTTAGATATTTAAAGATGATGTGTTTATACCTATGTTTACCTGCGTGCAGAATATATATATTCATTTTATCACCTCATGGTCTGTTGACTGCCATAAAGGTTTGATTGGCTGCATTATAAAATAATAAAGAACAAAATGAATAAAGATAAAGAAAGAGACTGACAAACTGAGAGCACCGACTGACAATTTGTTTTTGTTTTGATAGAAGAGCCACTGAAAGAGATTGATGCAGTACTAAAAACATTAACAGAATTAGGTTCCCTCACAAGTTTCAAGATTAACAGAGAAAACAATTATACTTACTAAAAATTAATGAAAGAAAATCAGATGACTTTAATGGAAAAGTCAGGCTTTAAAATTATTTAAAAAGTGAAGTAGCTGGGAGTTATTTTTTAGTCACAGAATAACAGACTGATTCAAAATAATTACACTAAAATTTGGTGTGAGATAAAAACAAGATTTACAAAATGGTCAAAACTCAAACTTTAATTTTTAGGTAGAATTTCTGCTATTAAAATGAATGTATTACTTAAAATGTGTTTTTGTTTCAAACCATTCTGATTTTGAGTACTGATATACCATTTCAGCAATGGCAGAAAGATTTCTAAAAATTCATTTTAGTTGGGTTGACATCCTGAATTTGAAACTTTATTTCTATGCCAGTTGTCTGCTATGGTTGAAAGAGTGGATAGATTTTAAAACAAGAAGACTCCTCCAATTAGAGGGTTTTGATTTGAGGTTAATTGACGTGGTTTTCTGTGGAATGATAAACATAAGGCAAATCATGATTTTAATCATTGTTATATAAGGAGGACTCTGCTCAGGATATGGTTGTTCAAGGCTTTGAACAAAAATCACCCCACAAGGCTCTGTTTAAAAGGGAAATAGCTTTTAAGGATTGTTGGATAAAATATGACGATATAATATTTGTGGAGAAAGAATGAATCTCAATGAAATCAGCTGAGCAATTAAAAAAAAAGAAGGCTATGATATCAGTTGGTTTGCATTTAGACAGCTGTTGAGATTTAAAATGGATAAAAAATTATATGACTTTGAAAAAGACATACCTGGTTTTGAAAAAGAATTACGTTTGGCTGATGAACATTTATTGTCAAAAATGTATAAGAAGTTGTTAACATTTAGAGATGAAAGATGAGACAATTAGAGCTTCTATGATTAAATGGTTACAGAATGTGGGCCATCATATAGACTTGTGCCCATGGGAAAGAAAGTGATCTAAAGATGTTAAACTTATATTGAAGGGCTTTCTGCACTACACTGTTATAGTGCCATTATCCCACTTTTGAAATCCTGTGGAATTCTGGGGTTTGTAGTTTACTGAGGCCAAAGAGCTCTCTGGCTGAGAATTCTGAATGCCCCTCTCTGTTGTGTTTTTTTGTTTTAATGTCTTTGTATCTTATTGTATATGTTGTTGTTCCACCCTTTGGTGGAAAGGGTGTTGTTGTTGTTGTTGTTATACTGCAAACCCCAGGATTCCATAGGATGCTGAAATAGAATAATAGCAGTATAACAGTAGTGCAGAAAGGCCCTAAGTTATGATCTCAGAGAAAATGTTTATAAAATGATGTTTAGGTGGTACTTAACATCAGAAAAACTGTCTAAAATATATAAAGGATCTACAAATCTGTGTTGTAAATGTGAAAAAAAAAGAAAAGATATTATTTTCATGGGTGGTGGACTTGTGAGAAAGTAAAAAAAATACTAGATAATGATTCATTGTGCCATTTAAGATATTTTGAAAATAAAACTAAGGCTAGACCCTGAATTGTTTTTACTGGAATTGATGGAAAGTGACTTTGGTAATAATTTGAAAAGATTATTTTTATATATGAGTATTGAAGCAAGAATGCTCTATGCACAGAAATGGAAAGATGTATAAATCCCATCGAGAGCAGAATGGCTATTAAAAATCATACACCATTTCTGCACAATGATGCTCTCCTGCATTGTCCTGCTGCACTTCTGGCAACATCTTTGCCAGAAAGGGAGCACAACAGGAACACTCCCCTCTGAACTGACTGGCTCCCTGAAGAAGGAAGTGCAAGTGACAGGCATCTGCCTTCCACAGCACAGCCAGGCTGTTTCTCATGCTGTGCTGGGGAAGGAAGTGCCGCCATTGTGGTTCCTGCCCTTCTGCATGGTAGGTAAGTACAGGAACACTGTGCAATCATGGGTGCTTAACGGATTTAATCTGTTACGCAAATATCCCACAATTGCAATGCATGGAGATGGGATGGCAGCAGGACCACAACAACATCATGCAAAAACGTAACCTGTGGGCCACTGCCATCCCGGACCCAATAGTGGGATTGTGACACCATGCATAAATGGCCTTAGTGTTTACAGAAATAAAAAAATTAACTTTCCTGATAAAAGAGAGAAATCTGGAAAGTTTTAAGAAAGACTGGCGGTTACTGGTGTTGTATATAGGAAGAACATGGGGAATAGTGGCAACAATGTGCTCTTATTAAAAAGAAAATGGTGGAGTAAAATGTAGATGTTAATCGCATTTGTTTAGACAATAGAATAGAGGTCATAAAGTCAGGTTATGAATATGGGTTTGTGAAAGAGAGAAGTTTTTGATTAGAGATTTTATAGTCATTGTGTATTAGGATAATATTTAGAATGGATTAGAAGAAGCATTATTACATTCATTATTATTCCCATCTTAAGAAGGGCTGAAAGTAACTAAGTTTGCAGTTGTAGTTTATTTTGTGTGATGTATTTTGCCTTTGCACTCCCTTTTGAGTTTGTATTGTGTTTAATTTTATTGTGTTATGTTTTATGTAAGTTTTTGTTATAGTCCTTTTATGTAGTTTTATATATAGAAAACTAGCATAACTAGCCAGCGTTGCCCAAGATTTTGTTTTCTCATAGGTAATACTTGTTAGGAAGATTTGAGATCCTGTGTCTCTTAATTCCCCAAACTATCTTGTCCAGTACCTGTAAATTTTCCCCTTATTCCCCAATCCAATCTGTATTCAGATTTATTAACATACAGAGGTTGGGTTCCTGAGGGGATACACTGTCCTTCTGCTTGCTGTTAGGCCTTGTCTCCATAGCAACCAGCCTATTTCAGACAGACACAGTTGACTGAGGCCCAAGAGCTCTCCGACTGAGAATTCTAAAGGCCCCTCTCTAAACTCCAAGCCCCAAGATTCCATAGAATCTTCTTTGGTAGTCAGTCATATGAGGTCTCCACCTGACACAGCCAGTCATATGAGGTCTGCCTGACATACAGACAAACAGACAAACTTTGACACACACATACACATATATACATATATGCATATATATATGGCTGGGAAGGAGTTTGAAATATTTAGGTTGTCTAACATGGTTCAGGTGCCATGGATTATTCCTGTTGAACATATATTGCAGTATTGTGTCTCTTTCAGGAGCAGGGGCTGACTCCACAGTCCATCAGGACTAGGCTGTCCTCATTGCCTTTCACTGCTAAAGCTCAGGGTAATGAGGAAACCACCTCATAGCAGGGTGCACAAGGTTCTGAAAGGGCGGACCAGGGAAAGAGGACAGTTTCCAATAAATCCAGAGAGGTTCTTAGCAACTTAAGGAGCATATGGTCGGTTGGTTGTTGTGAGTTTTCCAGGCTTTGAGGTTGTGTTCTATTGATATTTCTCCCGACGTTCCACTTCTGAAGATGCCATCCACAGATGCAGGTGAAACGTCAGGAGAAAATACTAATAGAACACGGCCTCAAAGCCTGGAAAACCCACAACAACCTATGGATTCTGGCCATGAAAGCCTTCGACTTTACATATGGTTTGTTATTTGCAGTTCTGAGTGATGGCACCAGGCCTGAAATTGCCATTTTGGGGCTCAACTGGGGTTGAATGCTGTTGCCACTGGAGAGTGGCTTGGAAAAAGAGGCCTCCAGTGAAAGTGGTTTGTTGTCTCTTTTGTCTGAGGGGCACACTGGGGCCCTTCCTGATGCATTAGTCATTCACCTTGATGGTAATGTCTTGCACTTGTTGCGGGGGCAAGGCCCTGGTTTTACTAGCAATGAAGGATTTTCAACTTATAGAAATCCATTGGCCTGGAGTTTCCTTAGTTATTTCTAGGTGTAGGGTTTCTACACTAGATGTAGGTTTTTCTACACTAGATGTAGCAAGGAGAGAGTAATCCCAGATATTTGAACCTTGCTCAGAGAAAGGTCAACAAGGAACTTCGTAATGCTGGGGGCATGGGGTTGGGCCACTTTCTCCTGCATCCCAGCATAGTTTTCCAACATCCAAAGCTCTACAGGGCTGGTGCCGTTCATCAGTTGAGAGAGGGGAATATGTTGTTCCTGAGGCAGTTGCAATAGGGAGTGAGGGCTGTGTTAGTAGGCCTGGTTGGGGGAAAAGGACTAAGCTAGTGTCCCTTGTCCATGGCAGGTAGCAGGGGAGAATATAAGTCTACAGTGACCATCTTTGGCACTTTTATGATGCAGAGCAGGACTCTGAAACCTCCTCTTATAGGATTCTGAGACCAGGGGGATGTGTGGAAGGAGGCTGTCTTTGAGGTTACCCTGGGATCTGGGCTCTCACTTTTTTTGGGGCTTCCAGTTTTGGGGCTTCCAGTTATAGCTGGCTGGGGAGCAAACAAAAGTATTTTGGATTGCCCTTGGAACTGAGATGTTTTGCCAAGGGAAAGCTGAAAGGGTTGTCATAGGGTCCACACCTTTGCCCCAGCTGGACCCATATTAGGTTGCTCCCCCATCATGCTTCATTTTTTCAGGCTTATGCAACTTAAATAGGTTAGGTTAAATAAAGTGGATCTTATTTAACCCAGTCTTCTGTGTCTGGTCTTGTTATTCCATGGTTGGTTATCAGTCCCTTACACAAAACTCAGGAGTGGAGTAGATGGAAGCAAGTACATTAAGACAGACTTATGGACGCAGTTATGTTCCACTCCATGCATTGTTTGAATATCTGAGACAAGAAGTGTAAATAGGATTATATTACACTTAATTTCCTTAAGAACCAGTTGGCCATTATTGTTAAAATGAAAGAAATGAACAACTTTTCTATTTTTAGAGTTCCCATCCCAATGTATTGAAATATTTATTTTTGAATATTTCAATTCCATCAAGTTGATATGATGACGATGATGTTGTGGTGGTGGTAGTAGTGTTGTTGTTGTTATGTGGACTCCGTCTTAAGGTGTTCTTGGTAAGATTTCTTTATAGGAGGTTTGCTATTGTCTTCCTCTAAGGCTGAGAGAGTGTGACCTGCCCAAAGCTCAACTGAGATTCAAATCCTGCTCTCCCAAAATTCTAGCCCAGCACTCAAACCGCTACAAACACTGGCACTTACTGATAGTATGACAGCTATTCTTTTACTGTTTTTTTAAATAAAAATAAATAATATTTAAAAAATAAATAAATGGGCCTTAACCTGTGGGCAACTTTTATGTGGATTGCAGTGGGCTCTAAGAATAATTTGGATCTAAGCTGCTATTCCTGCTTGTTTCATATAGGTTTTTTTTAGCTTAAATTTCAATTGGTTATATTTCTAAGCATCAAACATATTGCATTTTCCTTCATACATCTTTAATGGTTTCTTTCCCTAAATGAATTAATTTGGTTTAATGACTTCTTTGTCTCTTCTATTTTGTCATCATGCTATAGATATGAATCTCTAAGATAGCAAAAATCACAGTGTGAAGTGAACCGAGAAAGCAATGTTTATCATCAGAATGACCTGGCTACAGTCAGAAAATTCACAGCAGCTTCTTGGAATGAGATATTTAACTAACAGAGGTCTCATTTAAAATACATAGTGTTAATGAAATAATTTCAGCGTCACTATCAGATAATCAACAAAAACAGCAGGGAAAGAACAGCAGAGGAAGCTACAAGAATCCTAAAGTCCTTCAATTCAAATTAAACTCAACAACTTTCCCTTTTACTTGCAAAACTATATTGCTGTCAGAAATCACTACTTAGAGCTACCCTGCAGCTTTTCAGACAGGCTCAACTGAGACTTTTCATCTGACCTGGTCTCACTGACTGCTTTCTCTGTAAGAAGTAGCAGGAAAAGAGTACAAGTAGGGTGGGCAACATTTTGCACTGAGTGGAAAGGAACAGATGAAAATACAACCAGTTTATGTTGTTTTAGATATGGTAAGTATTAATTTAAATAAGTAAATAATAGATAACAGGCTGCTAGAGGAGGTGGAGCTGCATTTGTGTGCCCAGCAAGAGGAGGCAGACACAGAAGTGTTATGGCACAACAGCATATCACAGTGCATTTGGAATTGGGATGGGACAGAGTATCAATGCCAGAATATCAATTTCATCCATGACCAAAGTTTGCCTTCTCCTTTGCCAGCTAGCAAAGAGGTTGTGTATGGTGCCTCTGAGCACCTCAAAGAACAGCTTTCATAAACTCTGTGGCAACATCAGGGAGAAAGTAGAAAGCAGTGAAGTGGTGGGAAATATTGCTGCATTGGATGGCAGAGCAGTTTGATGTCAATTTTCTGGAAAGGTTTGGGGTCTGTGCTGGACAAAGAAGGGGCCCACACCAGAATTTCTGTGACCATGTAAGGTGCAGGGGCATACCAGTCACACTTAAAAAAAATCAGCCAGGCCTTCAGCCAGCCATTGAAAATCTCTTTTGGAGATGTGCCGCAAGTTTTATGGCAGTTGTGGGACTTGAGACCTTTTGCAGTGTACTAAGCAGGCTTCTCTGGGCTCAGCCAGGCATAGGGGCCTGCTGCCATTCGATCAGGTTGGAGCTACAGTTCTGCATGTTTTGTGGTGCTTGTAGGGCTTAAGGCCTTGGCAGCTTTGGTGACCTGGAAGGGCAGGCTACATTGGCCTGGGCAGGCTAACAGCATACTGCTGCAGGAGATAATTGCACCCTGTGGGGGAGTTGGGAATTATGTGGGCAACTTTGGTCTAGCCTAGCTCCAATTCCTGGGGAGGGTGTGTAGGACCTAATAATGCAGTGGCTGCTGGCTTTAGTCGATCTGCCTTTTTTGTTGTTTTGGTCTTCACTGTTTGTGGAACGTGATGCCTTCCTCCTTCCTCCTTTGGGCCTAATAGGTTCATTTGGGTCCCATATGGTATTATTGACTATACAAGTATAGTATAATAATAGTAACAAGCATAGTAATAATATTAAGCTAATACTATTGGTAATATTTTTCTAACAGCAGCCTGTTAGCATGGGGGGCCTTATCTCCTGATTTGGTTTCTGTTGATTGGTACTTTGATGACTTCAAGATGAACCTCTCACAGGGCTTTCT
The DNA here is from genome assembly GCA_948474755.1 of Ctenosaura bakeri. Classification (NCBI taxonomy): domain Eukaryota; kingdom Metazoa; phylum Chordata; class Lepidosauria; order Squamata; family Iguanidae; genus Ctenosaura; species Ctenosaura bakeri. The sequence continues at coordinate 81,999 of CAOLHI010001017.1, forward strand.
TGGCAAGATTTGTTCAGAGCAAATTTGTCATTGCTTTCCTCCGAGGCTGGGACAGTGTGACTTGCCTAAGTGGGTTTCCATAGTCGAGTGGGGATTCGAACCCTGGTCTCCACTACAGCATGCTGGCTCTCTTTTGAATTTAGACAAGTGTCCAAAAAAGGACTCAGAACAAGGCAAACTCTTCCAGGAGGTCCCACTTGTCCTGTCATCTAACTCATTGGCTGGACAAACCAGATAGGATTTTGAAGTGGCGTTAGCCTGCATTGGTGCACATGAGAGGTCTCAAGTACTGTCTAATGATCTTCCATCCCCACCCCTCATGTAGTGTCTCAGGGAGACTGATAGGGCAAAAGCCTTGGTTCATGGAAGAAATTTTCAGTTGCCTTTTTGCTCTTGAACAGGATCCAGTGGAACACAATCAGAGATCTATGAAGTGGCAGTTCCTGCAGCTTCTAAGTTGGCATGTGCAGAGACCTCCAATGTAGCTAGTGTGTTTTGGGAGGGACAAGAGTGATCTGAAGCCTTTGGGTCAAATAATGCAGGTAAATTCATTGTCACACACCACAATTCTCTTCCAGATTGGCCATGGGATCACAGAGCATCCCTATAGCCCCCAAACATCCTGGATGGGTCTGTCCACCTTCTAGAGCATATAACACATCAGTGGAAGTGGTGAGATGGCCTACTACTGGTTGAGGTATGCCAATATAAGGCTCTGCACAGAACTGATGGCAACCTCTTTCTATTAGGTCATCTAGTGGTTGACCTTACCTATCTGTGATTGATACTAGATATAATAATGTAGCACTCCAAACCCTCACCTTTGGGCACCAGTCTCTTCTCACCAACCAAGAAATAAATATAGAGGGGGGATATATTGATAAATATAGAGAGGGAAATATGTTGGCAATTAGCTCCCAGGGTTTCTGATATATGTAAGAGTATCAGTAAAGAGTTGACCATGGGGAGGGTTGTCTATGCTTCAATATATAGACATCAACAGAGAGAGGGATGTAGATTTCTTGGGTCCTATCTGGCCTTAGGCTGCAGGATGAAGACAACCATTAATCCTGGCCCCCAGCTGTATGAACAGCAGCCACACTTGTGGCTGTACATTATAACTCCAGCCTGACCCACTCAATATGATAAAATGCATAGGTTGACTTGAATCTATTCCAACCTGCTTTATGGAAGGGCTGGTGGTTCAACACTGGCTGCTGTCTGGCATCTTGGAGTCAGGGCCACTGTAACTAGTAATTGTGCAGATACAAACAGGTATGTTCTTTATGTTATGGAACCTATTCTTTTATAGACTGTACCAAAAGGCAGGATGGAATCTCAAGAGAAGAGGTGAAGACCAGAGAGGAAAAAGATGGGGAAGAAATCCATCACTTAATGCAAAGGTGTCATTGTCCAATTATTGTAGACAACTTAATATATTTGTTGCAGGAGTACCTGGAAGCCTCAAGTTATTTGTTAGATGAGTTTACGTTCAGATTTCAAATTACTTTCAAAGGGAAAGGCCTCTACAGCTAGTAATTTGAAATCAGGTAAAGGCTTAGAGGCTGTAGTTTGGGTGAAACCTTAGACACAGACGCAAAAGAGCCAGATCTTAGGACCCTTTCCTTGTTCCCCATTTGGACAAATTAGATTAATTCATCATCATTCATCATCTCTCCTATCTATGTGGGAAGTGAGTGATGCAATCCTGGCTCATCTTTGCATGGTTTATTGCACCTCTTTCAACAATGCCATCTGGATGGTGCAGCAGACTAAGCAAATGTAGCTTTATGTCTGCCTTTTGGTTAGTGCCAGTAAATTCTGGTGATTTTGAGCTGCTGGTATTTGTCTGATTGCCATTTTTACATGCATAGGGCTCTTTCCATCGAGCTTCAAATGTGCTCAGACAAGCCAGTCCCACTTTGGGGTATTCTTTAAAAGGTGATGGTGTGCAGAGGTTGAGCGGGTTAAGGCTGGCATAACTAGAGATCACATTTTCCTAGAGTTTTTCCCCACTTTAGTTCACATGTGGTTATGGTCCAAGAAGTTTACTAACTCTTTAGTACATTTCTGGTGAGAAAGTCCATCCACATCATGCTTACATCCCAGTCCCTCAAGCTTATGAAACTGGTCCAAGAATTTCTATTGCACTGGCTGCGTTTTAACATCCTCTTCCTGAGTTGCCATGTGCCCAGGACAGAGAGTGATATAGCCAATGCAAATAAACTATTATTGTTATGTGCCCTCAGGTCTTTTCCAACTTATGGTGATCTTAAGGCAAACCTATCAAAGGGGTTTCTAAGGCTGAGAGTGTGTGTCACACTCCGCGTCACCCAGTGAGTTTTCATGGCTAAGCAGGGAATCGAACTCTGGTTGTCAGGGTCATAGTCCAATGCTCAAACCACTACATCACAATTACTTGTAACCAAATCCTTATTACTACTGCAAATTCAAAATGACTACCAATGGAAAATTGGCTGCAACTAAGTTCCACTGCAGAACTTTTTAAAAATAATATAAAGTCTTGAGCTATATACAGCTCCCTAGGAAATCAATTACTGATTTACTGATTTTTAAAAAAGGGAAATGCCAGTTGTGTTGTTGTGTTTTTGTTTGAAAGAGAGATGGTAGCAGAGAAGGTGGAGGAATGCGATGGTTAACGTTTACTCTTTATAAAAAGTTAATTAAAATGGAAATATTAACAATGAAATTTATCCAGGCTTTCTTGTGGAATGGGAGAAAACCTAGAACTGAATTGAAGATTTTGCAAGATTACATGGCAACAGGTGGCTTGAACTTATCTAACTCAAACCTTTATTATCATGCCAGTTGCTTAGGGATGAGTGAAATAATGGACTAGTTTAAAAAATGAAAGTTTATTACAACTTGGAGGCAAGGAAATGAGGTTTGGATAGCATTCATGCCTATGGTTTGGCAAAGATATGGTTAATAAATAATCATTATATAAGAAAATCACTTTTGAATATATGGAAGAAATATAAAGTTAAGTGTTGCCCAAAAAGACTGCTCCGGGTTTCAACACATGAGGCTTTCTACAAAAGAGAAAAACTGATGAAAGACAAATGGATTAAACATGAAGATCTGGTCATATTCCAAGGAAAGGAGTATAATATAAGAACACAAGGAGAAATTCAAAATAATGGAATAGTTTGCCATTTGCTTTTATACAGACAACTTAGAGAAAAATTAAAAATAGAAATAAAATTAAATGGAATTCAGGAAAAAGCCTTCTGAATTGGAAACAATAATATCTACAGAAAATACTACAGTATTATCTTAAATATGTAAAATATTGTTAAAGTTGGACACTGAAACTGTAAATGAAACAATGATCCCAAAACAATGATCCCAAAACGCTGACATGATACAATGGGAAAAAACATGGATCAAAAGGATAGAGTATATGCTATTGCAAGATATAAGGGAAAAATTATATAAAATGCACTTTAGATGGTATTTGTCACCAGATAAATTATCTAAAATGCATAAAAAATATGACTCTAGTTCTTGCAAGTGTGAATTAGAGAAAGGTACTTTTTACCATCTTTGGTGATCATGTGTAAAAGACAAGAAATTTTGGAAATCTATTCATATAAACATTGAAAAAAATAGAATGCAGATGATAATTTAGAAAAGAGACATGGGAAAGTTACATTTTATATGACTACAGCTGCACAAAAAAATGAAGATATACATGAGATATAAATATTATGGAAGGAAAAGGAGTACAATGTTATAAAACTAGACTATTTATAAATATATGCTGCATCAAAATGGAACTTGCATATAAGAAAAGAAGCTCTTCAATGTATATGGGATAAGACCAGTGTTTTAAACACATAAAAATACATATGAAATGTATAGATCGTTTTTATACCAACACCAGTTAGAAGAATGTCAGTGTATGTGGAATGCAATGAGTTGTGAATTAATGTTACATATTGACTTTTTGTGTTTTTTAACAATTAAAAAATAATTCCCTCAGTGGGCCATTTTGGGAATCAAGCTAATTTTCTTTCCATTAAACAGAAGTAATATGAGAACCACTAGGGGTGGAAAAAGGCAGCTGGCAGAGCATATTTGGTTGCAAAAATGGCTCACCGGAATAGTCCCTACTAAAGGTCAACTTTGCAAACCCTGACCCAGCATTCTCCTTAAAAAACCCCAGCAGGGGTGCTCCAAAACCATGGGATCTTGTGAGATCCTATATCAGAACCCACAATTAAATGTAAAAATGGGGAATTAGTTGACTCAAACTAAAGAGGCCTGTGAGGGGGAGCATAACTTCAGGACTTTTTCAAATTTGTTTACCAGGTCACTGCAAAAGAGAACAGTCAGAAAATTTTTAGTGCAATTTTAAAATGTGTTTTATTGGGGGAAATATACATGCACACACACACAAATAATCACACACACAAGCAATCACACAAGGCTAACTGACAAGGAAGGGAGGAAAATTGATAGAGGGAATAGAAAAGAGATTGAGTTATAATTACCATCCAGAGAGAGAGAGAGAGAGAGAGAGAAGCAGAGAAATGGTGATGTGGCTTCGACTGATGTCCAAGGACAGCAAAGGCCTGAGGGACAGAGTGGATCTCTGAAATCCAAAATGCTGTAAGGAGGACCCAAAATCAGGGTCCCTTTATATCCCAAAATTTGCCCTTGAGGCATAACTTTCTGCTGGGATGACAAAGGATTTCCAGGGTAGACAAAAGGTGACAGGATGGATTAATGGTTGTAATGTGTGAAGGAAACATGTTGATGAGTTTAGCATGTATATTGCAAAGGATTTTGATGTCTGCCTGACTGGAGATCAGGAAAAAATCATAGGTGTGAGAATAATGTGAATATGGATTTGTTTGAAATCTTCCCGCTTTCTTGAACCAGAGCTATCAACAAGCAAGATTCTTTGTTTTTGGAACTTGCGACATATAGGTGCCAGATTAAGGTTTTATGGCTTTTCCTTCTATAGGACATGCAAACCACAGGGGTACTTTGGAGCTGACATTGTTCTCATTGAAGGAGCCATCAAGTCAAGTTTTCCTGGTAAATCTATAGCGTCATGCTGGGGTCATCTCTGACCTATTTGCAGCCAGAATCCCTTCCACATGGCCCTTTCCAGTCATTGTATATGATTTCTATTTATGCCAATTAAACATATCTGCCAATTAATATAGCTTGCTAATAAAACCATATCAGAGCAGTGGAGTTACAGCTGAGGTAGGCAAGAATTTTAGTCCAAGTTTTTTGGTTTTGTTTTGTTTTGTTTGCTTAAGCAGTTGTGGCTCTAGAATAATAAGTGAGCACTAAGCTATGATTTTCCCCTCCTGATTTCAGTGATCTGCATCCATGCATAGTATGGAATGGTTGTTATGTTTCTTTATGAACTCTCAGGCAAGGTAGAAATCTGATTTGCATGTATAAAGTCAACCTTCCTCTTCAAACCATGAAAAACATGGTCTCTCTCTCTCTTTAAGCATCTGCATAAAATTGTCATCATCTAGGAATGGGTAATGTGTGTCCCTCTGTAGGTTTTAAAGTGCAGCACCCAACATGAATGGCTATACTGCTTAGGGATGATGGGTCCAATATCTGATTATTCGCATGGTCCTCATAATATGCTATCTTATTATGGAAGAGCTTATGCAAGTCATTGAGGGGATATCATCTTGCCCTTAATTTTCTGGACAACCTTCATTATGCAATGTAGAAAACATAAGAGAGACCAGAAAAAGCAAATCAATAAAGCCACACATTTTGTAGTGATTGGTTATGAAACGGCCACTCCTTTCCCTGGTTGGCCTTTCCCTTTCCTAGTTGGAACTAGACTCAAAGCGAACACAAGCCTCTCCTGGCTAGCCAACTCCTTAAAGCTACATCCTTCACCATTTGAGAGTTGTGATGAACGAGACCAAATGCCTCTTAAGAATGAAGTTGAACAGGCATATTACATCTTTGTTGGCTCCTTAAGATTAAATTATAAATTCCATGTTCATTTACCATATGTCATTTAAACTATTTTCCTTATGATTGTGTAGCTTGTGGTTCACTCTCTGGAATAAGATCAAAAACTTCTTAACTCTTTTTGGACCTCTGCAGAACATCGTATCACTAGATGGCATTTTTCTATTCACTTTGACTTCTAAAAAGGCCAAAGCAAAATAACTGTTTCACAAATCTTATATGTCTCTCATTGTTTTATCTTATATGTCTCCTTTCATTTGAACTGGAACAATTTTTTTTTATATGTAGCTGGGACTACATATAAAGTGGATTTGATTGGTCATTGAACATTATCTTGGAAAGCCTTCACTTTTCTTTGTTATCTAACTAATTTTGAAAAATAAACAATATTCTTTGAAGCAACCATTTCTTCAGATATTTTTAAAATGATAAAGTGCAACAGGTCTCCACTCCATGGGACTACCCATTCACACATTACCTGTATTTAAGACTAATATGTTGGGGCAGGAGTGGGGCTGTGTTGTGAGCCACACCCTGACATTGCTTCCCTGGGGTGACCCTGGCTCCACCATCCATGCATAAGCAACTGCTTTTGCACATAAGCCCTTTGTACAATCAACATGCCTGTGAAATTGCTTCTCATGCTTAGTGATTCTTTTTAAAAATGTTCATGCTCAACACATGGCTGTTGGAGGTGGATAAAGCTTCATGGCTCTCATTCAACACATGAACAACCTATATGTGAATAGGATTGCCAGATCACAGGGTCTCTCTCCCCCTGCCCCAGTTGCTGGGCAGGGGGAAGAATCTCAGGATGAGAACACTGCCTTGAACTGAGTGTGTGTGTATTCCTCATGTTAACCATGGTGTTTTTTGTTTCAATGGCATACTATTTTCAGCTGTGGTTGATGCTTAAGGTATTGCATTTAGTGATATCACCAGAGGCTGCCACTTCTTATATTGTCCTGTAAGATCACAGTGGTTAACCCCCTTGTGACTAGAGGTGGTAAATCTCATTGTTTTTCAAGTCCCAACAGATGTTGAAAACAATGAAACTTGTCCTGTAGATTCAAGGCACTCAGGAATTTTTTTTCCCTTCAATGAAGAGTAACTATGTGGCTTTTCCACAAAAGTTATGCAACTTGCTTGGAATACTGCAGTTTTCTGGAAGCTATGCACCTTCTACTGAGAACTCTGGAGACATCTCTGAAAACAGTGCAGTGCAGCTTTTGATATGGAAAGAGTGTTTTCATGGCAGCCATGTAAAGCAGCAAAGGCTGCAACCATAGTGTTGAATGTTTTTCTACATTGTATGTATATGTGTTTATTGTGCAATTTAGTTTTGCCTTTTCTACCCTTTTCCCAAGTATATGCTGAAAAACAACATAAGCAAATGAGTCTCATGTCCAGGGCAGACCCAGCAATTAATCAGCAAAAGCAGGGGTTGTCCAAAACAAAGTCCAGGCTCCAGAGTAAGCAAATCCACAGGGCAAATCCAAGCCATGGTCAAACAGGCAGAGGTTCAAGATAGTCAGGATACAGATGCAAGAGACCACAGCACAAGGCTTCACCAACCAGCCAGGAAGATCAGTTACTGACCCTGGAATGGAAGAGCCAGCTGCCAGCCTTTTATCTTACTAATGCTGTTGCCACAGATGTTCCCTCATTAAGGCTCATTTGTTACTTGTTGGGCCTGAGGCTTTTTGGGTAGGCCCTATGTTGCACACTTTGGTTCAGCCTGCTTCACTAACGAACATATTTTGAGTTTGGCTGGTGCTGCTGAATTGATAGGTCAGGCTGCCCTGTATGCTGCTGCCGTGTGAGAATAGTTAAGGAATGTTAATGATGGGTGTTTCACTCCTCACACTGCCCAGTACGGTGGGGGAAGAGCAAAGCCTGATCAAAGAAAGTCCACTGCCGTCTCAAGCAGGTAATGAGACTTGGCTGCAAGCCTATCATGCACCTGGTCTATGGATGCCTCAGTAATTGGTGTCCAAGGTAGAACAGCGCCCTCCTGTCCATTTCAGCATGGTGGGTTGATGAATTCACATGCGTTTTTGCTGCTTGTGTACTCAAGGTCTATGTAATCTGTTGAAACAAAGAGAATGCTGCTTCATTGCCTGCTTTGCTTCTTCGATGGAGCCAGAGTGTATGTATGATTATGTGCCTTTCCTTTTTCCATTTTTGCTTCTTTGCTTAATAAACTGCATCCTCAAAGACCAGAACTGGCTTGATTCTTGCCTCCCAGCATCTTACACTCTGGACCCAGAACGGCCACCCAAACCAGGGTGGGTCGCATGTGCTCCATTACTTAAGCATGCTGAGCAGTGAAGCCCCTCTTTATAATGTCATCTCTCTTGCACAGTAAGAGTCTGTGTTGTCTCATGTGTCTGTGTTATCTATTTGTTCCCCTGCTCAGGCCCCTCACTGTTGTTTGCTATCTTCTCCTGAGCAAGATTCTGTGGAAACATCTGCCTCTGAAACTTCTGCCTTGGAGGAAACTTCTGCCTTGGACTCAGAATCCTCCTCCTTGCTGTCAGGGTCTCCAAGGCAAGGCATGACAATGAGCACACACCCCCTTGGGAAGTTGTGCAGTTTTCTATGCATAGTAAAGACTGTCAGTGTAGATTTTGACTGCAGAGCTCCCCAGTTTCTCAAAATCTTGCACAGTTCTCAAAAGCCATGCAGTTTATGTTATGTCAGGAACTTTTAAGTGCCATTTTTTTTTCTGTGAAAGTTTCTTAAAGTGTCAGAAATTCCAAATTTGACCAGAGCCAGGAAACTGAAAAATTGCCATTCTATCACTACTGTGACATCACTAGGGTTTAGCCTTAATTCTCAGATTTTTGTCTCAAAATCTCAGGGCCTAAGATATTCCTGATCTGGCAACCCTATGGCCTAAATCCTGTTCAGTCCTGACTAAGGTAGATTAATCTAATGGATTCAATGGGTCTAAGTATTGACTCACTATTCAATAATTGATTGGACAGATCTACTTTAGTTGAGAGTAGCTGAGGATCCCAAAACATAATGCCAACCTCTATATGTGTAAAATATGAATTGAAGGTATATTGTCTTGCAGCATAGGTAAGGACAGACTGGCAATCTGAAGTCTTTTTACAAGTACACTTTCCAGGCTAGTTCCTGGAATAAAGGGCAATTTACTGCAAGTTGGGTCTTTGTTTTTTTAATACTTTCCCAGAATTTAATATATTTTCCAGAATGTAGTATAATGCAAAGCACAACATTCCTGAAAAGAGCACTTTTATGCTTCTGTTTTATGTACCTCTTTTTGTTGTTGTTCCTTTTCTGAAACATGCAAAATGGGTTAGTTAATTTCTACTTAATAGTACCAACTTTTGTCAGTGAAGGTAACACTATAGTCATGTGATTATGGTTTTGCATTCAAGAGACAAAAAGACTATTGCAATAAAAGTTGAGAGTTCCCACTTAAATACCAGGAATGAAAAGAAGAATAATGCAAACTCCACAGAATAATTCAAACTCCACATCAAGTTCCTTCCTCTCCCTTCCCTCTCCTTCTTTCATCTAATACTCAGATCACTACTTGAAGGTTGAAGGCTGAGATTCTGAAGTCAAAAAATATCAGTGTTCAAGGTTAAAATTCAAAGACAAAGAAATAATTTAGTGGGTATGATGTGGTGGAAAGATCGTTATTTTTCTCTGATCTTCTTGTCAAGGAAAATAAACTGGAAGAAAACAGTGTATAGGGATTTTTTGGCCAGTATAAACACTGGACACTTTTCAAAGGAGTCACTTCACACACTGCAAGTCATCAAATGGATTACCGGTAAATCCTAATGTTCTGCCACAAGAATGGAGTCCCCCGCATCCATCCAGTTAATGCTTTGAATGATTTTATTGTTACATTGTTTTATTGTTAGAGATAGCAATACCTGCGCACAGCATGATGCCGTAAACACTGATTAATGAGGAACAACAGGTTCAGCAAATTATAAAGGTTCTCTTTTTCACATCTCCTGCTAAATTCCCAAAACAGGTGCCATTTTGAGAACATTAATTGTAATTCTTTTCCTTTATATGTCTTGCAAAAATATTTGCATTTTAAATCCAGTAAAAGCAAGTATAATTTTTTTAAAAAAGCAAAAAAAAGCAAAGACATATAAGTCTTAGCCTGAATATTTAGTAAATTGTCTCATGTAAGTTATAACAATTTTTTTAAAAAAGCTGAATCTCAAAATTGTTCTAGAAAAAAGAATTAACTGAATGCAAAATACAAATGATCATACAAACAGAGAAACTAGTAAAAGAATATTACAGTCTCCCAGGACAAAACATTTCTGAAGTCAAATTCACTGCATACATGCAAAAAATATTTTAGAGGTAGGTATAATATGAGGTTGAAGAACTGGAATTGCTTCACAAATTTGATGCTGGTTCTTTTAGCTTAGACCTTCCTATTAGTCTGTTATGTCACTATATTCAATAATAATTTTTCAGGAATGGTAAATTTATAATTAGCCCCATAGAAGAGTTGGACAAAAATACTTATTCCTCATCTCTTAAATTCAGTTGCTAATCTCAACCACAGTAGACCAGCTGAATCAACACATCAATTCACTGATTCAAGAGATCTACTCTAGCTGGGATAAGCCATTGGATTTAGGCCTGTATTTATTTATTTATTTATTTATTTATTTTTGATGTCATTAATCTTGACTGTGATACACATTCACTGTCAGCCAACCAACAAGGCAACACTGTTATCACCACAGTCAGTACATCTCTACTATTCACTGGCAAAATATTTTCAAAAGGACCCACATGTGTGCATGTGCTTTCAAGTTGCCTGTGATCTTGTGGTGATCCCATGAATATAATAGCTTTTTTTAGGCTAGGAATATTCAGAGATGGTCTTGCCAATTCCTTCCTCTGAAGTACACCCTATAGCACCAGATATTCATTGGCAGTCTCTCATCCAAATACTAACCAGGGTTGACCCCGTGTAGCTTCCAAGATTGGATAGGATCTGATGTGTTTATGGTATTTTGGCCCACATATACAACCATGAAGTACTGAGTAGCCTGAGGTTCCAGGTCATGTGAAATACTCCCCATGTACAGCTGTGTACAAACACAGCTCCACAAGTACACAGATATGACATCTCACCATGACCCCACTACATGCTTGGCTGGCATAATCCATGTGGTAACAGCTAGGGTCTCATAAAAGCCAAGTCTGAGAACCGGTCATCCCTGTCTTTGCATGATTACAGCTGAAAATTCATCTGATTTTAGTAGATATGTTGTCACTTTAATTTTCTTAAAAAAAGAATACCATATTGTTTTCCCCTTCTCATAAGCAAGCCCTGTATTAACATGGGCATACCAGTATTTTAAATAAAACAATAGAAGTCATCCTTCTGAAAATATCATTAGAGTCTTGAGCTCTTGACAAACTTGATTACAGCTGTAAGAACATCTCATTAATGTAATTAGCTGCAAAGGGAGCTCACTTTTAAATAATTTTTAGTTAAGTAGTGCTGGATTATATAAATAAATTATATGTTTTTTTGTTACCAGGAGCTTCTTTGTTACTCAATTTATGCAGATTCATTTATCCTTAAGGAAAATAAATCTTTTCCAACATGAGAGAGTCATTGTTCTGCCTGTCATTAACCAACCTCATTCCTCTATTTCCCATAGTTACAAGAGCACTAACTTCACTTATTTGAAATGTGTTGCTGCACTTGTATTCAAAAGCATATACCTGTTAGCTTTCATTGTAAGGCATACATTTAAAGCAATGTTTGCCTTTATTTAATATATGAACAAAGGGAAGAATTCACTACAGCAAGATATGATGAGGATTTCTACTGGTATTTAAAACTGGCAGGTATGTATTTATGATGCAAAGCGCCACCATCAGAAATGTCTACTTGTGCAGAAAGGTCCAGGCAGAGGTAGGAAAATTAGTAAGAAAGGGCATTTACATTAGAGGAGAGAAATTAACTATTATGTGTATGTTAAATTGCCACTTAAAGTTAAATGCCTGAATTAAAAGCCACACATGATTTTACTACTATCTCACCCCATTCCTGTTTTCAGTGGAAAGGAAAGAGCTGCAAGAATTTTTGAAAAATCTATTTCTCACCCACCCAGTCACAAAAACTTATCTTTCTTTCTCTTTCTGCATCCATTATAATCTCATTTCCTTATCCACCCCTTTAGTTTACTGGTTCCAGCAAAAGTCCCAGGTTAAGTCCCAGGTTCCAAAATGCTATTTCCTGGCTGATGAGGTGCCTGTATGCATTGTACAGAACAGGAAGACCACTTGAGCAAATAATTTGCCTCAGAAAGGAATGTTAATCCAGAAATTATATTTGATGTTATCTGAAATTTCTTATGAAAACAGCTGTTTGATGGGAGACTAGAATGGGATGGTGTCTCCACAGGTTGATAGTCTTCTTTAAGTGATATAAAGAAAACACAAAGTCAATTGCCTAAAGACTTTTTTGAATTGATGGATAACTTACAAGTCATGGATGTATGGAGAATGAAACACATGAATGACAAGGGCCTTACTTTTTTCTCTGATAAGCATAAATCTTATTCAAGGATTGACAGGATATGGATTTCTAAAGCCCTTTTCACATTCAATTTTTCTCGCGCGAGCACCCCTTGAGCGCCGCGCAAATGGGAGCGTCGCACCGCACGACACACCCCCACATGCGCGGTGCTCACGAGGCTGATGCGGTGCCTGGGCGTATTTTTTGATTTTCGGCTTGAAGCCGAAAATCACCCACGCTCGCGCAACGCTCATGGAGCCCACGCACACTTACCTGCTGTGCAGAGTGTCGCGAGGCGGCCGGGTCGCACTTCCTTCCCCCACAGAGCCTACAGCTCCCATGGTGCCCTGCAGAAGGAAGGGGCGGGGCCAGAAGGAAGCACCTGCAGAAGGAACAAGGGGAAAGCGGTGGCGTCCCGGAGGAGGCTTCTCGCGCGAGACGCCCTCCCCCCTCACGCAAAAAGGTGCAGTGTGAAAAGGGCCTAAGACTTGGTCTTATAAGACACAAAAATTGAGATATTGCCAAAAGTGTTTTCTGATCTCAGTCCTGTGATGATGAACCTTAGAAGGAGTACCAAAGAATTTAGATGGAGATTCAGTGAGTCCTTAATTTTGAATGAGGAACTGATTTTAAAAACAAAGAGATTAAATAACTTTTTGAAAGTAATTTTTTAAAAGGAAGTAATATTAGATCAGTTTGTGACTCAAGTAAGGCTTACATGAGAGGACATTTTATTTAACTTAATAAAGAGTATAAAAAGATGGAGAAAACACAAAAGATTTTGGGTGGAATATAAATTAAAGAGAATGTATTAAAGAAATCTGTAAATTCACACAGAATTAAATTATTAAATTATTAAAGAAATCCCAAGAAGATGAAAGAATTCTGAAGGAGTTGAAATTACAAAGAAGTCAGTTATAGATGTTGACAGTGGAGGGTATTGGGAGGAAACGTTGATTATTTTGTGACAGAACAATTTTGAACATGCTAACAAACCAAGGAAGATGGCTCATATATAGACTTGGGCCCTTTTCGCATGCCGTGTCTAAAGCGAAAGGGCCCCTTGAGCGTCACGTAACTGGGAGGAGTGGTCCATACGACGCGATGCATAAGAGCCTAAAGTGGCAAGGTGTGGAAAGGGCCTTAAAAAAGAAAGGCAGGACAGAATGATTTCAAAATTGAGAGAGAGGGATAAAGAATTTATTAAGGATAAAGATGTGCAAAGGCTACTTCATGAATATTTCTCTAAACCCTATACAGCCAAGAAGATATAAGAGATAAAGACAGGAGATTATTTGAAGATACAGGACCTACCAAAACTGACAAAAGATAGATGAGCCTATTTAAAAAATTGAACTCTGGAAAGACTCCAGGACCAGACAGGTTGGGAGTCCCTTATTATAAAGTCCTGTGGGAAGAACTGTTATTTCCTTTGCAAAATGTAATTGATAGAAAGAAGATTAATTCTTAATTCATGAAAAGAAGCCACTATTGCATTGATTCCAAAGGAAGGACAAGATTCATCTTAACTGAAGAATTTTATACCAATTTCTTTGTTGAATCATGATTACAAAATTTTTGCTTTGATTTTGAAAGAAAGAAAGAAGAATTTATTAAACAAATCTATTGATGAAGATTATCGTATTGTATTGTATTGTATGTGATCGAATATTTTGAATTTCACAATGAAAAGCAAGGTGCTCTAATTTTTTGGATGCAAAAAAGCCTTTGATAATTTGACTTAGCTATTTCTCTTTAAAATTATTGAATTGATTAATTTAGCTCAAAATCTTTCTATTTGGATTAAATTGATATATTCCAGTTAGTTGGCAAAAATAATAGTAAATGGAGAAACAACATTTCCAAGGGGACAAGACAAGACATCCTTTCTCCCCTCTGTTGTTTATTTTAGCAATGGAACTGCTAAAACAAACAACAGATGATGATATAAATGGAATTAAGATTAGAAAAGCAGAATTTAAATTGTGAGCTTTTGTGAATGATATGGTAAGTATGTTGGCAGATCCATTGAAATAAATACAGAAATTGCAAGAAAAATTAAAAGAAAGTGGACTATTAGCCAGTTTGAAGATTAACAAAGATAACATGAACGTTTCAACTAAGAATATGAATAGTCAAGAAATGAATAGTTGCAATTAAAAATAGGATTTAAAGTTGAAAAGAAAGTGAAATATTTCAGCATCTATTTAATTGTAAAATCCAGTCAATTATATGAAAATAACTATATGAAGACATTGAAATAGAGTAAGAAAGATTTGTATAAATGACAAAATTTGAACTTGGCCATTTTCACACTAGAATGCTCTTCCCCATTGGGTCAAGAAGGGAACATATCACCAACACTCCCTTCCATATCTGCTCACTTCATGCGGAAAGGAGCATGATGGTATCACCTCTTCCTTCTGCAGCAAAGCTGAGTACTTTCCATTGCTGTGTTGTGGAAGGAAGTGTTGCCATTGCACTTCCATGGCTCCCACATGGCTGGGAGGGATGGGAGAGCTGTGCAATCACAGGCACAAAATGGATTTTTTTCCGTTTTGCAAAAACTACATGAGCATGATTCTTGGGGATGGGATGGCAGTGGGCTGGTGATGACATTGTGCGGAAACATGACCTGCCGACTGCTGCTACCCTGTCCCAGAAGTGCAGAAATGGTCTTTATCTTTTTAGGAAGAATTGCAACAATAAAGGTGAATGTTCTCCCAATAATGATTTTTCTTTTCCAAATCATAACAGTTTTTATTTTAGAAAAGCAATTGAAATAATGGCAAAAGGACTTGCCAAGATTTGTCTGGGGAGGTAAAAAAACACAGAGAGATACAAAGTTATGCAAGATTTGAAAGAACAGGGAGGCCTTGGATTGCTAAATTTTATTTATTTCACTGCTTCCTGTATGACATGGATTGAAAAATGGATTATGTTGAATGATAATAATATTTTGAATTTAGAAGGCCACATTTAAGTTTTGGATGGCACAAATACTGGATGGCACAAATATTTGTGGTTTGGAAAAGTTAAAGTCTAATACTTGAATTAGAGATGCCTTATTGAAGATTGGGAATAAATATAAATTAATACTACACCCAAAAACTCCAAAGTAGATCGCTCCTCAAGAGGCCTTCTATAGAACAGAGAACTGATCAAAAATGGTGGATATATTATGATTTACTGGACTGAAAACACCAAAATTACAAGATGAAATCATTACAGTGGGATGAAGGAGTTAATTTACATCGGCTCTTATACAAACAATTATATGTAAGATTCAAAGAGATAAGAAGGATGACCAGTTTGAAAAGACTAGGGCTCTTTCCTCACGAGCTGAGTGAATTTCTCCATGGCATTACTTACTGGTTCTTCTTGGGTTCAAAGTAACGCAGATTTTCCCTTAAGCCCTTCCGCAGGGCTCCTCCATTAGTCCAGGGTGAACCGGAGCAGTGTGAGGTCTTTAGATCCTCACTGCTCTGGCTGAAAATGGCAGCTTCCTGTGGCTTCTGGCTGAAAATGGTGGCTTTGTGGGTGCGGACCAACCGCTGACGCTGGCCACACCTACAGTCCGCCCTCCGCTGATTGCAGGCTTGCATTGGTGCAAGCCTGCACATCTGCACAGGTAAGCAGGAATGCAATGGCACGTTCCAGAAAATTGAAAGACTGTATTTTTCTGGTCTTTACTTAGTGCTCTGGAGGACCACTTGGGGCAGTTTGGATCAGACTAAGGAGCAGAACTAGGTTAAATAGGTCCGCACCTAGTCTGATCCAAGGTGCAGACGACCTCCGTGCCAAGACGCCTTGGACCGTTGTAACATCCACGCGTGGAAAGGGCCTAAGTCTGATCAGGAAATATTCCTATGTTCAGATGATGATCATTTGATTGTTAAGATGTATAAGTTTTTACTGAAATTTGACACGGAAGGTGGACAACTAAAGGAATATATGATTAACTGGGCAAAGAATTTTGGAGACAATATATCCATGAATCAGTGGGAAAAGTTGTGGACAAAGGATATAAAAATGTACTATGTTTTGATCTCAAAGTAAATTGTTATAAAATTATGTGCTGTTGGTACCTTACAGTGGAGAGACTAGCAAAGATGGTTAAAGAGATGAAGGACAAATGTTGGAAATGTCAGGATTAAATTGGCTCCTTGTATCACATGTGTTGGACATGTGATGAAGCTAAACGGTTCTGAATGAAGATACAAAAATTGACAAAAAGGTTATAAAATTTCAGTTATCTAAGAAACCTGAGTTATGTCTTCTAGGAATCTGGCAGGAAGGTACAAGTGTGGATAAGAAGCAACATAAACTAGTACAATGTAAGTTATTAGCAGCAAGACTGGTATATAGCAATAGCATGTGTATTTCTATACTGCTTATCAGCTAAGTCTCTAAGTGGTTTCCTAATTGCCCACAACAACCTGGGTACTCATTTTACCAACCTGCAGAAGGATGGAAGGCTGAGTCAACTTGGAGCCCAGCAGGATCGAACTCACAGCCTTGTGGCTGCAGTACCAGCATTTAACCACTGCACCACCAGGGTTTCTATGCAAAGTACTGGAAAAAATTGGAATTACCCAAAGTAGATAAATGGCTAAGCAGACTGATGGGACTTCTCAAAATGGATAAGCTTTTGCACAGACTAAAGGGCAGAACACAAAATGATTTTTGTTTGAATGGAAGTAGTTGATTGATTTCTTAAAAAAGAATAAAGGCAATTTGATGTAAATAGATTTTGATAATTAAAATCAGTATGTTAATTGAGAAGTGTAAAAGCAGATTTATAAGATGTATTCTATTGTATCAAAACATTTTTACATGGATGGTTATTATATTTAAAAGAATGATCACTTCTATAAAGTAATCTAGAATAAGTTGATAAGGAATTATGAACTTGAGAAATTAAATAAGTAATTAAAATGATAAGTGATAGGTAACAATAATTATGGGATAAAATGTATAGCTTAATAGGTGTAAATGTTTAAGTAATATGAACTGTTTGCAAGGAGGGCGGGAACCAATGTTAATTATGTTTTGTTAGTATTCATTTTAGTTATGTGTAGATATCTGCTTATGTTTGTATGCATGTATTTTATTTTAGCTTGTTTGGTTTTTGTTTTGTATGTGTGCATTGTACATTGAGAATAAAAAGGAATTTTAATAGGAGTTCATGAAGTGTGTGGAGTGCATATGACCCCCAGCTACATTATTTATCCTGAATTATTAATATTTACAAGTAGTCCAGCTGGATTGAGATTTATGATCTGTACTTTACAAAGAGGTCTTTGTCAGTTTTGGGTGTATGTGGTAAATACACATCTATCCTGGATTTAGGAGACACTTCAGTAGTACTTAATAAATGTGCTTCTAACGATGCTAAAGCTGGGTGATTTCAATATTCTAACAACAAGAGGTTTTAATGAAGTGCTTCTCCTTTGCTTGCTTGAAAATTCTCATGCTTTTATTGAAGCCATTGTGATTTTCAAGAGTCCTACAGAAGTGAGAGGTTTGCCATTCTCCCTGCTTATAATGGTAGGCAAGAGAACACCATGATTCACACTGAATTGGATCAACAGTGAGTGTTGCTTGGTCCATGGGACATGATTCTGCTTCAAGTGTTAGTCTGAACTTTAAAGGAGAAGTCCAAGGGGCTGATCCTATATGGGGCTGGCTTTAAATTCTAGAACTCATAGACATGACTGCTACTAGCCACTATTGTTCACAGATAAACTGAGCTACTCTTCCCTCACTACACCCACCACCACCACCAAATGTCAGGAAATAGCATAGCTTATTTTGAAAGTCATTTGAAATTCTCTGTTGAAAATTATTGGAGAGCAGCCTTGTTATTCATTTCCATAGGAGATTTAAAGAGGCTGAAGCCTCTAAAATGGATAGTGGAGACATACAGACATCCATTTGAGTATGCTCTTGATGCAAGGTTGGTGGTTGCTGTTTGTTGCCATGCTGGTTGGCAGGGAAGTCTAAAGTAGGAAGTCTTCACGGGTCACATTTTAACCTGAGGTGAAGAAGAACTTGGAGGCTTCTAATATTTGGCTTTCATCTGAAGTGAGATCTAAATTACATGATATTTCTTTCCTTCTTTTTTATTATTTCTAAGTTAGCACAGAGACATTCAGATGTGCCGTTAGTTACAGATCTTACCTCCTTGATGTCCTTTCTCTTCCCCTCCACTTTGCCATCATGACTGATAAAACACGGGTGGCAAAAGAAGACTTGATGTGATTCCATGATGTGGCTGCATGAAAATTATTTTTCTGTAGCATCTTATTAATACATAGCCTCAGTTGTGTGCACAATCATCTTCCCCACTTTATGCTTGAGGAGGGGGGTTAACCAAAACAATTACCGTACTAGAAACAAGAAGACCTCTCAGACTCTTCATAATTCAAAAAGGTACTCTCAAGCAAGATCAAGAATATAATTTCTGTTGTGTTGGAAACTACAGAATTTGTAGTTTACTCTGCTACCCAACTTGAACTGAGCTGTCCTGAACTTCACTGAAATAAGCTAGGATATGAACAGACATGTTCTTAGTTAAATAAAAAGCATGTAATTTGCCATTTAGCTTGTAAAAAATTGGAGTCTGCTTCAAGCCAGCTAGCTAATCCCTCTTGCAGGATGCTCCACTCCTTTCTCCCTATTTTTCCATATGCTCCTCCAACAGCCAGCCAGCAATCAGTGACAAGTGGGGGGGGGGTTGCACAAAAATACGGCTTTTTGCTCAAAAATCAGTACTGAGATACTCATATACATTTTTGGACAGAAATGCTGGTTTTCTGCAAGAAAACACTAATTCTTAACAAAAAAGTGGGTTTCTGAATTTTTTTGTGTTGAAAGATGTTTTGTTTTTTGTTTTTTGGTACAAAACCCACAGTTGTCACATACAAAAACACTATTTATAGAAACCTATTTTTGATATGAAATTTTGAGTGAAAAACAGAATTTTTTTCACAAAACATTTAGGTATCTGGAAACTGGGTTTTTTTGTGCTTTTTGCATTCTTGAACAAAGAAACCCCACATACATATCTGCATAGAACAACTTCCTGAGATACTATAGGATGTGCAAATACTGGATAAAAATTGCCACAGATTTTTGTCTCTGTGTTGGCCAGGAAACAAATAATAGTGAGCATGCTTTCTGTCCCTAACATCTAATAATAAGTAGAAGGTCAGAAAGGAAGTTAGCAGCACTAGTTTGGAACACAAATATGCTTTGATAGATCAGGAAAAGATAAACAAGCTGTCCTTCCTTCAAAGAGCTCTTGGAAGCATACTGGGCTCTTATTTCATTTTATCTTTATAACAACTGCCTGTGAAGTAGACCAAGCTGAGGGGTGAACACAGGCCTGAACCTTCATGGCCTGGATCATTGATCTCCAAAATCAAAATGCTATCAGGTCATCCCAAGATAAAATGCTGCTTAAAGTGCCTGTCCTTCATTCCCCTTACAGAATTCAAAATGAGGTCTCCGTTCCACGTACAAATGCCCACTGAACTGCTAGTTGAATCTCATGTAAACAGTAGCAATGGAATAGTGTCCTTCACCACATCTTAGAAGAGGAGTCCCAGAGAGTTTATTTGCCATATAATTCTGAAACAAAGCAGAACAGCCAGTAAATTGAAGAGGAACATCCAGAAGGATTCCACTGCTTCCACGCCATCAGAATCTGCTTCATGAGGTGATTGCCTCATTCTGGTTAATGATAAGCTGGTCCCAACTGTCTTCTTTTAATGAAATGAGCAAGGCCCAGGGCACACTGATAGTGCCACCTTACTCTCTAGGGACAACTATTGACAACTTTCTTTAAAAGTTTATGCCCATTTAATATCTCTGGGCATGGTATTTGCATTCATTTAATACCTCTGGGACATAATTTGACAGCTGCAGCTCTTCTCAAGAATTAATGGAAAAGCTCTTCCAGTGCAGAATTTGTGTTTATCACATAGCAATGAAACATGCAGGAACTTTACCAGACAAAATGTAGGTAACCCTGTTACAGCCATGTTTTTAATTAGGGAATGGGGGGTGGATTATGTCCCAGAATAAGCACTTTGGCTTCTTCCCAGAAGACAAAAGGTAATATACGCACAAGGCTTTTCAGTACTTCTCTTTAAAAAAAAAAAAAAAACTTTGATACTTCTTCACCTTTAAGAGTAGCATGATCTAAAAAAAATTAAGAGGTTATATTTTCTGACAAGACCACAGAGTGACAAGAAAATTTTCACTACTCAATTTCTGTTTCTCTCTGGTATAAAGCAAGGGTGGAGAGAAGGATTAGAAAATCCATCTATGAAGTAGGCCACTATTATTTCAATAGCATAGATAATAGGATAGTGAGAGATATATTGGTTTGCTGGGAATGTACCACATTTGAAAGACATAAGACATATTGGTGTCTGGAGCAAAACAGTGATGCCTATGTCAGCCATAAGAATCTGCTTGTTCAGAAATTATTTGGTCAATTAAGCTGTTAAATTATTGTCAAGTACTTGGAACTTCTGAGGGAGGAGCTTTCCTCCTGTTGAGGGTCATTTCTGCCCTTCTTTCCTGGACTTCTGCTCCTGTGAGTCAAGGCTTTTTTCAGCAGCCATTTGCTCTACACAGCTGTTAAAGCCTTTTGATCCATATTCCCTGCTGTTTTGTATTGTTATTTGTAATGATATTTATTTTAACTATTCTACTACCTTTAACTACTTTGTAACATTCATTTAATATAAAGTAATGGTAGAAAGATTTTATGAAAATAGCAAGTATGTAAATTATATCAAGTGGACAAATAAAAAAAGTTATTTTCAAAGTGTTACCTTGAACAAAACAACAAAAAATATTTTAAATCCACCAAGAGAAGGGGTGTAAATCATCTATTTTCTCCTTGCATATGAGAACAAATAATTGTATTTTTCCTTCCTGTTCCAGGAGAAAACATATACACAAATATAGGACGGGGGACACTGGATAACAGTACATGTGAAAGGGATCTAGAAGTCTTGGTGGACCACAAGCTGAACATAAGTCAGCAATGTGATGAGGCAGCCAAGAAAGCTAATGTGATTCTTGGTTGGAGTATGGTGTCTAGCAACGGAGGTAATGATACCACTCTGTTCTACTTTGGTTAGACCTCATTTGGAATACTGTTTCCAGTTCTGGGCACCTCATTTCAAGAAGGATATTAACTACTTGGAACATGTCTAGAGGAGGGCGACTAAAATGGTGAAGGGTCTGGAAGCCATGCCCAATGAGGAGTGGCTTAGGGAGCTGGGGATGTTTAGTCTACAGAAGAGAAGGGGACATGATAACCATGTTTAAATATTTGAAGGGATGTCATTTTGAGGAGGGAGTGGGCTTGTTTTCTGCTGCTCAAGAGACTAGGACAAGAAGCAATGGATACAAGCTGCAGGAAAGGAGATTCCGCTTAAACCTGAGGAAGAACTCCTTGATGGTCAGAGCTGTTTGGTAGTGGAATATACTGCCTCAGAGTGTGGTGGAGTCTCCTTCTTTGGAGGTTTTTAAGCAGAGGCTGGATGGTCATCTGTTGGGAGTGCTTTGGTGTGTGTTTCTGCATGATGGAGTTGGACTGGATGGCCCCTGGGGTCTCTTCCAGCTCTATGATTCTATTGCAGCAAAAAAAAAAAATGGTTGACACTTGCTCTTTAATGGCATCCTTTGAACGCTTTAAAATCTGCTGTCTAAACTCAGACACTTACCCTGTTTAGTTATTGGCAGTGACTAAGGATGTAAATCTTCAGTTATCTCATTTCCACATGCATAAACAAATAATTTTAGCATTTTATCTCATGTTCTACACAAATGTGAGGGAGTTTGTGCAGTTTCTGAGCACAGCTCATACAATTAATTTGCCTATGGGTTTTTGTTGTTGTTTTCTGTACAGGAAATTTGTTTTGGAGCAGAAAATGTATTTTCTGCACAAACGGTAATATTTTTGCATTAGAAACATTGTCTCTGTGCAAAAGACACCAAAACTTGCCCAGAAATACTGCTTTTTTTTTCTAGACATAGTTTTCTTGAACAGAAAACAATATATTTATACAAGTTATACAAATTTACTCAATTTGAACAAATACACTGATTTCTGTGCAGAAGAACATGTGGGACAGAAAAAAAACTAAATGTAGTTTGTCTACAGACAAAAGAAAACATGCAGAACACATGTTGTCTCCCCAGAAACCAATAGTCTTGCTTTGGGATTATTTTTTTTTTTTGAACCAAATATACCCACACAAAAACATCACTATTTAGAGGCAAAACATGTTTTTTCAGTACAAAAGAGAACAGTGCAAAAGGCATGTTTTTAGCATAGAAAATCCACATGCATTTTTGAGTAAATAATGTTTTTTCTCAAATGAAGTCCTGAAGTATGAAGATTCTCATAGCTGCTCTTATTTTCCTTGGTGAGGCATTTTTGCATTGAGGACATGAATATTATTAACTATTTTTCAGCACTCTAGTAAGGATGAGGCTTCACCCAATGAGAATCCATAGTTGAGCAAAGATATAAACTAATGCCAAGTTGATACGCCTGTTGTCGGATTGCCCTCCATATTATAGTAATGGGATATTTAGTAGGTTTTAAGTTAGCTGCTTGCTTGTAACAAAGGTATGGGAACCAGAGACCGTTAGGTAAATAAAAGCTAGGAATGTACTGATAAGCGCTGCCAGGCTTTCGCAGCTTCAAGGTCTCTTGCGAGCAGGAGGGAAACATCTTGGTATTTTATGCTTTTGAAATTGCTAATTGCCCTTAATCCTCTCGCTGAAGTCCTGTACGATGTATCTCACCCCAAATAAATTGTGTTTATGCACTGTACTATTTGTGTGTGTGGATTCAGTTCCTGAGACCTGTGTTCTGTGTACCACTACATTCAAAGCAGGTTGTCAAGTTTCCTTTGCACGGATAGCAAGCCTGATTTCCTGTTCAGTTCAGGGTGCCCTTTGTTTGATGAAGTCTCATAAATTGACTACCTTGCATTTCCTTGAAAAAGGATGTTCTTCACCTGAAATAAGAATCTCGTGCTCACACTTCTCTTTGAATAATGAGAGATATAAATTGCAACTGATTTAAGCATCCCAGTCACACTTTTCAGTTTAGGGGAGTCCTTTGTCATACCCTTTAAGTTCTGCCATTGCAGGGTGTTTGTCACAAGACTGTTGACATCTCCATAGGCTTACTTTCCACCGAAAAGAACTGCAGTGACAGACCAGAGTACCTTACTGCACAACTATTTGCATAAATCTCCCAAATTGGTATTCTACAAGTACCCTTGCACAAGATTTCTCAAAACAGGAGCCACATTTGTATAGTGACAGCAATTGTACAATGCTGTTTACATGGAAATAAATCATAATAAAATCCATTAACAGTAGGTCGGAAACAAAACAAAAATCCAATTTCTGTATTGTTTCCTTTTCAATTTAGTTCCCAGCACACAATAAACCAGACATCCAGATGAGGCAAGCTGGATTATAGAGGCCAAACCTTTGCTATGCAAGCAATGATTTGGAAAATCTTGACAGAACTCCTTTGTGTAGCTTTATAAAAAGCAAGCAGAAGCTATTGCCAGAGCATCCCATTCTCCTCTCGGGAATCTGGCATCATTTGGGAAGTAGGATGCCAAATGGCATGGCCTAAAAAATGCCAACTGTTAGAAAGCAGATGTGCTTGTTCAGACCCACAGACAGCCCTCAGCTTTCTTGAAGAGGTAAAAGGTTGCTATCATTCTTGGGTAGAGCACCTCCTCTGCAGGGATGTAAATACAGGAATGAAAAATATTAATAAGCTTTTGTACTCAAATAAGACTGAAAGTATTCTTGCACATTTTTAAAATACTGCTCATATTTCAGTGCTATTTTTAATGAAAATTTCTGAAAGCCTTTTTTCACATCGCTTGGCATACAATATAGTCTTTATGGCACAAAAACATTTCTCCTCTCTTCACTTCTAGTAACTGATGCAAAAGGTCTTGAAGTATGAAAAATCTCATGGAAGTTGGCAGGTTTTTTTTAACAGGATGTCTCACTGAAGAGAGATATATATTTTACACATTTGCTACTGAGCAACTCACATCTGTGTCCATTACAATAGCTCGTCCCATTTAAATAGAGGAGCTTGTTTCTGTTTGAAAATATGAATGTTTGGGTACAAGACTTTTTAAAAGATACATACTAGGAGAAAATGCTATCAGTTATAAAGAGCTCCTCTACCCACCCATTAATATTCAGTGTTCAAGTGTTTCATGTACTTCACTTATTCAAGGAGAAACATAGAAGAGAAAATGTAGAACACCTACAGCTACAAGCTCCCAGCTAAAAGACAGCTTGGAGCATTATTTTTTTTTAAAAAGCAAGGCATTAGGTTTTACTTGTTATTTTTTCAAAGTGACACATTTCTTTTAATTTTTCACAATAGTACCATTTTAGCTATATCATCATCAACTTAAAAATGCACTTAAAATGGAAAAATAATATGGCCCCAAATCCCTTTAATTCACCCTCCCCAATTTAAACATCACTCTTAGTACTAAAAAGTAGCCATTCTGTAAGTCACCATGTTTCTTTTGTTTATTTATTTTAAAATATTTATAACATTATTACATCAGTGCTGAACCTGCTCCAATCAGTTAGCTATAGCCTATCCTGGACAATAACACCTCTATCTTAAAGATCTTGGGGCATCAAAACTTGCTTAGACAAAGCCCCCCAAACTTAACCAGCATCAATATGCTATAGTGTAGCAGCTAACTACAAGGACACAGTGACACGATTTTGCTACATAACCACAAGACAGCTCTGCTATCATATCTATTCTGGCTACATCACTTCAAGACTTAACAATGCTACTCACAACATCGCAAGTTCATCACTTGGCTTTTCTACCAGAGTTGTTCCTAAACTTCCATTCTGACCTCCTGTGTAATGTAAACAGCCCAGTCTATATGTAACAGAATAGATGGACACAAAGCTAACAGCAGAAATGGCAAGATGCAAAAATTTCTGGGAGACCACACTACTAGTGACCTTTAAGTGGCCATTGTGGAACAAAGAAACTTCCAAGGGATATTAAAGAAGGACACAACTAAATAACAATTCATTTAGAGGTTCCATGAACTTGGATAATAGATGTTTATCATACTACCTGTTTGTGAATGGTCAGTGTTAATAATGTAACTGTCAACTGTCAGTGCTTTCTAAATTTGATTTCCCTCTGGTGTCACTGCCTAAAATTCCAGCTCCGGCAACATGAACCTGGATTTCTGAACAACATCATGCACCTGATAAAATGGGTTACAGTAAACAAAGTTTCATGCTATTATAAATTTGTTAGTCTTTTTTTAAGGCGTCACAGGACTGTTTTGTTATTTTTATTCAAGATATTTCATGGCTGGTTAAGCAAATGAATAAATTTACTACATTTGTGAATGCCTGCCAGTTGTAGCCTATCAGTTGTCAGATATGCATCAATACTGTTATACTACTGAAATGACCTTGACATATCAATTATTTGTCCAATCTCTTCTCATTCAAGAAAAATTAGGTAACTATTTCTTATCAAATTTACAGAGAAAAATTCCAAAAGGTGGATGCAAATTCAAAGCAATTCTGTTTCAAAAGCAATGGAACAAGGCTAAGTAATCAAATCCAGAGGTCATATGTTGTTGGTATAATGGCCACTCCCTAACATTAATAAGAACGGATGAACATAGCAGTTTAGCTTTCTTCCATATTCATTTTTTTTAAAAGCTCAAGGTCTTTGCACCCCATTTATGAAGAAATTTGCTCATTTAAATTAAGATTAATTATTAAATAAACTTTAGCAGAAGAATTATTTTCTTAAAAAAGTAATTCATTTATGCTTATCACTGCTCATCACTAGCAAGTAATAAATTATTAGCATTTTAAAAGGGACCAAAATTTCCCCCTCAAAAAACCCAGGGAGTAATGTTTTGATGAAATGAATAAATGTTACTCATTGTACCAACCCCCAACATTTACTCTATTTTCATTAAAATCAAGAAATATAAATTGGCCCTCATTAATAAAAAAAGGAGTAAAAAGTTAATTTCTAACTGCCGAAACGAACTGAAAGTGACTCCCACACATCAGCACCAGTCATTTTCAACATAAATAGCTGTATGGAGAGGACTGTGTTGTATCTCTGAGGCCACTAAAGGATGAGGACTCTGTCAGGGGAAAAAAAGATGACAGTCCTAATTAATTGTCTCACACACTGATGAATGCAAAAGGATTCGGGTCATTTCCACACTACATCATCATAGTGCTATTATTCCACTTTTGACTTCCTGTGGAATTCTGGGATTTGTAGTTTACTGAGGCCTAAGAGCTGTCTGGCTGAGACTTACAAATGCCCCTCCCTAAACTGCAAACCTCAGGATTCCATATGATGTTGAAAGTGGAAAAAATAGCTCTATAATAGTGTAGTGTGGAAATGCTCTCAGATCCCAACTGTTATGAGTTAAACCATAATATTTCCATAGTTCAATATGTGTAGTTGATCATGTCTTAATTGGCTAAGAGCCCAGTATTGAATGAAAAAGGGTTAGTTTGCTGCTGCTGCTGCTGCTGCGTTTTCCTCTTCCTCTTCTTTTTCTTCTCCTCCCCCAGTCACCTCATAAATAAAATCATAGAATCATAGAATCAAATCTCCTGATATTTCTTGCACCATCAATAAGTGTATGCCAGCTTACATTGGTAACTGACTTTTTAAAAAAGTGTGCTTTAGGCCATTAATTTCACTGAATGTACAGGACTGAAAGTTGGTTTTCTCATGAAGATTTTTGTGCTGTTGCTATCTGTTGTAGTTTTTATTTATTATTTATTCATTCATTTATGTTATGTGACCCTCTCCTAGGCCCTTTTCACATTGCATTTTCCATGCAAAAGAGGGCCTGGAGCATCATGCGATTGTGAGGAGCGACCCGCATGACGCACTCACAATCGCATGATGCTCCAGGGGCCAGCAGGCACCGATCGCGCACCTTTTCATTTTTGGCTAGAAGCCAAAAATGGTGCCTGATCGCACATTGCTCCCGGGCCCCGCGTGCACTTACCTGGCATGCGGAGCCTCCAGAGCTGCACCAGTCACACTTCCTGCCCCAGCGCAGCCTGCACTGCAGAAGGAAGAGGCAGGGATCTCGTGCAAGCAGGCAGCTCATGCAGAGCCAAAGGACCCCAGACACGAGAACCTCTCGCTGGAGGCAGCTTGCGCAATCCCCGCACCTCAGCGCTGGAAAACAGTAAGGTGTGGAAAGGGGCTTAGAATAGCTGACAGGTATACAGAAGGGATCCTATTTTGGGAACTGTTATAGGGCCCTAACAACCATAATCCAGCTTTGACCCTAGGCCTGGATGGGCAAATCTGTCATTTTTGCTTTCTCACACATTACAAAAATTTAATCTCAAGTTATTTTCAACATTGGGAAATGTCAATCAAATGTTAAACAGGCAATTTGAAACTTTTTGAAACTAAAAATCTTGTTTCCAAAATAATCACCACCATCTTGTGTTGCAGTCTGGGTTTACTTGACTAAGCAGTTGAAAGTCACTCTACATAGAATTCAGAAACATTTCTTAAGAAATTAACTGGATAGTTAAGAATTTACCTTGTATAGATAAGTTAAAGCCATTGCTGTCATTCTTGTTGCTTCATTCTTCTCTCTAGCAAGGGCCAAAGTACTCATTCTGTTTGAAATCCACAATTACTACCAGCATCCAAAAACCAGAGAAGAAGCAAGAACCAAAAAAAAAAAAAAAGTTTTATTCATTGTGTTGGATACTTCCTCCCCAACTATTTACTTTCTCTCCTCAGCTAATGATGATATCTACTCCCTGGCCGCTATTGGGTGCAGCAGTCAGCCAATTAACAATTATGCCCTCCTACCATGTACAATGTCAAATCATTATCCATAGGCCACACTAAAATCTCTAAGCTAAATTTCTTTTGCTCCCTTCTCCCTGCAGTGCCCTTGAAATGGACTTTTCTCATTGTTTAAATAACAGGTTAGTGAATAAGGCCAGAACTAATTCTAGAAGTGTGGAAGAAAAGGACAATGAGGATGACTTGGCAGGGCAAAGGTACTGAGAAACAGGTGAAAGGAATGAGCAGGCAAGATAGAAATGATTTGTGTTGTTCAACCCTGCTCTCATTACCATTAATAAAAGTGCCCCCTTTTGTCACCATCTGAAATTAAGTGAATATACAGTGAAATAATAGCCAAGGCTATAAAAAGCTTTCAGAAAATGATAGAACCCTTTTAAGGAAGACTTTTTAAAAATAGAAATGAAGGCCGATGAACATACTGGCTTTGCCATTCTGAAATACAAGCTCATTATGAGTAGGATATTTTCTCCCTCGCCTGCCTGTCTTTTCACATTGCACAATAGGATGAGAGAAGAAGCCTTGAACGGCAGGTGAGGTGCTTGTGAATTCTCCCACTGGAGCTTGGAGGCTGAAAGGAATATGAGATAGCATGTAAAAGTTCACACAATTCAAAAGGCTTTTCAGGCACTTCTGTATTCTTTTCTTTAAAAAGCAAACAAACTAAAATTTAAATCCTGTGGGCTCAGCATATCTGAAGACTAAGAAAAGCATTGGAGCTCTTATGCAAGGATCTACCTACTTGTTTATTTTGCACGTTCTGCGTTGTCTTGATCATCAGAACTTGCTCTCCTTGATTGAGAAATTTTATTCTTTGTTGTTATGCCTACATATGAGTCAGAAATGACAATGAGATCATATACTTTAATATTATTCCAAATGTCTTTTGCCATTTTCATTATCTAAATGAATTTATGACATAGACATTTTAAAT
This sequence comes from Ctenosaura bakeri, assembly GCA_948474755.1. Lineage (NCBI taxonomy): Eukaryota > Metazoa > Chordata > Lepidosauria > Squamata > Iguanidae > Ctenosaura > Ctenosaura bakeri. The sequence continues at coordinate 111,420 of CAOLHI010001017.1, forward strand.
GAGAATTTTTTTTTGTTTTTTTCATAAGTTTCAGCACCTCTTCAATAAGAATGCAATACAAGTCCTTCTGGACCAGGTTAGGAGTTCCCCCTAGTCCAAATTATTTCTTTCCCATATAGGCCAGTCAGATTATTCCAATCTCATGATTCAAATGTAGGAAAAGGTGGGGGGGGTATAACCTATTTCATAGAAATAGACCAAAAAAGAAAGGAGGAGGTGTAGCCGTATATGTCAAGGATGTTTTCACCTGTGAAGAGATCCGGGACTTAAATCTGGGAAACCAAGTCGAGAGCATCTGGGTAAGAATTAAGAGAGTGAGAAACAATAGGGATGTGATTGTGGGGATTTGCTACAGGCCTCCGAGCCAGCCTGAGGACTTGGATGAGGCCTTCCTGGAGCAGATGACCACACATTCAAAAATGAGAGATGCAGTGTTAATGGAGATTTCAATTATCGTGATATTTGTTGGCAGTCAAACTCTGCCAAGACTGCAAGGTCCAACAGGTTCCTCACTTGCCTTGCAGACAATTTCATGGTCCAGAAGGTGGAAGAGGCGACAAGGGGATCGGCTATTTTAGATCTGATCCTGACCAACAGGGATGATCTAGTTGATCAGGTGGAGGTGGTGGGATCCTTAGGGGGGAGTGACCATGCTCTTTTGGAGTTTGTCATTCATTGGGAAGGAGAAGCCAAGTGTAGCCAGACACGCATCCTAAACTTTAAGAAAGCTGATTTCTGTAAACTTGGGAGTTACTTGCTGAAATCCCGTGGTCAAGAATACTAAAAGAGAAAGGAGTTCATGACAGATGGGAGTTTCTTAAAAGTGAGATACTGAAGGAACAATTGAAAACTGTGCCAATAAGGAGGAAAAATGGCAGGTCTCTAAAGAAACTGGAATGGTTGACTGAAGAACTCTCAGTTGAGCTAAGTGTTAAAAGAAACATGTATAGGAAATGGAAAAATGGTGAAACCACCAAAGAGGAATTCAAGCAAATAGCCAGGAGATGTAGGGAGAAGGTCAGAAAAGCTAAAGTGCAGAATGAACTCAGGCTTTCCAGAAACATAAAAAACAATAAAAAGGGCTTTTTTCAGCAAAAGGAAAAACAAGGAAATGATAGAGTCACTGCGTGGAGAAGATGGCCAATTAATAACAGAGGGAAGAGAGAAAGCAGAACTACTCAACACCTGCTTTGCCTCAGTTTTCTCCCACCTGGGGGATGGGGAGCAGGTGAGGAAGGCAGGGAAAATGAAGCACAGAATAAGTAGAGAAGTAGTATAGGAATATTTGGCTAAACTAGATGAATTCAAGTCTCCAGGGCCAGATGAATTACATCCAAGGGTATTAAAAGAACAGTTAGAGGTCATTCCTGAACCACTTGCAATAATCTTTGAGAACTCTTGGAGAACAGAAGTCCCAGCAGACTAGAGGAGGGCAATTGTCATCCCCATCTTCAAGAAGGGGGAAAAAGAGAACCCAAATAATTATCGCCCAGTCAGTCTGACATCAATACCAGGAAAAATCCTAGACCAGATCATTAAACAGTCAGTTTGTAATTACTTAGAAAGCAATGCAGTAATCACTAAAAGTCAACATGGATTTCTCAGAAATAAGTCATGCCAGACTAATCTTATCTCTTTTTACAATAGAGTTACGAGCTAGATAGATGAAAAGAATGCTATGGACCTAGCATATCTTGATTTCAGTAAGGCCTTTGACAAAGTTCCCCACAACATTCTTGCCAAGAAGCTAGTAAAATGCGGGCTGGACAGGGCTGCTCTTAGGTGGATTGGTAATTGGTTGACCGACCGAACCCAAAGTGTGCTCACCAATGGCTACTTTTCCTCCTGGAGAGAAGTGACTAGTGGGTGCCACAGAATTCTGTCCTGGGCCCAGTGCTATTCAACATCTTCATCAATGACTTGGAGTGGAAGGCATGCTGATCAAATGTGCAGATGACACCAAATTGGAAGGGGTTGCTAATATCCCAGAGGACAGGATCAAATTTCAAAATGAACTTGACAGATTGGAGAGCTGGGCCAAAGCTAACAAAGTTAATTTCAACAGAGAGAAATGTAAGATCCTGCACTTAGGCAAAAAAAATGGAAGGCACAAATATAGGATGGGGGACGCATGGCTGGATAGCAGTACATGTGAAAGGGATCTAGGACTCTTAGTAGATCACAAGCTCAACGTGAGTCAGCAGTGTGATGTGGCAGCCAAGAAAGCCAATGTGATTCTTGGTTGCATCAATAGGAGTATGGTGTCTAGATCGAGGGAGGTAATGGTACCACTCTATTCTGCATTGGTTAGACCTCATTTGGAAAACTGTGTCCAGTTCTGGGCACCTCACTTCATGAAGGATATCGACAAGCTGGAGCATGTCGAGAGGAGGACGACCAAAATGGTGAAGGGTCTGAAAGCCATGCCCTATGAGGAATGGCTTACAGAGCTTGGTATGTTTAGTCTGCAGAAGAGAAGGTTAAGAGGGGACATGATATCCATGTTTAAATGTTTAAAGGGATGTCATGTTGAGGAAGGTGCGGGTGTGTTTTCTGCTGCTCCAGAGACTAGGACAAGGAGCAAGGGGTTCAAGCTGCAGGAAAGGAGATTCCACTTGAACCTCAGGAAGAATTTCCTGATGGTCAGAGCTGTCCAGCAGTGGAACATGCTACCTCGGAGTGTGGTGGAGTCTCCTTCTTTGGATGGTTTTAAGCAGAGGCTAGATGGCCGTCTTTTGGGGAATGCTTTGATGGGTGTTCCTGCATCGCAGGTGGTTGGACTCGATGGCCCCTGGGGTTTCTTCCAACTCTATGATTCTATGATTCTATGACTCCAGAAAGCCTACAAACAAGGCATGAGAGCAAAAGGTCTCTCTCAGTATCTGTTCCTTGCATTTGATACTCGGAGGCCTAGTGACAGTAAACATAAATATTCCGTGTCTACAGTTACCTCAGTGCAGTCACTCAGATTTGGATATCTAATTTGTTTATTGTGCAAACTGTTATAACTGCACATATTATTAATTTGTTTTCTAATTATGCAAATTCAACACATTAATGGTTGCATTTTTTCTATCACTGTTTCAGACTTGAGACCATTTTTAAAAGTAACTAATTTCTTTAGAATTTACCAAACAGAAACCCATTATCAAGTCCCTGCTTGGTATGGAATTCAGCCACCTTGAGTCCCACTCCAGGAGAAAGTTGGCAAAAAAATGAAATAAACTTAAGATCTCGGACCACCAGTCAACAAATCTACCTTCCAGGGTTGTTTTGGGGTTTAATTGCAAGAGAGGAACCATTTAACGTGGCCATATCCATCCTTGATATGGTAATAATACCTTTGTGGCCAAGGTTTTGATCATGCTAACTAGTGTAACCTTAGCCTTTATAGATGAAATGCAATTCTGTTGTAGCTAGTAAATGCAAAAAGCAACTAGTTACATAATAACTCATTAGAAAAATGAATTTCTTCCTCATAATGTCCATATCTTCCCTCAATGCACTATTCTGTTCTCTGCAAAGTACCCATTATGTGGTCATTGAAACAGAGTTTCAATTCCAACCACACTGAGAAACATGGCCAAAAGCAAAATCAAGAAATCTGGGAGGGCATGCTGTCTGTTCAGGTACTACCTTTATTCCCAAACAGCTGGATACAGTTAATAGGCATATACTCCCTGCCAGAGCAAACAAATTTAGCAATCTACTGCCTGTTTAGAGTACAAACTGCTCTTGTAACATCTGTCACAGAGCACATAATCACAGAGTGCATCCTAGTGGGCTTACAAGCATCTTTTTGTCTTACACTATTGTACTTATTTTGGAGGAGACACCACATCAGTTTTGGATTCTAGGCTGTAGCAGCTTGACTTTAATTGGAGTGCTTGCATCTTATGGGGACAAATGGACAGAAAACAAAGAAACAGAATTATCTCTGCAGATTGTCAAAACAGTAAGGTTCTATTTACATTATTTGAAGGCCTACTGTCAGATTAAATCCTGGTACGAGTTAAATATCTAGATGGTTTCCAAACTGCCAAAAAGATTCTTTGAATGTAGCAGACTGTTATATAGATCATATAACAGTCTGCTATATCTTCCATTTCTCAATACATAGTCAATATTATTGCTTTAGGGCTACTATCAGATCTGAGTGAGCTGTGGGCTAGGTTCTATAATTCTGAAAGTGCAATAAATAAGGAATGACAAAGAGCCAGAAGAATAGGTATTAGTCTGGCACTGAGCTCTATAAGGGAGGCATGCCATGTTAGCACGCCACAGCCAAGAAATTGCCCTCATAATGTTCTTGGGAAGCATACGGAGAAATCAGCCTTTTCCCAGATTTTTCTCCTAAGAAGAGCATAATCAAATACTAATTGACTCGTTCACCATTAGGCTTTTATAAAAGAAAAGAAGTGGATGAAGAGGAAAAAGTTTGGAGTTGAACTAGTGTGCAGTTTAACTTTGGCTTGGATAGGAGGGACAGCTGTAGTACTAGGAGTGACAAAAAAGGAAGAAAGGGACATTAGAGGGCAAAAGAAGATTACTTCTTTTGGTTTCTCTGGGATTGTGGTGAGGAAGCAAGCAGGGAACAATGAAGAACTTACAAAAATATTGAAGAGAGATGACTGGGAAAAAGTAGGAAGAGCTGATGGTATGACTAAGAGAGCAAATACAAAAGAAAGAAGAGTGCGTGTGTCCAAGAAGTTATTCTATTGTGTAATGAGAGCCTTACAAAGATTATGGGATGCTCTGGGGCAGGGATATCTTTGGCAGAAAATGACTTTTGCCTAGATTAACAGAAATATGGGAGAGGGTTAGTGGCAGGGTACTGATTCCTGTCCAAAATTCCTTTACAGTGGTATCTTTTTCTTCTTATGGTTTTGGTTGCAGAATAAGTCTCTGTGAAAAACGTAAACAAATCAGGCAATACATTATCTAATTCCCCATACAACTCAAAGGTCCTAAGAGCTTTGTAAAATGCAGAGACCCTACTTTTGTGTCCCATAATCACAAGTAATTAAGTAAGGTAATATCCTATGCAGGACCTCCTTGGTTGTGTCACCAGGGGAGAATCCCCCCATCCCATGGAGGATCATCAGGTTCTCTCTTTATTTTCTTTTAGGCAGGAGTGGAAAATATTTCTAAGAGGCTTTTAATGTCTTCTGCCATTTTAAATCATTGCTGCTTTTATTATTTTTTGTTTTAATAATAGCTGCCATTTATTTGGAACATGCTTCATAGTAGTAATAATTGGTTCTTTCTTCCAATAATGAAGATATGACATTACATTTAGACTGTAAATTAACTGGGGAATAACTTCACTGCTTTTGTTGTGTAACTGCAGATTCCTTTAGTTAGTTTTATGGGTATGAAAGTATGATCTCACTAAACACTGGTGGAGGAATATCACATGCTTCCTATGCTGACTTGCTGTGAGGTGACTGTAGGAAAGCAAGAAGCCCAACGGCCTGTAACATTCAGAGGCATGTGCTCTAAGTAAGACAAAGCAACAATTTCAGTTATTCTTCAGAAATGGCAACTATTATGGTATCTGGAAAAAGGAAAAAGAAAAGAGGAAGAATTTGAGTGGATAGACTCAGTCAAAGAAGCTGTGGCCCTGAGTATGCAAGTCTTTAGAAGCATTGTTAATAACGGGGTGTTTGGGGGTCTCTCATTTATTGGGTTGCTATTAAGTTGAATCCAATTTGACAGCAATTAATATTAACATTGCCAATGAATACCAGGTCCTGTGGGCTATATTTCAGAGGCAGGAACTGGCTCTGAGGATTCCTTATTTAAAAAAACCACCTCTGAGGATTCCTTGTTTAAGAAAACTCTATTAAACTCATGGGGGTGCTATATGTTGACAGGCGATTTGAAGGCATTACACACACAATTAACTATTTGGGAGAGGGGTTGGAGCTGTAGCTGTAAAAAAAATTTTGAGTTTCCAAAATGTATTGATTTTTTTTTTATCTTGTATTACTTTTCTTCCACAGTTAGCTCTCTACATTTGCAGGTTTGACTTTCACGGATGTGAATATTTGCAAGTTTCTCCAACCCCTGCCCCCCACCTCATGTGCTCCCTTTCTGGGAGAACTTTTCCTCTTGGTGGTTCTTATCAATAGCAATAGCAATAGCATGTGTATTTCTATACCTCTTATTAGCTAAGTATTCTCCAAGCAGTAGCTAATTGCCCCCAACAAGCTGGGTACTCATTGTACCAACCTGAGGAAGGATGGAAGGCTGAGTCAACCTGGGGCCCAGCAGGATTGAACTCACAACCTTGTGGCTGCAGTACCAGCATTTAGCCACTGCACCACCAGGGCATGCTCTTATCAGGCCACACAGCCCTTTAATAACCCATTTCTGATCATCTTCCACCAGCAGCTGCCCGGCCAGCTAAGGACAGCTTGCAGCCTCAGCACCACAAACCCTCTCCCGGTGCCCTCACATACTCAAGGAAGGACATGGACAACAGAGAGGAAGTATAAGGCCACCAAGCCAACTCATCCCCTTTCCTTCTTCTTTCCCTGATGTAGTTTGGACCCTGGACTCTTCAGTCCCCTTCCCACAGAGACACACACACATTTGGATATTTGTGATTTTCTACTTTTACAGGGGTCCTGTGCCCCAACCCTAGGAAAAGTGGAGGGCTGACTATAAGCAAAAGATAAAACCAATAAAGAAACAAAAATAAAAACTCAGTCTCCAATTGCAAAATATCAGCACAGACCCAGATCAGTCACAAAGTGATTCCAAACAGATAAATGTAAAAAGGAGCCTAACATGCTGTGGAATAGATCAAATGCATATTGCTTGCTGCTTCCAAATGGGGCATTTACTATGGCCAAGTTCATTTTGTTCATTTGTGCAGGACACTGTGAACAAATCCTCCTCCTATTAAATTTTCTCAATTCAGTGTCCTAATTTCCCCTAAGAAAATTCAACTTTTTAAGCACAATGAAATAGTCATGCAGTCTCTGCTGGTGCAGATGAACCATCCCGTAGACGTTCAATAGCTTATTTTGCTGTTGTGGCACAGATTACTCTAGTCATCTCTTTGTGTGTGATCTGTGTCCCCTCATGTAAGCAACAAGTCCACAATAATCCATGATAAGAGTCTTGGCTCCATACTACAGAATCCTGCAATTCATAGTTCTGGCAGCATTTGTAGAATTCTTGGCAGGAGAGCTTTAGAGTTGGAAGTTACAGGAATTACTACTAGAGCTCTGTAGCCAAGATTTTTAAGTAGCTCACTGAGCTACAAATTCCACCTGAGGAAGCCATAGCAGTTAGTTTATCAGACTACATTAACTGTATAGTGTAGATACACACAATCGACTATCACTTGAACCCTTCCTTTTCCAAATTTCATTGCTTTTGTATCTCTTTCTTTCTTCAACCATCTGCACATTCCATTGGAAGAGGGAATCAGGACTTGACTGAGTGGGAAAGGGAATATTTAGGCCTTTCTCAATGCCATGGTCCAAATAAAAATAGCCCGTTTCTGTCTTTCCACTCCACTCCACCCCCATTTGGCATATAAAAGGGAGATTGCCCACATGGCTCCAAAATGTCATTTGGATTCTAGAAGTCAGGAAGAGTTGCTTCTTGCTGCACTTGAAAAAGAAGAGTGATGACTAGGTACTGCTAAATTACCATTATCTCTGAAAAGACTGATGCAAAATTATTTCCATAATCTAACTTACTATGCCCTTGGATGAGCCAGTATTGCACTGAGATTTCAAATACTTCTCTCTCAGTGTCTCTCAGATTGCTGCTCTAAAGTTCCCATAAACCAACATTTATGGTGGTTTTGTGTGTTAACTTATTCTAGTCTCAGATGACAATTGTTGTTAGAATAGCAGCAGCAAATGACTCATGGACAGTAAAACACCTGCTTTGAAAATGTGATAAATGTGCCCTTCTATATGGTAGTTCAATTTGCTACAGTAGCCCAAAAGCGGAGGCAGGCTTTTATAACAGAAAATGTGATAGATTGTCATGGAAGCTGACCTTGCAATATAACTGACTGTTGTTGTTATTCTCTTTATTTGTACTTCATTAAAGCAAACACAATACATACAAACAAAACAAAAAGAACAACAACAAACTACAATCAGAAACTTACATAAACAAAAAGAAAAAATAAATACAATAAAAATAAATCCCTAATACTAAATACTAACACTAAATACTAACATTCAACACTAACACTAGTCACAATAAAACAACTAAATATTAATATGAAGATAGTTTCCCACTTCCCTAACACAGACTATTATTGATTTTGTATGAAAATAACAACTTTTCTAACTACAAGTATCATTCTAATGCTTCCGCTGCTAATCTTGCAAAAATACTAATTCTTGGATTTTACTCTGATATTGCAATATTTTTTTCTTGCAAAAAGCTCATTAAAGGTTCCCAGTCTGTCATAAAATTTATTACTGATTTTTCCCATATCGTCAGTTTGTCAATTTCAGCTAAATCCAATAGTTTTATCAACCAATTTTCTTTCAGTGGAGTCTCTGCACTGTTCCATTTCTGTGATACAGCAATCACTTTTCAATATTTTATGCACCATAGCATGCATTTGATTCCAGATTTTTTTTTCCTTGTTACATGTTTGCCACATTTGGTAAAAAATTTCCCACTTGTTGCTCACATTTCTGTTTGAAGCCTCTTCATATATTTTGTTCAATTTTTCTGGAGTCAAAAATTCTTGTAAAAATTCTCATACAACAATGTGAATTTAATCCTCTTTGACACATTTTTCTCATTGTTCCAACTGGATATCGTATCCAGTATTTTCTGCCCATTTTACCCTACAATCTTTAACTACTTATTTTTCCATCAAAAACATATCAGTTCTAAACTGAAATTGATGCATTTCTGAAAAGAACGTAAACGTTCCTTAAATCTTCAGGACTCTATCAACACTGCCCCCTCCCCTCCCCCACAGTTGTCCATCATGTTGAAAAAAGGGTTTCAGGAATTTTCCCTCAATAATCTTATTTCTCAGGAGCTCTGTCTATACACAGGAAATTAGCTCCATTCTAGTGTTGAGAAGCATCAAGTTCTTGCAAAGTTGACTCAACAATTTATTCATTAGTTCCTCAAAAAAAAATAAAAATCCTGTACTATCTGAAGGGGCATAAACCCCTACTACCAGAATTTTGTTCCCACCATGAGCAATTTGGAACCCGACATACCTGCCCTCTTGGGCTTCAAATAAAATGTCCAGTGACAAGTTGGGATTCATGTATATAACAATGCCATTTTTATTCTTTGGCGATGCAATAAATTCCTTACTTAATTTGGGATAATGCAGCTACTTAAAGTCCTTTCTTCTTGCATGAGTTTATTGAAAACAAGATTAGATCTTCTTTCAGTTTTTTTTTCAAATAGTGAATCGTTTTAGCTTTCTTTGGGGTATATCTAAACCCTAAACATTCTATGTCATGCCTCTGAGATCTGTCAAGCGGACAATTTTGAATAGTCCACTTCCATTGCACTGCTAATTTCATTTGCTTCTCTATCTGATGATTTATCCTTATCTTTGGTCAGACCTATATCTGGTGCAGGTTCTTGATTCACCTCTTCCTCTTGATCTCTCAATTGTTTTAGATCTGTTTTATATTTCTATAAAAGAAAAAAACACTGTTGTTTTGTACTGTGTTCACCAAAAATCTCCTCTGCAAAAAATTATAAGAAATATCTTCTAATCTTTCCAATTCAAATGGGATCTCATTTTGCTTCAGTTTGTCAATCAGAAAACATACTCCTTTCTCTTGCACAAAATCCTGGTTAGTATGTCCTTAAATGCAATCTCAACCTCATCAATTGCCATTCTGTTCTCAAAATAGCATCGAAAGACTTGATCTCTTATTTTCTTCTGAACAAAATATACAATCACGTCTCTCGGTAAGTTTCTCTGCCTTACAACTTTTGAAGCAATGAGATACATATGATCAAGTTCCTGTTCTGTCACTTCTTTTTGCTTCTCTAGCAAATTAGCTATGGCCTTCACCATTTGTTCTCAGTTCTCAACTGTACTTCAGTTGTTCAGAAGTAGCTCTGAAAAGCAAACAATTATCTCCTGTTCTTTAAGGCAAAAACATCAATAATATGTTTATGTCCTTTATCTAATTTGTCTGTTTTAGATCCCAACTGTTCTGGGTTTTGCTTCAACTTCTGTTTCTTTCACTTGATTGTTTCATATCTGAGGCCACTGCAATATAGACTGATTTATTTCTCTAAGCTCTGCCACTTATTTTATCTCTAGTATTATGTCTTTCTCAACTTCTGTCATCAGGTCACATACTATCTGCACCATCTTCATATCCATATGGTCTTTCTGTTCTTTTATAGACTGGAGCTCTTCTATGTATTTTGGAGACATTTCTGTAGATTTGGATGGAAGATCCAAAGATCCTCTTCTTTGTGGTTTTCTTGCTTTAGATCTTGTGATTTGACTCAGACATAACAATCCAAACTTATAATAAGAAGTAAAAGTCAATTTAAAAAGCTTACCATGTGAAAGTAGAGAAGAAAAAATTAGTTCACTGTGGTAGCTTCTTTTGCTCACCAGCATTAGACTTGACTCAGGGCTTTTCTGCACTATCCTGTTATAGTGCTATTATTCAACTTTCAACATCCTATGAAATCCTGGGTTTCTAGTTTAGGGAGGGGCATTTATAATTCTCAGCCAGAGAGCTCTTTGGCATCAGGAAACTACAATCCCCAGAATTCCACAGGATGTTGAAAGTTGAATAATAGCACTATAACAGGGTAGTGTGGAAAGGCCCTTTGTTTTCTCTATGCAGCCATTATTTATGACATAGTGGCCCATACACAGCTGCTTGTATTGTTTTTATGTATAGTCCTAGCAACAACCTTGCTCTTATCTCTGTTACAGATAAACAACAAATTGATTTATCATAAAGGCGAATACTATTCCAAAGTGTATGTATTTAATTTTCTTTCTTTACTATTTCATCAATTTGATATTCAATTCATTCTTAATGCCTCTCAGCTTTGCTTTTGCATGTTAAATAATTAAATAAAACAAGTCAGTTAACTGCTTACAGTTCTTGGTTTTGCAGGGAGTCAATATTTGCAAAAGTTATAAATTCAGTCCACATTAGGAGATTTTCATCTTTAAAAAAATCACTCTTAAATTGAAATTAAATTCTAGATTGTAGAAAAAGGCTTGAGGAGCACTTAACACTTTAAAAGCTGCAAACCATGTGGCAAGGATTAATGGCAGGCAGCAGTCCCCTTCCCCTCCACCCATGGGTGATCACCATTCTGTTCAATGGAAAATGCCAGGAAGGGATCCCAGGACCTCAATACAGTTCCTTAACATTTATCTTTATTCCAGGGGAAAGTTTATCAGTCCACTTTAATTCAGGGGGCCAGGAACACTACATGGTGTATCTCTTTCCCAATGCATCCCTGAGACAATGGTCATTGCCTCCAGAAACTCCCTGAATGACTGATTTATTTAATCACATTTTTATGGTTCTAGTTTGTGTTCGTGCTTTAAAATATATTGCTTTTTACTATTGACGTGACCAATAGTTAAATAAGAAAACTGTTGGCACTGGTATATGGAAGGTAAATCATTCAGCCTCTGCCCTGCCATTATCATATTCTAGGTGGGGAGTTGAGGGACTGGTTCCCAGAGTCTTGAGCTTAAACTAGGGGCCCTTTCCATTACACAGTTATAGATAGCACTGTAGCCATTTAAATTGCTACAGCTGCATCCTACAGGATCTTGGGGTTTGTCATTCAGTGAGCCACTAGAGGTCTCTGACTGAGACCCCTCCCTAAATTTCAAATTCTCTTATCCCCTAGGCCATAGCAGTTAAAGTGGAATCACAATACTACAACTCTGTAGTGTGAAAGAGTACACAGGCTGACATGAATCCTATCAGGATTCGGAACCAGTCTTCTGGTCATTTCCAGTTTTGAAGATTTTCCCTCTTTGTTTCTTCATCTTATGTGTCTTGTGGAAAAAGTTCCTGAGGACCCTTGACCTTCCAAAGTTGTCTACCTCTCATGTGCAGGAGCAGCACACCTCTGTGTATCAGATGCTGTGAATAAACAATGTGTAATGGCTGTTATCTTCATGTCCTAACTGTGATTTTCCAGAGGTGGCTGACAGTGGGGTGGCTGCAGATGTAGTTGCTGCTGTTGCTGGAAGTAAGTTTTCTAAAGTAGATAGATCTTCAAAGGCAAGGTTATTCCTATCCTCCCTAAACACATCAAATTTTTAGGCATTGCTTCTCATGACAGAATCTTAGTAGTAAAAGAACAGTACTGTATAAAATAAAACTGGAAAAAGATACGGAAGAGCAGATCTCTCTTGCCCATTACCAATATTCTTGAGAAGAAGAAACTCCCAGTTTCTGTCAAGATAGCCCAATCAATAAAATAACATTCTCTTACAAATATTTCCATCCACTACTTTTATTTGGTTATTGGTACATTGATGTTAGTACCATGAAAGTTGTTATAAAAATGTAAAAACCTATTCAATATAAAGTATTATATAGTACATAGAAAGAGCCAGCATGCTGTAGTGATTTGTGCATAGGGCTATCACTCTGGAGACCATAGTTTGATTCCCTTCTTGGCCAAGGGAACCTACTGGGTGATCTTGTGTGCATTAAACACTCTTAGCCTCAGGTATGCCTTTGATAGGTTCACCTTAGGATCACCATAAGGCACACAAAAGCAACAGTACATAGGAAGGAAGGAAGGAAGGAAGGAAGGAAGGAAGGAAGGAAGGAAGGAAGGAAGGAAGGAAGGAAACATGTGTATGTGTGTAATCTCACACACATACACCCAGATGAAGCTGTAAGTCTCAGGATTCATGGGTTTTATTATGTTCCGGGCTATAGATAGATTATGTTCCAGGCTATAGATAATGATTTGCAGTTCTATTTTGTTTTAATTTTTACATGTTTCTGAATTTTGTGTTTCCTGACATGCAGACCATTCTAGAAAACTTTTAAACAACTTCTCTTATGGACTGTAACAGCTGTGGCTTGACACCAACTCTGTATACTCATAGAAAGTGTATTTGGAATAACTAACACATATATATTAACTACAGGTTTCAAGATTGAACAAAGGTTCCTTTTTCTGCCTCAGACTATGTTGTTTTAAATCCAACTGTTAATCCTAAGTAGAATGGACCCATTGAATCAATGGAACTTACATTATTATTGATTTACCAAGTTTCCATTAATTCAGTGAATCTCTCTTGGTTAACAATTCAATTTGTGCAATACAGATGAAGAAATTTATTGAGTGGCAAGAGATCACCTAGAGACCTGCATGTGGTATGGTAAACAGAAAGAACTCTTTTCCTCCATTCTCCTTGTACACATAGAGTTCTTCCCTCCATTCAACTGAATGAAGAAGGCATTATGAATAGTGGAGTCTCAAATCCACATCACAGCTCTGCATCTACAGCAAGAAGTAGTAGGAACTAGTGACATTCTAATTGCCATCTAAATAAAGGGGTTCTGTACATGCACAGTCATATAAAGTAGAGATGTGTCCAAAGGTATGATTGAAAAAAACCCATGAAATTCCTAGAACGTTTTGGTAGGAATATCCAAATTTATCTCACACTTTGCAAAATCCAGGGGTATTTCCTTTTGGAATTTCAATTTGGGTGGCCACTCTAATTGTAAACCTTTCTCACTTTCAAATTGGCCTACAAAGAGAATGCTTCAGAAAGCTGTGCGAGCAGTGAATGCACACGATTATAGTTGTGCTCTGTGACTGCAGCACAGCTCGCTGCCAAGATTCCTTCATCACTGTTGGAAGCTCTAACCAATATTTCCAATGAAAATTAATATTGAGAAAACATCATTATATCTAGTATACTAAGGTTCTGTCTCCTTTTGTAGTTGTTGAGTATCTTTTCGAATGGTTTTGATATCAAAATGATATCAAGTGCTATCACCAGGTAGGCCTGGGCCAAAGTAACACTTTGTTCCTTCTAATTCTTCAGCCTATTGTATGCTGTCAATGTTCTTTTTTTCCAGTATTCTTATTGTTCAAGAATATCCTAATGTCCTTGGACTTCTTCTGCCCTCTGCCATACCCCATGCAACATTTTTACTCCTGCCAAGCTGACAGCCTCCCTGCTTTCATAGGCCCTTTCCGCACTGAGGTTTCTAGCGCAAGCGGGGGAGGCCGGCAAGCGCAAGAAGGCTCGTCCGGGAGGCTGCCGCTTCCCCCCTCCTTCCTTCCGCAGGCGAAGGAACCAGCGGGGAAGCGGCACCGAAGGAGGCTTGCCGCGCAAGCCGCCCTCCCACCCCGTGTGAAGCGGGAGACCTCGCGCCGGATTCCCACCCCGCGCGCGCCCGCAAAGCGGGCGGCGTCGTGCCGGATTCCCCCCCGTGCGCGCTGGATTCCTCCCCCCCGCGCGCGCCGGATTTCCCCTGCCCGCGCGCCGGATTCCCCCCACGCGCGCCGGATTCCCCCCACGCCCGCGCGAAGCGGGCGGCGTTGTGTCGCTGCGCGCGTGCGCGCGCGAAGCGGGCGTCGCGTCCGTCGCCCTACCTCCCCACCCCGCTACTTCCTTCCGCAGGGGCAGAGGGAAGGAAGCGCGACCCGGCCGGCTCCCGGAGGCTCCGCACGAAAGGTAAGTGCGGGTGGGCTCCGGGAGCGTTGCGCGAGCGCGGGGTGATTTTCACTTGGAAGCAAAAATCAAAAAACCCGCGCTCGTGCCGCTTCAGCCCCGTGAGCCGGGCGGAAGTGGGAGTGCGTCGTGCGGAGCGACGCTCCCACTCCCGCGAGGCTCACGGGGCTATCGCGCGAGCAAAGGCCCGTGCGAAAAGGGCCATAGCCATTGCACTGAAAGTCACTGTTACTGAATGTTCTGAGCCATCATATATAGTCAGTCAGTCAGTTTGTGTTCACTAATAACATATACTTGCTTTATGTAATCATTATCTTGGCCTTTTCAATCAACATGCACAGAAGTGAGCAAGTTAGTCGAACTATCATCCACTCCCAATTCTGACACCCTTCTCAGGCAGAGAATGATGCAGTTACATAGGAAAATGTTCCTTATGCTTGGATGGCCTCCATTCAGCTGAAGACTCTGGATTTCTTTTGTTTGTTTGTTCAGCTTATTATCACAGAAAGAGCAATCTGCATGGGAGGTGGAATGATGGAACTGAAGATGGGGGCAATTAGGCTAGCCTACTTCCTTCTTTCACAGACATGCTTAAATAACTTCATGTGGCTAGTATTGCAGATTTGACCTGTCATATCTGTGGGCCTGAGAGCCAGCACGGTATAGTGGAGACCAGAGTTTAGTTCCCCACTCAGCCATGGAAATCTACTGGGTGATCTTGGATGAGTCAGACACTCTCAGCCCCAGAAATCCCAGTGATAGGTGACCTTGGGGTCACCTAAGTTGAAAATGACTTGAAGGCACACCACCACAACAACAACAACCACAACAACCACCTATGGGCCTGTTCTTTAATATCTACTGTGTTGGCAAAGCCTTAAGAAAATAGCTAATACTTTTTTTATGATGGGAAATCTCTCTAGCCTTTTGTAACGTCTCAGATGGGAAAAGCATTAAAACTAAATAGCAGTTTGAATCTGGAAAAGAGTCTGAAAATGTTCTGTTGTTTTTCAAAAGCCATAGTTGTGTACCCCAGGGAATTCTGATTAGCAGTTGTGCTGCCTGCTTCAGTGGTCTACTTGCTTTCTATATGTGCTGCTTGTTAGACTTGTAAATAAACATAAATCACTGACATCCAATACATCCTCTTGTAACAAGAAAACAGATCCCACAAAAAAACCTCTGCTAGAATTTCCTAGCCTACACTTTGAATAAATATGACAGTATAAGAAACTATTAGCAATATAACAGATGTGTTGTATACAGAATGTTTTATTCACTTCGAATAATTGCTTGACTTTGTTATATATGTACCTTCCCCCAAAATCAATATAAAATATTAACAAAAAATGCAACATCTCCCTCTGTTTTCTCCACCCCTCTTTTCTTTAACATTCTCTTCAAAAGAATACTGGTATAAATCTTCTCAGACTGAACTCTGGCAGCTTGTTTCAGCTTCCTGGTATATGTCTCTGGGACAGTATAACAGAAGATGAGAATGTCTCACAATTCTAACACTTTCAGAGGCAAAATCTTATTAAGATCTGGCATCACACAAACTGTGTGACAGAGCTAGGGAGGAATCCCTAGACAATTAGTAGTGATGCTAAAATATTTCTAGTTTCCTTTTGGTTTGGTTTGGTTTTTAATTTTCTTAGTATAGGAAGAGTCTTTAATTCATTAACTGTAAGTGTGTCAGCCACTGTGCGGTTTCAATAACCATTAAATATTGATCAATGCCTTCTTTCCATTCATGTAAAAAACAACAACAATGAGTCATAAGACAGCTTCTCCAGGATGACAAATATGAAAATATATTTTGTGGCCTTTTATTTTATTCCAGTAGGAAATAAATGTACTTATCTTGAGCAGAGCAAACTGTCAGCAGGGGATTTTTCTAAATATCAGAGTCATTCACATGCCACGTTCCATCATCTGCGGAAATCAATACTTTAGAAATAGGCTTCTCCCTTTTTTGTACTTGGTAGTATCTGCCATTTCTCTTCAGTTGCCTCCCTAAGCTGTGGTGTAGTCCGTTGCATGTTGCCTAGTTCTATTGACCCAAAATGTATAAATCCAGTGCTGTGTCATAAGATTTTTAAAAGCTCTTGTACCAAACCATATCCTGATAACTCTTTCACAACACAAGCTGACTTATATGTACACTTCTCTGTTTGGTATATGACCCAATTGCTTACAGATGGAAGTCTGAACTTCTTCCCTTAAAAACCATTTGTCTTGAAGTAGGTTAGTAACAACTTTTGCAATTTTGCATTTCTAATACCTCAGTATTGCTGCTTTTTCTGAAATATCAGGAAAAAAGCAGCTTTAGAAATCAGTTAATATTTATTTTTTAAAAAACCAAAACACATTCCACCAATTACAGCTGAACCTCATAATTTAATCAGTGATTAATCAACTTTAATTGTTTAGTTGAAACTGCAATTCACTTGGAAATGAAGTGAGGTGATCTAGTATTTTTTCTGTGATGGCTGCCTCACTTATTTAGAGCTACAAGTGTAAAATGTACACAAATGTGTAAAAAGTAAAACTGTTATTCAATACTTATTACTTTTTAGTAATGTTAGTTTTAAACATTTTAAATGTTGCATTCAATTATTGCTTTTATATGCTACTTTTAAATTAGCTATATTTAATTTTTTGTTACCTTATAATATTACTTTAGAGAGAAGTGGGGGCTGCCATTTCTGGCTCCTTGTAGCATGTCTTGATTAAAAAAAACTGAGATGAATATATTAATAAATGCATGTTATTAATTACTTTTGACAAATGAGTGACATATTTCGTATAAAATACTGAGCACTAAGTAGTAACTTGTTGCCTTTTTTTTTACCTATGTTTCAAAACTCTGCATTTGCTGTTGTTTTCATCACAATCATAATGCAACTGTGCTACCATGTCATCAGAATCCAACATGAGATTGAATCCAACATGTCACATGAGTACATCAAGTAGACTGGTGCTATTATGACAATCACCTGTTCAGCTATTATACAAGACATTAATATGATTAAGACTGCATACATGTCACTACCCAGAGACAGGAAAATTAGCAGAAAAGAGATAATATGTTTAATTAACCTTTATTAACATAAAAAAATCTAATTCAGTTGCATTCATATCTAAAGACAAACCATTACATTTATTACCCTGGCTTTAAAATTTGAGTTAACTAAATTTTAACATTAACATAACTAAAATACTTTAAATAACCTGAACGTTTTATTACACCCACCCCTGTCCTTGTGAGGAAAGGAAGCAACTGCAAGAACTTTCTGAAAACTCCATTTATCATCCATCCCACTGAAACCTTTCTCTGACATTCCCTTGTTCTCTCCTCTATAATCCTGTCTCCAGACTTCCCCATTTCTTTAGTCTACTGCTTCCCATGCAAATACCAGAAAACTTTCAGGGTTAAGAACTTCAAAACTGACTTCCCTGGGACAGAAGTGCTATAGCGTTTATGCGCTGGCTGATACAAAACACAGTGGCATTATTAGATCATCATTGCTTTCCAAGCTGCCCTTACTATTGGTCTACAATCTTAGAATTAGGTAAACTGCTATACTCTGATAATGTATTAAAATAAATTGTTTGGATTTTCTCACTGAACAGTTCAATTAAATTTTTGAATTTAATTAGTTGTTTTAACTAAGTTGTCCCTTTCTGTTAGAAAATAGCCAGCTTAATTATTTCAACTGGTCATTTCCTATCTTCATCACTAATAAGCATGAAATGATGCCTATGGCCATTTCCGCACTAAACTATTACAGGCTAGTGCAGAAATGCAGGCCCCTCCTGAAACTGCAAACCCCAGGATTCCATAGGATGTTGCAAATGGAATAATAGCACTATAACAGTCTAGTGCAGAAATGGTCTGTGCATAATATTATGTGTACTTGCTCAGTGGTGAGCTATTGTGGCACATTCCTGCACATCTAGAAATGGCCAAAGACACTTAGATGATTCAGGTGGAAAGTCCAAATGACACTTGAAGATTTACTTGGGCCATTTTCACACTAGACAGTTCTAGTGCTATTATTGAGGCCCCTCCCTAAACTGCAAACCCCAGGATTCCATAAGATATGGAAAGTGGAATCATAGCGCTATAACAGTCTAGTGTGGAAATGTCCAAAGACATGCACATTTGAGAATGACTTGTGCTCTGTAGAACCAGAGATGGGTTAGGTTGCAATAGAGAAAAGAAAACTCAGTTGCCACTGTGCCTTTTGGGAACTATACATAGCCTTTTTAATGTTCCCAGTCCTTTTAGTTTTCTGTTTTACCCAGGATCTTCAATACTACTAGGCTCATGGTTTCATTTGCCTTTTTTTCATTGTTGTTCTACTCTGTATTTTATCATTTTATTTGTAATCTTCTCTGAAAATATTTTTATCAAAAGGTGGCATATAAATTCTGTGACTGACTGACTGACTGAATAAATAAATAAATATTTGCCTTCATCTCAGACTGGGGGTGAGGAAAATCCATATTGCTCTAATACATGAAAAAATCCAAGCAATTAGTACAGCAAAAAGAAACCTATTTTTACCCCACAATAAAAAGCCAGATGGTTCCATCTGCAGAATATTTCCAAAGTATGACATATGTTTCATTTAATTCTTAAACTTTGTTCACAACGAAAGAAGAAGAAGAATGCTTTTGTTTTATTCATAGCTTCTGTCTTTGGAGGTTTTTACAGACTATTTTCCAAGAACAGGTGAAGTGTGAAGTTATCTTTACAGCTTATTTTTATGCAGCATTTTAAGAAATGTGCAATATATTTGCTTTATTGTCCATTGCTGGCATTCTTTTCATACCAGCAAAACTGGATCTTAGTTTTATTAGTGGAATTCTATTCTGCAGGAACAACAATGGAACATATGTTGGAAACAAAATTTTGCTTTCAATTGCATTTCTAATTTTAGGTCCTGCAATCACATAATTCTTTCAGCTTCAGCAGCAATGACAGTTTGACCATGTTATCTCACTGAAATTGGAGTGCTTTATTTGAAATATGGATAACAATTTAGCTTGTATCATATTGTCTGGGGACTCCAGAAAGGTGGCAGCCATCAGCCAAGCCATAGCCTATCTTTTTAAAATCGTAATTCCACAGAGGATTGCTATGCAGCATAATGTTGCTTGATTCTCAGACAGGAAGCTGGTCCCATTAGAACTATCAAGTTGACTCAGGGCTGACCTATATCTTCAAACAACATTAAGACTTACCTGATGCAGGTGCACCTGCTAGCCACACCTGACTGGAGGCAAGGCATACAGTATTATTAAGAAAGACCCTTGCAGACATACACACAACTTTTTTTTGTATAGACAAAATCTCTGATTCAGCCAATGTTCCTAATCACAAGAATACTTCCAAAGCTTTGGGCATGTGGGACCCTTCTTCATTAATGCCAGAACCACAGCTGCTTGAATGCATAGTTGGACTATGGATGGACTATGTTCTGTCTTTTCTCCAGTATCATACCTACTATTTGGCAGAGTAAGACTGATGCTTCAAGTGGTATATGAAGGGGAACAAAGACAGTCCACAGAAATCTTCATAAGCCTCCCACCCCAGGAACCCCCCTTCCACATCTTCATGTACCATAATCCAAGGACAATGGTATGTTATTGTGACTGTCTAGTACTGTCATATCTGCTCAGTATGCTGTCTGCTTATGTTGCACAGTCATCTTCACCTAAGGCAGCTCCATTAGGAAATGTCCCTGACCAAATGACCAGACAAGGAGGAAGCCAGGCTGAGCTGCACAATCCAGTTGATATCATATGTGAATAGGCATCACTCTTTGAAAACATGGCACATGTTGGTACCCCTGTTCTTATGCTGCAACATTTGTTTGCGATGCAGTTCAGGAGAAAGGAATATGTGTACCACCAGCCGTCCTGTGCCCCAAAATAAGTTTGCTGCCCTGATAATGACCTGGAAATCATCCCACCGTCAGCTTTGTAATAACTATTCAGGTTGCTTCCTTGTGTGGAATTAAGAGAAGACTTCCATCTTGTCTTTTCCTTAGCACAATGCTTTAGCCCACCTCTGCTCATCTCTCTCCTACTTCACTGGCTAAGACTGGTGTGAGCAAGAAAACTTGCAGTGCTGCCGCTGGCACTGCCATTAGACAAATTCCCTCACACATTGGATACTGCGAGTTAAATTGCTGAAGACAGAGCTGTGAATACCATGCAACTTGTCCTGTGGCACATACACTAGCCTGGTATTCTTGGCTATGATAGTGAAATAGGTATGGCATTGCACCCTTATTTCTTTAGACTGCAGGATTGAAGGGGTTTTGGTATTTGACAGCTAACCTATATCTGTTTGGAGATCCTTCTTGTTACCTTCCGGCTCCCTGGGCTCCCAACTTGTGAACAACTGTATAGTCCAAGCAGGCAGATTCAGCATCAACACTCTTTTAGGCTATTTTATTAAAATAGGCAAACATAGGCTATTTCCACACTACACTGTTATAATGCTATTATTCCACTTTCAACATCCTGTGGAATTCTGGGGTTTGTAGTTTACTGAGGCCACAGATGCCCCTCCCTAAACTGCAAACCCCAGGATTCCATAGGATGTTGAAAGTGGAATAATAGCACCATAACAGTGTAGTGTGGAAATGGCCATAGTAATATATATGTGCTTATGCACACAGATACACACATACTTCCATTGAGAAGGAATTTAGACTTCTCATTATCTAGGCACATAACTTATCACTGACTTTATATTTCTAGTAAGGTATCAAACCTTTTGGATCATATTCATTTTCATCATATTCTTCATATTCATCTTAGCAAACAACACTAAGAAGCAGCTATATAATCTAACATTTGTAAGGTATTAACCATCTTACATATAACCAAAACCTAATCATTTACTTTACTTCTAGCAGGCATTCATGGGGGAAACACTACTCTTCTGCAGGCATTTATCTATCTAGATAAGAAAACATAATCCATACAGATAGGTTTATATTTAGAAAATATAAATCTCCCTTCTGCCTCTCTCTGGCCCTTTTCGCATGTTTTTTTTTTTTGCGCAAGTGCCGCTTGAGTGTCGCGTGAGTGGGAGCGTCGCTCCGTATGATGCACTCCCACTCGTGCGATGTTCACAAGGCTAAAGCGGGGCACGCGCGCATTTTCTTATTTTCGGCTGCATGCGGTGCTTCAGCGAGCCGGGGCGGTCGCGCTTCCTTCCCCCAGCACAGCCTACAGCTCCCAGACTGCGCTGTGGAAGGAAGGGGTGGGGCGCGAGTGCGACAGTTGCGTTACCAGGAAGCCAATGCAGGAGGCAAGAAGGGCTGTCGTGAGTGGCTCGTGTGAGTGGCTGCTCGCGCAAGCACCGCTCCCCACTGCCGTGACAAGGTAAGGTGCGAAAAGGGCCTCTCTCTCTCTCTCTTTCTCTCTCTAACAGCCTAAAGACTTTTAGAAACACAAGTCTAACCACATGGGATGCTATAATAAACAACCTATCTTTGTGTTTAGGGATAGAGCTTTTATACTCTCCTTAGCTCCTCCTTGGTTTTATCTCCACTGACCAGGAGTGATTGCTAAACTCTCTTTTTGTTAATTAATGGGAAATGGAATTTCACTGGCCATCTACATGAGAAAACAAAGAAACCAATCATTGGCCATCACTATGCTGTCTGTGTGTCAACAAACAATTGAATCAATCTGATTAATACTCTCATAGCAATACACTATACCTTTTAGGTTTCTTCTCTATACTTTGGTCACTTGCTTCTTATATTCTCTGTCAGACCTTTTCTACTTTATCTACTTTGTTTTGGGCTAGGTGGCAGCATGTCCAGAACTGAATAGAAATCTGGTACCTCTTGCATAAACACATGGCTTTTTACTCCATGAAAACATATATATTTCTTTATCATACAGACTTTGGAGACCCACATTTTGCAAAACATATACCACAATAGCATTTAGCCTATAATAATGAAGGGCTCTGTTCCATAGCTAGTATGGAAGTAAGTTAGTGCAGCTGGTTTTTGTACATGGAATGGAAAGTGAACATCATTTTATTCTTCATCTCAAACAGGAAAGTATCTTGGACAAGCACTGACCATTTTATTATGAGAAAAGTCACTTTGTTGGACTACCAGTCCAAAAATCGTCTGGTCATTAGTTATATTGGTTAGAGTATTCTGGGAGTTGTAGTTCAAAAAATGTAGCTTTTCAAGCCTTTACATAAAGTAAGCAGTCCTAAAGATTGGAGGAAAACAGGCAGCAAGGTCATCACAACGTTGATGTCTTTGCAGTCTGTTTTCCTCCTATAATGAGGACTATTTACCCTATGAAAAGGTTGAGAAAGTTACCTTGGTCTACAACTCAGGAACATGTAGGACTGACTCTCAGCTAAAGCAGACCAACTGAATCAACAGTATTCATGTACATGTTGACTCACCATTCAGCAATTGATCCAATGGGTTTATTCTTATTGCAACTAAACAATAGGAGTCAGGTTGTAATAAGCATCTTGGCTTTTCATAGTCTATTGGAAGTCACAAGCACAGCAAGCAACAAAGAGTAAGAACTAAAGAAACAGGTTTAAAATGAGTAACAAGGATCTCTAAAACAAAAGTATAAGCATTTTTTTATTAAATAGTTTCTTAAGTATTAAAAAGTTCAGTAACAAAAAAACTATAGATATTTTGATTACCTCTTTTCTCTATGGAATTTTCATAATATGGAAGGTGACTTATTTATCACAGTCATTTGTGCAACAGTGGATAATCTCTTGCTTTATATCCCTTTCCCATAATCTCCCCTCAGCCTATTGTTTTATGGGCACCATTCTCCTAGCTAAGTTTAGTTAAGCTATCTCCTAATTAATACCATTCTGACTAGCTATCTGTGCCTTTTTCCTTGATTGCTCTCCATTACTAGAATGCCTTCCCACCTGGTTCTTTTCCTCTTGTACTACAGTAGAGATGTCCAGCTTTGTCTGACCTTTGCAAACCTGTAGTACCTCCCATGATACTCTCCTAGGCAAGCTGCTAAAATGTACACTAGTCACTGCTATTGTTAGGTGGATTTATAACTGGTTGATTGAGCAAAGTTAAAGAACACTCACCAATGAGTACTCACCAACTCTTTTCATCCTGGAAAGAAGTGACAGGATTCTGTCCTAGGCTCAGTGTTGTTTAACATCTTTATAAATGACTTGGATGACAGAATATAGAGCATGCCTAAGAAATCTGCAAATGAAATCAAATCGGAAGGGGTAGCTAATACTACAAGGGACAGGATCAGAATTCAAAATGATCTTAAGATTGGGCCCAAACTAACAATATGAATTTCAACAGGAAAAATTGAGATTTTCCTTGGGGTGGGGGCATGAAATGCACAAATATAGGATGGGTGACACCTGGCTTGACAACAATACATGCAAAAAGAATCTAGGAGTCTAGAGTAGACCACAAGGTAAACATGAGTCAATATTTCAGGGAGGATGTTATCAAATTGGAACATGTCCACAGGAGGAAGATCAAGAAAGTAAAATTGAACCCTATGAGGAATGGCTTAGGAAGCTGGGTATGTGTAGCCTGGAGAAGAGAAGAATGAAAGGTGACATGATAGCTGTTTTTAAACAGTTGAAGGGAAAACATGTGGAAGATGGCATGAGATTATTTGCTGTTGCTCCAAAAACCAGAACATGAACCAGTGGATTCAAATTACAAGGAAAGAGCTTCTACCTAAACTTTAGGAAGAACTTCTTGCTGTTATTGAGGTTCAACAGTAGAATGGACTGCCATGGAAGATGGAGATGGACTCTACCTCTTTAGACGTATTTAAACAGAGGTTGAATGGCCATCTCTCCAGAGTCCTTTAGCTAGGTATTCCTGTGTGACAGGGGGTTCAACTAGATGGCCCTTGTGGATCCTTCCAGCACTGATTCTATCGTTATATGACTCTTAAGTATTATATATTCTAGTAGCATGATCATGCTGGTGTTTAATACATTAAATGACGCTGCTACTGATGATGGTGAAAATGACAATTAAATGTTATGCTTTCAAAGATAAAAGCAACTAGATATGCAGAAAAATAACAAAATGGTGGAGATTTACCTCATCAGACAAACCTGGAAAAAATGAAAAACTATCTGAGATAAACACCAGCCCCAGAGTTTGAAATACCTGTAGCAGTGTGCTATGAGAGCACTGTTTTCTACTTATTATATTGAGCATTTTCTAGCAATGGGAACCTTTTCTGAGAAGTTAGAGAATCCAAATCCCTGGGACACAGGTATGTTAAAAAAAAAAAAAACTTCTCACATTTACATGAGTCTCCATTTTGATTAACTTAACATTGTGTGTATATAAGCCACTCAGAAAGCTGGTGAAGGCTTAGCACATTTTTCCATCTGATCAGCAGTACGGTACTAAAAGCTGAATGTGAACCTAGATCTGTATTTTGCAAAATCTAAATCTCTGAAACCTGACAATTAAGCAAATAAATGTGTCTGTTTAGAGCATATAGTAGGATGTTTGTGTGTCAAACAGCATAATATTAAAAGTGCAGGCTTGCTAGTTAGTTCTAGGCATGAAGCCACTGAACTTAAAACAAAGCTGTTTTACAATGGTCTCCAATAAAAACAGACATAGCTGTCCTCAACAGCTCTGATGCCAACCATGCTATTCCTTGCTGGGAAATACCCACAGAATGCTGGTAAGAAGGTAGAGAGGCTCTTCACTAATTATCAATGAAATGGACTATAAGAAGGATGTGTTTCTTATCTAGATAGATAAATGCCTGTCCTATATATAAGAGATGCTGTAATGAGTTGCACTGCTCCTAGAAGATAATTATCTTCCATGGATGCCTCTGTGTTTGTCACACACAGAAAACAAATAAGATATTCAAATACTTACAAGCTGACAACAATATGGCTGTTGTGTGCCTCAAGTCATTTCAGACTTACAGCAACCCTAAAGAAAACTAAACATGGAGTTTTTCTGGCAAGATTTGTCAAGAAGGGGTTTGCCCTTGCCTTCTTCTGAAGCTGAGAGTGTGTGAGCACGGATTCAAACCCTGGTTTCCAGAGCCGTAGTCCAATGCTCAAACCACCACACCGCACTGGCTCTTCAGTACTCATTACTTTGCAGAAAAATATAACTGATGAGCCTAGCAAGTGCCTCATTTGTTGTTGTCTGCCTTCAAGTCGTACCTCATTACACTGTGTCAAATAGCTCACCAGTTTCTCTTCTTAGTAAAAAGATACAGATCAAATTATGAAATGCTATCTAAAATGAACATAATGCAAATAACAAGAAACACTTGATAAAAACATCTTAACAAATTGTCTTCTTTTATGAATATCATATACAGCTCTATGCAATTAACAGACAAAGTCATTGTACTTGTCATGCCTTGTTATACAGGGCACTTCTTCTGTTTGCTCCAACCATATCATCATACCCCACTAACACAGATTAGTCTTCCTTTATGGCAATATACTAAGCCATTCAATGTAAATATCAAACTGGGATGCACTTCGCACAGAGGATTTTTTTCCCTTTTAGTCCAAGGTACTTCTTAGCTGTTATATTTGATGTTCAGCTGATTGAATGCCAGATTATATTAATATGACCTGTTTTGACCTCTTCTGTTTTTATGCAGATTATTTTTAAATATTAGACCCTCCTAGGTACATTAAGTGGTAAAACTACTCATTCCAAATGTACTCCCATGGTATTGCATGTACAGTATTAGTTTCTGCAGTTAGCCTAGTTTCCCCTTTTTTTCTTAATGTGACGGAACAAAAATCTAACTTACGAAAGGACAAATATACTCTGCAGTAGCAATATAACAGTATTTATGTAGCATTATACATCTGCAAAGCACTTTGCCAACATTAGCCAGTTTAATACAGCAATTAAGCATTGCAAGCTTGAACATAATTTGTGGGGAAAGAAACAACTGTCAATTGATTTGTGCATGCAATAGTTTTTGAATTGTGAATTAGCACTTTAAATGTTTGCACTGCCAGCCAGGTGTTATTTCACCCCCACCCAGTTCTTTTTCCTCATTTCAGCTTTCTGTTTCTAAGGAAACAACATGAAAGAATAAAGTTGCCTGGATTGGTTTTGGAGATGTGAATTTTACTGGTTCATTGTGAAGGGCAAAACGTGATCTGCAAGAGGCTGTTTCCAGGTCAAAGCTCAGAATCAGGGCCACAAAAGATGATTGGATGTTTCCATAGAGCATATTTTTGACAAAACAGAACCCACGTCTTTTCTACATCTCTACACCTCAGATGCTCACTGCATCTACAGCAGGGCATCTAAGAAGGGGAGAGAATCAGATTTTAAAAAAATACAGTGAAAATTGTCAGGTAAGTTGAAATTGCATGTTCACTAGTTTATTCTGGCACATCCACTTCTCCAAGCTAAACTCCCTCCCCAGCCCCAGTCTAAGTAACTGATAATATTTACTCCATCCTATTTTGTCTTCTAAGTACAGAACTGACAGAAGAAACTGCATACAAATTAGGGGAAAAGAATGCCTGAATGCAAATATCTCCCTCCACCATTTGGATATTGAACAGAGATAACGTGCTAAATCCATAACTTCATTCACTTTGGGCTCTGGACATACCCACTGCTGGAATGTGGATGCTGACCTGTACCATAATACCCACTGCTGGAATGTGGATGCTGACCTGTACCATAAATCTTGACAAGAAAAAGTTCCTCCCACTGCTATAAACCATCAGCTTAGAAATGTTACTTTTTAAGGCTACTGTTCCCAACATTGCCACTGGAGAATTTCTAGTCTCAAAAGTTAACTTTTCCAAGCTGTAAAAGGTCTAAAACAGATGCTCTTTTCTGTGACTTTTTCCACTCCATGCTATTGTTTCTAAGGAAGTGTGTACAATATTCTAAATGTGGTCACACCAAAGAGTTAAGCCCCATGCTTGGCTTGCATAACTTTGAGACCAACCAAACCAAAGGGAACTTACCAGCTACATATTACAGTTTGTAAGACAGTTGATAGTCCTGCTGATTTTGCAGCCATTCACACAAAGGGAGCTTGCTAAGTCCCTGGTGGGCCACCATACTTGTCAGATGAATTTTATTCAGTTTGGTGCAACAGAGATTAAGGAGAGCTGATGAACATAACTTAATCTTTCATCACAGACATTATTGGGACTGGTCCTACAATTATGCATCAGGGAAAAGTTGCTGAGAGATAGCAGCGGCAAGCTCCAACCATTCTTCATAAACTCACTGGCTATTTTCTTGAAAGAAAAATTTGTGTCCAATGTGATCTTACCTGAGCTGCCTAAATAGTCTGTTGCCCTTGTAAGCCTCCATCATTTGTCTCTGCTGGAGAGTAGAGCTTTGTGTGGCTTTACATGAGTCCCTAAATTAGCGTCTTGTGGTAGAGGGTTCTGTCATATCAGCTGCCAGTCTAGGTGGCTTCTGAGCATAATGGAAGGTTACTTGTTCTTTATCTCAGCCAAACAGCTTAAGCTGACCCTGGACATTGCATCAATGAATGGAAAAATATTCCCTTATGGTACTTCTTCAGAAAGAAAATGAGCTGGGTCAAGAGTTTCAGACATCTGTTTTGCCAAGTTTGTTTAATATTGCTTAATAAGCTGATTCTTACTTACTCTCATTTAGATCTAGATAAACTTGGAAATTACCTATTTGATAAAATATATGCATCTGCCTTTGGGAGCAACTGATATATGAGACCAATTTGACAAGCTCAAGCCTACTCCAGTTGTAGTCATAAATATGTAGTGAATAATGGTTTTCCCTTCCCCCCACTCCTTTATTTGTAAATCCTTGCTGTGGCAGTAACTAATGATCTATCTATCCTCTTTACAACCCACTTGATATGTGAGTAAATACAACAGTGAATTTCTCAGTAAACTACTTTAAACCCCAGTCATGAGACCAAATAGGTCAATTATACAAATAAAATGTGCCAAACACTTTCTCTAATTATCATGAATTTCCATGAATATCACCACAAAAATTCCATGTTGCAGTGCCTACTGACTACCACTTCAGACTGTGGCTAGGCAATGGTAAGAGAACAGCACTTTGCACATACTCAGAGACCAATTCTCCTTTAGTGCTCTTGATTCCCCAGTACAGAAGCCAGTCCTTGTTGAGTTCTGTTATCTCTCTCTAGCAGATAAAGGAAATACAGGAAATATTTTAGGCAGTTTGCTCAAGGTTGAAGATGCTTTCCACCTTTTTTGACTTTCTTTTTTTACTAGAAATGCACCACCAAAAGTGTTTTAAATCTACAAAATGGGGATATGTATCTATATTACATGATTCTGCTCTACGGGATCAGAGTTAAACAGGGCTCAAAAAGGACAATTGTAACACTTGTCATTAACCTTCAAAACACTGATTCAGCATAAATACAGTGGCATCAGTAAATTAACACACAGGATTACTAGGCTATTAATTGTCCCTGAAATATGGAAAGCTGTATATTCTGCTTTCAAAAAGTTGGTTTTGTTAAGACAATTGTCATTTCTAGAAGTAGTAGTAGTAGCAGCAGTGGCAATATTCGATGTGTGAGATTTGATTCTGATCTCATCCCCACAACTACATAACTGTGCATTATATAGCTCAGGCCTGAATATTGTACTCCACCAGGGCAGCTGAGAAAGAGGACTAGAATCCACAAAAACAACTGTTGGTTCCAGGCATGTGCAAACGATGAGTGACAGCAGCCAGGGGCAGTCACTGCCTGCCCTCTCTCTGACCATTTCTGTACTAGACTGTTATAATGCTATTATTCCACTTTCAACATCCTATGGAATCTGGCCAGTCCCTCCCTAAACTGCAAACCCCAGGATCCCATAGGATGTTGAAAGTGGAATAATAGCGCTATAACAGTCTAGTGCAGAAATGGCCTCTGTATGTCCAAGGCAGAATGGATACTGCAGTTCCTGAGAGAGAGAACCATCTGAGTAAGGCTGATTTTATTCTGGTCTCCCTTTGTTCCAAACAGGACCACAGACCTGACTTTACCTGAACACTGTAAGTGGCAGCGAAGAAGAGGGAAAGCCTAGTCTTGATAATTATTAGGTAGCTTTTGCCTTTTTCTTTAAAACTAATTTGAAGTGTGGAGAAGAGATAATTTTGATCAAAAGTGCGATCTCTTAGCAGGACTGGCTCTACCATTAAGCAGAGTGACAACCTGCCTAAGCAGCAGATTTTTGGCCCTCTACATATTGAATAACAGTTCCCATAATCCCTCACTGTTGGCTATACTGGCTAGGACTGATGGGAATTTCAGTCCAACAATATCTGGATGGCTCCATTTTCTTCTCCCCAATTTTAGCTACTCTGGTACTTAAATGAGGCAGGGGTAACTTCTCTTGTGTTTATTATTTTTTTAAATGAAAGTGTTCATTATAAGAAAGAGGAAAGCTTCTTTACGTACTTTTTGGTATATAGTTCTGACACTAATAATTTACAATAGAACTTGAGTTTGAGCTTGACAAGAGAGTGATAGATGTTGGTTGTGCAGATAATAAACTTCTGTGGGTTGTAAGACTGCCTTTCCTCTTGTTTCTCTGACATTTCCCCACCCCAAAAAGCAATGGCAATTCCACCTCATGAAGGAGCTGACAAGGGTCCTAGCCCCAGAAAACAATGGGGAAAATGTCAGACAGTTTGAAACAGAAAATGAGACAAGTGAAAACAAACCAAAATGGATCCCTTGCTAACATAGGGCTTTTTCGCACTTGGCGAAGAAAACGTCCTGTTCTGTTGCTTACCGGACTGGCGTGCTCCCTCGGAGGATCCAGCCTGATCCGGAGCAGTGCGTGGCCGCGCTACACACTGCTCCGGGGACAAAAACTGCAGCTTCCGGTTGTTTCCAACCTGTGAAGTTCGCCAACTTAAAGCCCACCCCCGGAAGATCTGCAGGCTTGCACTGGTGCGAGCCTGAAAATCTACACTGGAACGCAGCCATGAAGTGGGGCACGCCGTGCTGTTGAAAGACCTGTTTTATGTGGTCTTTCAATAGCATGGCAAGTGACCACTTCTGGTTGTTCCAGAACGGGCTGAAGTCCGAAACTACAGAAAGTAGTCCAGGCCCAGTCCGTCCCCAAGTGCAAACGTCCTCGCTGGAGGACGCTTTGTCCCGTTGCAAAAACAAAGTGTGGAAAAGGCCATAGAGTCCTTCGTCCATATTTTGAGTTCCCGAAGGGGCCATGTTTTCTCCTCTGTAAAAATGTGGATAATAATATCTCTGTCTATCCCTTTATGGACAGCTTATCTATTTAGCTTTCAGTAAAGTCCGATCTATTCCACAATGCCACTTTCCAAAAAGGAGGCCTTGATCTCCTCTGGATTAATTAGGTGCAGCTTTAAAACTCATACAATATAGTGAACTAAAGTCTGCAACTTCCTAGTGCTGCCTGCAGAGTTTTCTTCAGCTAATGAAGCACAAGCACCATGTGGAATGGAAGAGAAGCAGCAGTGGCAGTATTCCTCTCCTCTCCCCCCACAGCAGGGCATCAAATATCTGTCAGCCAGCCAGAGCAGTTCATTCCTGAAAAGAATAGCTCTAACCAGCTGCTTTGAAGGCTTCTATTTCCCCTCCCAACCCATACTGCACATATAATTAGCACCTCAGTGTTCTTTAGAATGTATTAGCCATTCAGGTAATTGTTTTACTACCTGTCCAAAGGGCAATGCACAGAAAGCAATTGCAATTAAAATGCTAAAAACAGGAGGTACGGTCAAAATACAAAATGTAATCTATAGCAGAAAATGTCTGACTGTCTCCTTTTAACCTTAGAACTTGAAATTACCAGAGACTTGTAGTTGCTGCCGAAAATGGTACCTATTTCTCATCTGTTCCTCAGTAAAATCTACTGAAATTCATTTAGCAACATCATATTCCTATTTGTCATTACAGAATGTATTTTTTTCTATCCCTACCAGCTCTTGCCAGTGATGAAGAGCAGCAGTAATGGGAAAACTCACATTACAATCCAATTATATAACGTGGTAAGTTGCATCACATATTACAAGACGGATCTCCAACCTTTCAGGGCTGATGAAATTTTGATGGGCCCCCTCTTTGGCCATGGAAAACTGTCACTGCATGACTGCCACTGGAGTACCCATTCATTAAATGTCTGTCTTTGTGGGTTTGGGCAGTTAGAAGATACAGTATCAGTATTTCACAGACAAAAACAGGGACTTGTGTGGCCAAGCAACATCAGAGTGCCGTCAAGGTGGAAACAGCTATCACTGAGGAAGGACACACAAGGTGGGAGGAACTGTAGCAGTTAGATTTGCCTGAGACAACTGAGAAGGGCAAGATTCTGGCCCTTTCCACACGGTGGTGTTAAAACGGTGTAGCACGACCTCTGACGGAGGTCGTCTACACCGTAAAGTGGATTGGGGTTGATTACTTTAGAGTAATTCCACACCCCAATCTGCGCTCAGGCGCCTGGAAGTGGTGGCGCAACATGCTTTTTAAAAACCACTTTTTATGTGGTTTTTAAAAGGCATGGGGCGTGCAGCCCCGTGCAGCCCTGTCGCAGTGCCCGGTGTGGATTTGCAGGCGCGCACAAGAGCGTGCCTGAAGATCGAGCGGGGGTGGGATTTCTGGCTGGCGAGGTTCTCCGGTTGGTGGAGAGCCTCTGCCAGTCGTAAGCCGCCATTTTGGGTGCTGCCGGACGCCGTGGGACGCCAATGAATGTGGAGCAGCGAAACGCACTGCTCCACGTGGCGACGGACTAAGGTAAGCTCCGTTTCAGGGTGGCTTCCCCCGTTTCTCTGCCTGCATGTGGAAAGGGCCTCTGTCTCCCCTTTTCTCCCACTCCCCTGCTGACTTAACTGAGTGTAAACTACTTTTGCACTTGAACTCAGTTTGCAGCAATTGAAGTAGACTCAGGACCAAGGGGAAAGCAGAAGAAGGAGAGAGAAACTGGTACATTTCAAAAGTAGCTGAAAAAGTGAGATGGCAGAGAATAGAGTTGTCAGACTGAAAACCAGAGATAGCTCCGGCACTGTTAATGGTTGTGTTGAAGAGGGAATTTCATCAGGTGTTGCTTGTCACTCAACCAGGTAACAAGCAATACCTGCTGAAATCCCCTTTTCTACAGGAGCTATCTCCAGTTTTCAGTATGGCAACCCTAATTTTGACTGGAGGGCAGGAAATACACATTACCCAAAAAGGGAAACCAATGAGGCGAAAAAGAGAAGAAACGTCCTCAAGAACTGTTCAAATTAGCAACCTCTTCATGCATATATTTACTAATTGTTAGTTTGCATGTTTGCAGATATCCCGGTTGTTTGTTTTTCCACAGCTTCTCTCTTCCTGTGTCATGTAACCTACAGCTTCCATCTTTCCTCCATTCAACCATGTGTTTGACTTTGAAATAGCAATTCTAAGTAAAGCTACTTTTATATGTTTTACAAAGAAGACTGAGCTTGTTTATGTCTGCTAGATCCCCACCAGCACCACAGATGGAGATGGGCACAGGACTGTTTAGGTTTAGCTTTTATCTTGCCCATTTGATTACTCTGTTTGAAAGATTCAGTACTACCACTTACATTTCCCAACAAGAGCTTGGACAAGGCAAAAGTGAGCTTGAGCCCCAGACACAAGTCCTTTGAATTAACAGTTTTCTAATCCAAAAGACAACTCCCTTCACAGAAAAGCAATCTATTTTCTCAATTTATATATAATGTTAATTTATTACAACTAGTTCATTTTTTTCCAGATTAATAGGAAGCTCAACTTCAATTGACACACAAGAACTTCACCATGTAAACAGAAGAAGCACATACCCTACTCCCTTCTGGATCACCCTTAAACATTCTGCCCCTCCCCATTTTACACAATTGTATCTCCCACGTTTGGAGACATGTAGACATTCATAACACAGCCACCCAAGCTTCTCTGCATCCTTTCTCCTCCTTCCTCCAACACAGTCTCAGTACCTTCCTCATCCTCAAAGAGGTTCCCACATCCTTCTGTGTTCCCAACCCTGGTTGCCATACAACCCTCTCTGCCCCTTGGATTGTCCTGCAGCATTCTTCAACATGCTTGGGTTGCCAAACAGCCTTTTCTGATTTTCCATACTGGCCTTTCTGCTTTCCATAGCATATCAGGTAGGAGGGCAGATAACTGCTTCAACTCTTCTCTCTCCTGTTCCCACTTAAGAATGTTATCAGGTGACTCATTGGGCTGAAAAGTGAAGCAAGCAGTCAATGACCATCCATCATTTTCACTACTTAAGAATGCTTCTTGAGTATGACTGAGGTTGAGATGTGTTCTGGGGAAAGTTAATATAGGTAGCATGTGGTAGAAAGTCTAGTGCTTTGCTTTGCAGTTGTCCAATTTTGAAAATGGCAGAGCATCAAAAGAGACATGTGTGGATACATTTGTGCCCTTGGGCTCTAACTTGGAGATCCTAGCATTATAGAGTACCAGATGAAAACTGAATATAAGGATGCCATTCCCAAGCCAGCTGTTACATCTTCCACAACATCTATTTGCATTCTAACCACTAACAATGGTAGGGAAATCATCTGTTTTGGAAAGATGCAGGTAGTGTTCCTTGAAATGAGAATTTCAGAGACTTGGCAAAAACTACTGAAAAGGAATCCTGATCATGGGGTATACCTACTCAGACTGCATGTATTTTCAGTAGCCATTTTCAGAACTTTATTACAACATGTGGACATTGGAATGGAGCAAACAGTTCATTAAAAAAAATTACAACAATGCTAAGACAGAGAAAGTAGCACAATACCACTCCAGTTTTGAACTGTTCATTCTATATATGGTAAAAAAATTGTGAAAGCTATAGAATGTTCATAGATGATCCAGTGTACAGAGAATGAAGTTGTCAACAATAAAACATGCACAGGTCAGCTTCTAGGAAAAAAATAATTGATTTTATGAGAATTAAAACTTCACAAGGAAACTATGAAACAATGGGCTTTATGAGGTAGTTATAAACTGGGAAGAAGGAAAGGAATCTAATAACTGAAAGAAAGGGGCTGACTATGCAGTGGGGTAAGACAAAGAAAAACAAGGAAAGAGAGCATGAAATATACATATTCCACTGCCAGACACCTCTGACTATCAGGAAGTTCTTCCTGAGGTTCAAGTGGAATCTTCTTTCCTGCAGCTTGAATCCATTGCTCCTTGTCCTGGTCTCTGGAGCAGCAGAAAACAAGCCCACTCCCTCCTCGACATGACATCCCTTCAAATATTTAAACAAAGCTATCATGTCCCCTCCTCACCTTCTCTTCTGCAGACTAAACATATCCAGCTCCCTAAGCCGCTCCTCATAAGGCATGGCTTCCAGACCCCTCATCATTTTGGTCACCCTCCTCTGGACACAATCCAGCTTGTCGACCTCCTTCTTTAATTGAGGTGACCAGAATTAGGCACAATATGCCAAATGAGGCCTAAACAATGCAGAATAGAGTGGTACCATTACCTCTCTCAATCTAGACACCATACTCCTATTGATGCAACCAAGATTCGCATTGGCTTTCTTGGCTGCCGCATCACACTGCTGACTCATGTTCAGCTCGTGATCTATCAAGACTCCTAGATCCCTTTCACACATATTGTTATCCAGCCATGTGTCCCCCGTCCTATATTTCCACCTTCCATTTTTTTCTGCATAACTGCAGGACCTTACATTTCTCTCTGTTGAAATTCATTTTGTTAGCTTTGGCCCAGCTCTCCAATCTGTCAAGGTCATTTTGAAATTTGATCCTGTCCTCTGGTGTAATAGCAACCCCTCTCAATTTAATATCATCTACAAATTAGATCAGCATGCCCTCCACTCCTTCATCCATGTCATTGATGAAGATGTTGAATAGCACTGGGCCCAGGACAGAACCCTGTGGCACCCCACTAGTCACTTCTCTCCAGGATGAAAAGCAGTCACTGGTGAGCACACTTTGCGTTCAGTCAGTCAACCAATTACCAATCCACCTAACAGCAGTCCTGTCCAGCCCACATTTTACTAGCTTCTTTGCAAGAATGTCATGGGGAACTCTGCCAAAGGCCTTACTGAGGTCAAGATATGCTACGTCTACAGCATTCCCTTCATCTATCAAGCCTGTAACTCTATCATAAAAAGAGATAAGATTAGTCTGGCATGACTTATTTCTGGGAAATCCATGCTGGCTTTTAGTGATCACTGCATTGCTTTCTAAGTAATTACAAACTGACTGTTTAATGATCTGCTCTAGGATCTTTCCTGGAATTGAAGTCAGGCTGATCGGGTGATAATTATTAGGGTCCTCTTTTTTCCCCTTCTTGAAGATGGGGATGACATTTGCCCTCCTCCAGTCTGGTGGTACTTCTGTTCTCCAAGAGCTCTCAAAGATTATTGCAAATGGTTCAGAAATGACTTCTGCCAGCTCTTTTGATATCCTTGGATGTAATTCATCTGGCCCTGGGGACTTGAATTCATCTAGTTTAGCCAGATATACCTGTACTTATTCTGTGCTGTATTTCCACCCCTTCTTCACCTGCTCCCCACACCCCAGGTTGGGTACTTCTTTCCTTCTGGGAGAAAACTGAGACAAAGAACGTATTGAGTAGTTCTGCCTTCTCTCTTCCCCCTGTTATTAATTGGTCACCTTCTCCGCACAGTGTTCCTATCATTTCCTCGTTTTTCCTTTTGCTGTGGACATATCTATAAAAAGCCCTTTTTATTGTTTTTCATGTCTCTGGCAAGCCTGAGTTCATTCTGCACTTTAGCTTTTCTGACCTTCTCTCTACATCTCCTGGCTATTTGCTTGAATTCCTCTTCGGTGGTTTCACCATTTTTCCATTTCCTGTACATGTTTCTTTTAACACTCAGCTCAACTGAGAATTCTTCAGTCAACCATTCCAGTTTCTTTAGAGACTTGCCATTTTTCCTCCTCATTGGCACAGTTTTCAATTGCCGCCCAACCCACGAAATAACGAGATCGCAGACAGAGCTTGGGTTGAACTAGGGCAATTTATTAATATGCCTAATTAACATAAAGGGGTGAACTTAAGCTTGAACTTGACCTTGAACTTGTATTTTATGACCTGAGAAAGGGGGGGTCAACCGTATCTTCGGACTAGGGTCAAGAGGCAGCTCCCAACCATCTCCCCTAGCACGTTGAGCGAGATACCGGGCCCCAAAGCCAACTGCTGAAGTTGCATGATGACTTTTGGCCAGCCCTTGTCTGGGAGGTGAGCCCCAAGCCCCACCCCCCGCTGCATAGCAAGTGGGGTGATCCCAGGGCCCTCCTCAAGGATAGGATTTATCCTACACCCCCAAAAGGGGGTGCCATAGGTACACGCCGAACCTTAAGACCCCCCCATACCAGCCACGGATAAGGGCAAGTGTCTGCTTAGTCCTTATCCCCCCATCCCCTCAAGATCAAGTCCAGCCCCCTTTGCAAATCATTTTGTAATATCTTATAGGCGGTGTAAGGAATGTAGTAACCCAAGCCCCATCTCAAGGCACAGCGAAGCTCTTGGATGAACCACACATCGTGGATGGCCTGTATACACAAGGCCTTTTCCTTCAACAGACCAAGGTCATTACCACCCCGGTGAATGACCATCACCTCACATCATGGATGGCCTGTATAACCAAGGCCTTTCCTTTCACCAACCAAGGTCATTACCGCCCCGGTGAATGACCGTCACATCCGGGGGAGGCCCACCGCACTCCCCGAACAACAGAGGTAGCACGCTATGCCACAGCAGTCCCCCCTTTCCAAGCCAACGTATGAATGCCCGCGCACCCAGTCACAGGTTCGGACCCATATAACCACTACAAGCCTTCTGGTCAGCCCAGAGGATGAAATTGTGGCTGCAGATCCATGCTCGCTTCCTCCCCTCCACAGCAGGTCGATCTGGAAAGGAACTCAAAACGTTAAGGCAGATCAATTGGCCAGCCATAGCGCCAGAACGCCAAGGATTTCCACCCGCCAGTCTTCAGGATGTCGCCAGCCTACGTGCCCATCTGTGCTGCAGTGAAGGCTGCCCCCCTGCAAAAAGCGTGTGTGCCAGAATTGACTCCCTGTATGCCCCATCGTCGCTGGGCCTTCTTTGTGATGTTCCAGAAGCGTGAGGAGTTGTGTCTGCATGACGCGAAGAGGCCCAGCATGTGCTCCCTTGCCAATGGTGAAAATTCTAAGTGCCTTCAAGGACAAAAGGTTGCATCAGCGCATACCCGTAAGATCACCATAGCACCCCCCTTGGCCTGGTCTGTCCTAGATCCCCTTATGACCGGACAGGAATCCCCCCCAGACAGGTCCTGGAGTACCAGGGCCCTGCCTGAGCTGTCCCTCTTGGTCCGAGCAACCAATTCACCTACTCTTAGTGCCCAAAATGCAATGAGGGCCACCGCGTGGAAGAGAGGAGCCTCATATGTTGAAGAACTCGCTATTTTTCCCACGTCACCCAACCCCTCCGGGTGCCCGGAAAAATTAGGTGCCCACTATCACGGAAAGTGGTTGCTTGCCGCACCCCTCTATGATCCTAAAATGGCATGAGGGGAGAGGCCTGCTTGCTTAAGGGCCATACGGAATTGCAAGATGCAGTCGACTGGGAGTGTCCAGTGTCCCATGACCTTTGGACCTACGGAAGCTGCTGAGCTCCCTGGTCACCTTGCTGTGACTCTTCTAGGTGCTAGGTGCGATTGACCTACCTATCATCCTCGTTACCTCACCCCGCCAAGACTCCTCAGGCCAGCGGGTGTCGGTTCTGGGAGGGGTACAGCGGCTAGAGCCAATTCCTTGAAGCGCTCCATCTGCATACAGGAAAGAGAGTTAGCCCGGGAATTATCAACGCCTGCAACATGTACTACTTTGAAAACAATCGTAAAGCGTAGACATTGAAGCATGCACGGCCACACCAATCTCATGGATTGTCAATCCCTTCTGACTGCGGCGCGGTTATCACCAGAAT
Source organism: Ctenosaura bakeri (assembly GCA_948474755.1). Classification (NCBI taxonomy): domain Eukaryota; kingdom Metazoa; phylum Chordata; class Lepidosauria; order Squamata; family Iguanidae; genus Ctenosaura; species Ctenosaura bakeri. The sequence goes on from CAOLHI010001017.1 coordinate 150,088, forward strand.
GGACTACGCCACCCGCCGCTCACGTGGCCAAATGTTGACTGTTACAAGTATAGGGAAATTCCCAGAAATGCGAGGTCAGCTGTGATGCCCACTTCCACCCAGCTCTAGGACAATCTCCGCGCACCCCACCTACCTCTGAAAAGGACACCAAGCCAACGGGACCGGCTAATGCATCCCTGACCCTGATCTCCCTATGCCAAAAGTAAACGCCACTGAGGTCTGTCAAGAACTCCCGCCAAACTTACAAGTCCAACTCCATTTCTTTAGTGCCCCCAATTCAGTGGAGTGGCCTACTGACGCCCTTGGTGGCATTAATTCCGCCAAGCGAACTCAGTAGGGCTCCGCATGATTTGCCTCATTGTAAATGTGTTGAGAATTTTAGTTTCAATATGGAGTCGGATTGACACGCTCTGTTCATGACACTAGAGAGCCGACTTCTGCCAATGTAATGTTATTAAAAGTTTGTCTTGCTTCAATCATAATCCCCAGTAGTACCTGACAATTCCAACTGCTAGCGTTGCTTTGTGTGTGTGTGTGTGTGTGTGTTCCCTCTTCCCTTTCGCGTTATTTACCCAAGCCCCGTTACCATCTCATTCTCTTTAAATTGCTGGATTCCGGGTTTTCCCCCGTTGTAATTTATTCTATATTCCTAAGAAGTGCTTCTCTACCTATCTCCTTTGTGGGATTCAGCACCTTCCCCCCTAATTTTAATATTTTTTTATTATTACTTATTATTATTACTATTATTATTATTTTAAATTACCCTCTTCTATAACAGTGTAGTGTGGAAATGGCTTGAGTTCAAAGTACAAAATAGTTTGCACTCAGTCGACTCAGCAGGGAGGAGTAGGTGGGGAATCTTGCCAATCTCTGTAGACTTGGGCAAAAGCTAACTGCTTCACCCTCTCCTGGCCTTTGTGTTCTTTCTCCCCCATAACTTCTGCCATCTTGACAACACTCTAATGTTGATTGGCTGCACATGTCCCCAGTCTCATCAGTAAAGTGTTAGAGAGAGTGACACTGCCATGAAGGTGCCTCACACCACCTCACTGAAGTAAGACAGAACTGCATGTATTCCTGGAGTTATCACATCCAGCCACAGTGATACATATCTTAGTTATACCTCATTTGCATTACTGTTGTTGTCATGTGCCTTCGACTTATGGCAATCCTACAGCAAACGTATCACGGAGTCTTCTGGGGGCTAAGAGTGTGTGACATGCTCAGGATAACTCAGTGGGTCTCCATGGCTGAGTGGGGAATTAAACCTCAGTCCCCAGCTTATAGTCTAATGCTCAGACCAATACGCCATGCTGGCTCAAGCCTTTGAAAAGGGGTTCAGCAACACCAGCTGACCCAGAATACTGCGGCTAGAGGCTAGACTGGGCTATAGGGATAATATAATTTCCTTTTATAACAATTTCATTTACTATCCATCTATCCCCAACCACAGTTCGAAGTGCTAGTTACGACCTATAAAATCCTTATGATTTAGGACCAAGCTACCTGGAAGTCCGCATTCTTCTCTATGAGCCTGCCTTGGTTTTAAGATCACCTAGAGACCCTTCTCCGACCCATCACCATCAGTGGAACACATGATGGGAATATGAGAGAAAGTTTGATCTTTTGTCATTCCTCAACACATTCTTATCCAGACAATATTCTGGCTTTAAGGTAACTTCTTCGCTAAATTAAGTATAAGTGGTGTATGGTTTGTTTGTTTTTTGTTTTTGTTTTTTTGTTTTTTGTTTTTATCTTGGTGCATTTTAATAGATGTGTATTTAACTGATGTTCCCGTTGATTAAGGTTCGGCGTGTACCTATGGCACCCCCTTTTGGGGGTGTAGGATAAATCCTATCCTTGAGGAGGGCCCTGGGATCACCCCACTTGCTATGCAGCGGGGGGTGGGGCTTGGGGCTCACCTCCCAGACAAGGGCTGGCCAAAAGTCATCATGCAACTTCAGCAGTTGGCTTTGGGGCCCGGTATCTCGCTCAGCCCCACCTCCTCCCGTCGGCCCCAGCCGCATGATCTCTTCTCGTGGGAGGGTGGCAAATGCCGTGTCCCCCCCCGCCACTCGCGTTGCTCGGGCGGTGTAGGACGAATTGTTCCTTCAGTATCTCACTTTTAAGAAACTCACATCCATCATGAACTCCTTTCTCTTTTAGTATTCTTGACCATGGGATTTCAGCAAGTAACTCCCTAAGTTTACAGAAATCAGCTTTCTTAAAGTTTAGGATGCGTGTCTGGCTACACTTGGCTTCTCCTTCCCAATGAATGACAAACTCCAAAAGAGCATGGTCACTCTCCCCTAAGGATCCCACCACCTCCACCTGATCAACTAGGTCATCCCTGTTGGTCAGGATCAGATCTAAAATAGCCGATCCCCTTGTCACCTCTTCCACCTTCTGGACCATGAAATTGTCTGCAAGGAACCTGTTGGACCTTATGGTCTTGGCAGAATTTCACTGCCAACAAATATCAGAATAATTGAAATCTCCCATTAACACTACATCTCTCATTTTTGAATGTGTGGCCATCTGCTCCAGGAAAGCCTCATCCAAGTCCTCATGCTGGCCCGGACGCCTGTAGCAAGCCCCCACAATCACATCCCTATTGTTTCTCACTCTCTTTATTCTTGCCCAGATGCTCTCAACTTGGCTTCCCAGATTTAAGTTCCGGATCTCTTCACAAGTGAAAACATCCTTGACATATAAGGCTTCACCTCCTCCTTTCTTATTTGGTCTATTTCTGCGAAATAGGTTATATCCCCTTATTCCTACGTTCCAATCATGAGATTCATCCCACCAGGTTTCAGTGATGTCTATTAAATCATATTTATTTTGTTGTACTAAGAGTTGGAGTTCATCTTGCTTATTCCCCATTTTCTGTGCATTAGTGTAGAGACACTTGAGACGATGTGCCCTTTGTGGAATTCCTGTACTAAAGTTATTTTCCCTCCCTCTGTTGGTCTCTAGTTCTACTTAGCTTGCCCTATCTATATCATTTGGGCTATTTTTCACAGTACTCACTGAATCCTTGTCCAGAATAATACTGTCCCCCTCCCCAGACAAACTCAGTTTAAAGACCTCCTGATCCATTTTGCAAGACTGTTAGCAAAAACGTTCCAGCAAACAGTTGTAAGGTGTAGTCCATCCCTTGCCAGAAGACCATCTTCTTGGAAATGGAGGCCATGATCCAAAAATCCGAATTGCTCCCAGTGGCACCGTCTTCAGAGCCAGTTTTTTATCTCCACTATTCTTCTTTCCCTTAGTGGGCCATGTCCTTCCACCAGGAGAAGAGATGAAATGACAACCTGCACACGAAGGTCCTTCAGCTTCCTACCCATGAGCTCGTAACCCTTCGTAATGCAGTGAAAGCTGTGCCTCACCATGTCATTGGTTCCGATGTGAACCAAAAGGAGGGGTTTACAGTCAGTGAGCTTGACCAGTCTGGTTAGCCTCTCCATTATGTCATTGATTTGCCCTCAGGGAGACAGCACACCTCACGATTGATTCTATCCGGGTTGCAAATGATTGGTTCAATTCCTTTCAGCAAAGAGTCCCCAACCACTAGAACTCATCTCCTCTGAGGCTTGTCCGGGGTTATTCGATGAGCAGATTCCCTCATGGCTGCCTGAACTTTCTGTTCATGCTGAGAGTGTTGTTGCTGATGCTGCTGTATGCTGTTCTGCTGGTGTTGGGGTTCCTGTTGTTGATGTTGGATTTCCTCCAGATGACATTCCATGACCTCTTCCTGCTGTTCCACTTTGTCATTAATAAAGTCAAGAACTTGGAAGTGATTCTGTAGCTTGAGAGTCTCTGCATGACACTTTGACTTTCTACTCCTGCGTGTCACATTCCTCCAAGCGTCCGTCTCCCTGTTTCGTAAACCAGCTTCTTTGTCCACTAGCTCCTCCATGCATTCCATCTTCAAAAGAATCCTCTCAGCCTTATCCAAGAACTCCTCTCCCTGCCTAATAATGCAAAGATTTGAAACGCATGCCTCCAGCTGTTGAACCTTCTCCTCTAAGAGAGCAACTAGCTTGCATTTGCTGCAGGTGTACCCAACAACATCTTGCGGCAGGAAAAGAGGCATGTCACAGCTGTGGCAAGTGACCGCAGCAGCTCCCTCACACTCCATACCTGACAGTCTAGATAGTTAACTTGAAAAAGGTAAAACTGGGCTTTGCCTTCAAAGTCCCCTGGTAAAATCTATGTCAACTCCCTGTTTGCCAAGTTCTTATTGTCAACCTATCAAGAGGGAGGGTGCAATTCTATAGTAGTAAATCATCATGTCAGATCTGCCAGGCTGGACAGCTGTCACTCCTGCCCTGGAATATTGCAGGCTGGCGTAGCAAAATTGTAGACCATTCCTTCTGCAATTTTATTGGAAGCTATGATATTCTTTTTTTCCAAGAGACATGAGAATGCAATAGTTTAGATTTAAATGGTTATGAAGCATACCTCCTGAAAGCAGATCCCAGTGTTAGAGGAGGCCGCCCCAAGGGAGGCCTTGGTATATTAATCTCCACTAAGCTTCGTGTTAAAATCTATGGCATTGATCACCTACCCAATATCGCTCTTGCTCTGGTTATCAAACAGCATTCACTCCTGTTGCTGTTAATAAATGTTTATTTTCCTCCATTATCTCAAAGACATCAAATTAAGGATAGGTGGATAAAGTTACAAGAATTTATTAATAAAATGACTGCTATGTACCTAGAAGCACTTGTGATCTTGGCAGGTGATTTTAATGCCAGATCGGGCCTAAATAATGAAACAATTTACAACCATTATAGTGAGTACCCCCCTGAAGCAGAAGCAGGTCATCTGATACCTGCCAGGCAATTTAAAGACAAGGTATGTAACTTTTCTGGTTTGTGTCTTCTGCAAATGTTGGACAACTTAGACTTAGTAATGTTCAACGGTGGGGTTGATGGAGATAAATCTGGTGAATTCACATTCACATCTGGCACTGGGGCTTCAACGATTGACTATATAATGTCTTCTTATAGTTTGTTAAATCTGGTTTCAAGTTTCAAGGTGGAGGTACGTACTGAAAGTAACCATCTCCCTTTAATTGCTGTACTAAATCTTGAGATACAAGACCTTCACGCTGAGTTCGAACCCAGGTTAAGTCTGGAGGGTGAGTTAAGATTTTCCTGCATCCGATGGAATGTAAATCTAGAGGAAGCATCAACTAAACTCCTTCACTCAGAAAGTTGTCTTAGATTAAGAGACTCTATTTTATCTGTAAAAACACCAGAAGAGGCCTTGTCTGTACCAGAATTTAATTGTACACCTACAGAATTGTTTGCTATGCAATAACCCCCCCCAGAAAACATTTCCGCTCCCTTTAATCCAAACCTTGGTTTGACCAGGAATGCCTGGAGATGAAGCAAACTTTACTCAGAAAATAGGGAGTTGGATATGACATCATTACCTGTGGAATGGCTGTGGTTAAAGAAAAAAATATAAAAACCTAATTAAGGGAAAAAAAGAGACAGGCACTGAGATTGAATTGGCAGAAGCTAATCGCTGCATCACAGACTCATGATTCAGTTGCTTTCTGGAAAATAGTGTCTAGGGGCTGGCAAAGCAACGTACATGGATTAGATTTTCACATCCCTGTGAAGACCTGGGAATCATATTTTAGTGCCATGTATGCTGGCAGGCAAGCTGGAGACTTACAATCTCTACAAGACCTCAGGGGGCTTCCTGACTGGCCCCCCTGTCACTTCATCTGAAATTGGCAGTCTCATTTCTAGATTAAAATTGGGTAAAGCCCCAGGCAGCGATTATATACCTTCTGAATTGCTTAAGTCAAACTCGAAGTGGTGGGCACCGGTGTTAGCCATTCTTTTTACTTGCATTGACCGGACTGCTTGCATTCCATCTGACTGGGGACTTGCAATACTTATTCCCATCTATAAGAAATGTAAAAGATCAGATCCTACCAATTATAGACCAATTAGTGTGCTAAGTACTATTAGCAAGTTGTACACCAGTCACCTTCTAGAGAAATTACAAAGTTGGATGGAAGAAGAAAATTTTCTGGAGGCAGAACAAGCAGGCTTCAGGTCTGGGTATTCCTCTGCTGACCAGGGGTTAGTATTACAGCATTTATTAGAAAAGTATTCCTTCTCGACTGGGGGGTGGCACTTTATTCAGCCTTTATAGACTTTAAGTCTGCTTTTGATATGATTTCAAGAGACAGACTATGGCGCAAGCTCAAGGCCACCAATGTGGATAGGCGTCTACTGATTCTTATTCGCAGTCTTTACGATAAAACATACCTGCGAGTAAGATGTAACCAGGAAGGACATTTGTCCAGTTTAACACCAACATACATTGGAGTAAAAGAAGGCTGTACCTTGCCCCCACCTTGTTTAATGTTTATATTAATTCCCTGGTCAAAACACTATCTGAAACAAATTCTCATCCACTTAAATTGGCAGGGAGACCAGTGAGCGTTTTATTGCATGCAGATGATGCTGGACTTCTGTCACTGTCATGCGTAGGTTTGGGACAGCTCCTAAGAGCATTAGATGCCTATTGTAGCACCGAAGAGTTGGAAATCAATTATGATAAAACCAAAGTTCTAGTTTTTACTCGGAAATGGTGTAAACATCACTGACAAATAAATGGCCATTTAATTGAACAGGTTAATTTTTATAAGTATTTGGGAGTAATTTTTCAATCTACTAGTTTTTGGAAAGCTCAAGTGTCTTATGCCATTGCAAATGTACAACAGAGGTATAATTCATTGATTTCATTTTTCTACACTAAGGGAGGCCAGTTTGTACCGGCAGCAATACAGGTGTTCAACAATAAGATCTTACCACAAATGCTTTATGGAGCACAATTGTGCACATTCAGCAATACTGCGGCTTTAGAATCTGTTCAAACAAAATTCTCGAGAACTATTCTCGGTCTTCCTAGCTGTGTGCCAAACGTACTCACATGGCTAGAGACGGGTCAACTTACTATTACATCCCAGATATGGATCTATAAGTTAAATTACTGATTAAAATTGTTATTTATGCCCAAAGGTCTGGCTTCTCTGACACTAACCAACTCTTTCCACTCAAGGTGGGGAAAAAACAGTTGGAGAGAAAGTGTCAAGGTTAGGATTTTCACAAGGTGCTATTCTTGCCATGGGCTATGCGAAAGCAAAAGAAACTATGTGCCAGCGTATTCGGGATATTTAGTTGCAAGATTATGTAAGCGCAGCCACCATCTACCCAGTTTTTAAAGATAGAGGGCAGGCCCTCCGCCCTCCTGCTTACTTGAAAAATTTTCCCTAAATATAGGAGAGATTTTTCCCAGGCAAAGTTTATGTGCTTCCATCTGCGTTATTGAAGGGTAGATATAACAATATACCATACTGTGATCGTTTCTGCCCTTGCGAGGAGGAGAAGATAGAAACGGTGGGACATGTTTTACTATATTGTTCTTTTTATCGAGATCTTCGATGCCGCTTTATTACTCCAATTTTACAAGGTATACCAGGGAGATCAGATACATTTTATATTGATTACCTTTTGGCGGACCAGTCCCCTGAAATTACAGCTAAGGTAGCGACCTTTTGCTCTGCAGCTATTACCTGTCGGCATAGGATGCTACCTTAGCACAAATGAGATCACGATACTATGCTCTGTTCTTATCATACAAATTTAATTCATATATTTCATATTCATATTCAAAACGTAAAATATTTTATATTCAGGTTTTAAAATTTCTACCTTGTAATTTAGTATTTTTTTAAAATTGTGTCTTCCAGGGTTCTTATTATTGTATTGTATCTTATTATTGTATTTTGCTTTTTAGATTAATTATTTGCTATATTGGACTAAAAAAATAAATGTATACAAGCACACACATACACATACACATACAGATATAAAATTTCAAAGTTTTATAAATTTATAAATTATGTTTTTTAATCTCCATTTTAAGTTCAAATGTTAAGGCTATCTTGTTACTTTTTATGTCTGATATTCGTAGAAAATTTTAACGTAATCAATTATTGTTCCAATTGTATTGTTTTAATTCTGCTCTAATTTGCTGGCTGTTTGCTGTAATAAATAAATATATAAATTCTATAGTAGTTATAAGTACTCTCTCAAGTTCCAACCCCACCTACATGTTGTGGACAGGCAGACTGAGCCTGGATGGGTTCAAGGAAGAAGCAATTAATTCTTGCTAAGGTTAGGTAGTAAAGTGAAAGTTCGTGCACCAAAGGCGCATGCCGCTGGTAGCAGAGATAAAGAGCTGCTAGCTCCTCCCCCAGCTCATCAGTGAGTCAGCTAGGACTAACAGCTGCTAGCTCCTCCACCTAACTAGTCAGTTAGACCATGTGCTCAGGGACAGCACAAGGCCAGAGAAAACAGACGAACAAATAAACAATCAAACACAGCCCCAGAAGCCTGGAAAAGACACCCAGTCAAGATGTCTTCTCAGATGCAGCCTACCTTCTGCTCTCTCCTCAGGAAATGGCTTGTAAACATTGTAAAACTTGGCTTGTAAACATTACCCTTTTCACAATCACATTTATTCCACAAAAGGCTGGGGGGGTTGCACCACTGCCTGGCTGCTCTTCAGGTATCTTTTAAGTTGTCTACCTAACTTTAGCCATAAAGCATGACAACAACAAAGCTTAAAGCTCGGACTGTGCACTAACCACGGGATCTGTTTGTACTCCAGCTATTTAAAAAGAAGCTAAATTCAGCTTGCACCAATTCAAAGGCTTCCTAGTTTGGCTAATGTCCAAATCAGAATCTTGATCCAAAAATTCTGGTCTTTGTGCCTCCCATTGCTTATCACTGGAAATTTACAAATGGCTATAATCTATTTTTCCCCCATTTGTCAGAAATGGATGACATGGAAAGCACAATAACAAGGAAATTATAGAAATGAAATTGCAGTTAAAAGCGCAGAGGATTTTGTGCTACATGCACTTATTTTTATTTCTTGGAAATAAAAATGATACTTTCAAAGGTAGTCTGGGTCTTCAAACCTACCAAGTTTCTGATAAATATGTGGATTAATCTATGTGTAAGAGCAATATTTACAGTTTCTGAGTTTCCAAAAAAGGATGCTGTTAAATTATATTGTGGACAATTGCTAAGAAAATGACATACAACTTAGAGGTAGCCTTAGTTAAGGAAACTGTACCATTTCAGAATATGAATAGTAAGTACAATGTGCTTTGTGAAATGGAAATCATCAGATTTGTGGAGAGGGGATGATGACACTGAAGCAGCGTCCTGCAATATATTACTTCAACATATCTGTATAAAAGCACTGGGAATGGATCACCCTAATAAAACCATCTGCTGTGATCAGAAGCCAGAGCTGCCACAAAATTGCACTTGAGTCCTTCCTTTCCCTTTTTTTATCATGTCATTTTTCCCATATGGAGGGATAAATGAGAAATTATTGATTTTTGAGACATATTTTCTGGGTCCTTTCAAATTTGGTCCACTTTTCATGATCCCAGTTCTGACTCAGAATCTCCTGAATTTTTCCCAGTCAGCCTGAATTGGTTCAGGGTTTGGCCAAATTTGAAGCATAACCCTACATAAAGCATGTCATAACTGAGATATATTGGTGTAGGTCCTTATCAAGAAACCAGATATGAACCCACATTTTAAAAGATCCTTCAAAATATTATTCTTGTGTGCCTTCAAGTAGTTTTCAGCTTATGGAAACCATAAGGTGAACCTATCACTGGGTTTTCTAGGGCTGAGAGTATGTGATGCCCAAGGTTACCCAGTGGGTTTCCATAGTTGAGTGGGAATCGAACTCAAGTCTCCAGGGTCCAACTCTCAAACCATTACACCAATATTGTGAACACAGTCTTAGATGTTCCTCTCTTTCTTAAGTTATTCAAGCTTTGATTATAATTTTTCTGCAAGGAGAGGGAAAATTTCATTCATCATAAGAAATGCCCATTTATTTTCTAATTATTATTTTAACTGTTTGGAATACCCACATGAGGATCTCAGTGAAAGCATAAGGAAAGAATTAGCATCAGGCCAGGTAGTATGCTTGAATATTTGCAAAGGTGATTTAATAGTTATGAAACTGATTTTGATCAGACAGGATGATGATTTGCTGAACTGATTCAACCGGAACTGATTCAAAGTACATTCACAGATACTTTGTAGTTATGAAATTACTCCTGTGAGACATTTATTATTTGGAGGAAGAAGATCAATAGCTGTCTAATAGAAGTAATGGAGTTTACAATTATATATTTTAATATAAATCATAGGACAAAATGATGTATGGCCAATAATAAGTAAAAAAAAAATCACATGTTGTTTGACTGCAACTCCTGTCAGCCCATGCCAACATAGTGAGGGGATGCTTGGAACTGAAGTCCAACAACATCTAGAGGGCCACACATTCCTCATCCCTGATATAAATGGTTACACAATTTTTCTTCCATGCACAGAAGACCAAATTGTAGATTCTCCAGAGATTCATAGGCAATTCTCCTGAAGATCTTTCCTTATTTGGATTCTCAGTTACTAGCTTACTAGGGCACCCATTGCATCTCAGCTTTCCTTCTCAATTTGCATTTCCTGAAGCTTTTCTCATTTCTGCTGTCTTCCAGTGGATGCTCTTCAGTTAATACAATTGTTTGCTTGAGGGGCAACAAATGTGTTTCTTGCAAACATTAAATGCCAACATATGAAAGAAGGAATTCATTTGTTAATATAGTGTCAAAATGGTGGACTGAGTGTTTACCAGGACCTAAAGATATTAATAAAAATGCATAAGTTTTGCAGGCATACAAGGGGGGGAGTCCATAAGGGAAAAAAAATAAAAGAATGGGGGAACCAAGCCAGTCCAATGATGATTGAATGTACATAATGTCTATGAAATCCCACTTGTGCCTGTGCCTGTTACATCCCCCATGATCATGTCAGTCCATCTCCACCACGGCCACCTGCCCTCATTAGAGAGCAGTGCCAAATGCACAATGTGGACAAGGATGGGTTGTGCCATTTGCCACCCTTTCATTCTGCTGCATGATGTGGTTGCTTCATCTTGCATAATGGGAAGGCTGAGTATATGTAAATATGACTGACATTCTTCACATCCAGTAACTCTGACAGTAAAATACTGGTTTTCATATTCCATTCGATTCAGGCTTCCTTGTAAAAGAAATCGGAATACATACATATAATTGCTCCATTGGTATTTGTTGCCCTATTGGTCTATCAAAGAGCAGGCAACTGTAGCCCAGGAGCCAACGTTGTGCCTCTGGAATCTTCTGGAGACTGCAGAGAGTGCCAAAATTAGAAACAATCCATTTAAATTCTGCAGGGTTTACTACTGCTTTCTCATCTGAGCCACTTTTTGCTGCAATGTGGCACGTTACAGGTCCAGAAAGCTAAATGGGATGAAAGTGGCTGTGGGATGATGTCATTAGAGAATACTTTCAAGTGAAGAAAATCTGTAGTGGTACATACACATACCTCCTCCTTCTTGCTCACCTTTGATTTATCACAGCCTCAGTGCACCATACTTTGTAGCTGTTTAGCAGTGCCCCAGGTCCTCAGTCCTGGTTCTGCCACCAAGCAGAACTTAGAAACCAACATGCACAGTAGGGGTGTTCTTAAATGTTTCTCTCTGCTGTATTGATTGCCTCCGTTGGTATGAGATTTCCAGCAATAGCTAGAAAGTAACTTCTAGAAAGTAACTTCCCTTTTGAGCTGGCATTTCCAGACCAGGGTTTGCCTTAAGTGCCCATGGTTCTTAATAATTTTCTCTGTGTTCTTTATGTTTAAAAGCAGTGTTTGCCTGTGCTATAAACAAAACAGGTCCCTCTCACATCCAATCTAGAAAATATGAGAACAAGGTACTATGGGAGGTACTATGCAGGTCAACCTGCAGTGTCTGATAACAGAAGCATGTATGCTAATGCAAACTCTTTTCTTAGGTTCCCTTGGCAACTTCTCCTAAACTGATGACAAATCTGTACATCTATTAGAGTGGTTAATCAACCAAGCTATTTAAAAGCTGGAGATATTTCAGCTTCCTCCTTTTAAAGCTGTTCAAGTAAAAGTGACAGTATCTATGGTGGCAGTTAAGAATGTAGAGGAAGGAGGGTTCCAAAGTGGATGATGACCAGAACTTGAGTTGAAAATTAATTAACGTTACATGTTAGCAATTGGAAAAAAAATCATTCATTTATCACTCAGATGTACAAATGAAAGTATTTAAGTAGTTAAGCTGTTAATTTACTCATAATTTCAAGCCAATTTGGGGACAGAACATGAGATTTACATAGAAAGGTGTGAAGATTAACAATGTTGACCCCAGGGGTATATTTTGTTATTGGCAACTTCAAATGTGTGCTTTCTTTCATTTTAAAATTACCTTCTTCAACCTGGATTTTTTTTCCCCAGATGGACTCCTATGCCCCAATGCAATTTTTTAAAATTATTTTTATTTCATTTTAAAATTATCCAACAAATGTAAACAATAAACTACAACGTTACAAAAATAATCAGTCAATAAAGAACAACAAAAACATTTCTCAGATATATTGTCACATTACTTTTCTCTATCTAGTGGACAGTTCAGTATAATTTACCAATCCTTTTCTTTTTCAAATTTTATTACTTCTTTAGATCTTATTTGCATTCCAAGTAAATCTGTTTCAAAAGGTATCTCACCAAAGATGAATGACTTATCCTGGTCGTCCTATTATTTCAGTATTTGCATTTCTATACTGAATAAATTGATACCCTATTGCCCAAAATTTGTCTTCCATCCTGTTTTCTTTTATTGATTTAACAGTGAATGCTAACATCTCCATTAAAGCAATGTGCCAAATTCTACATAACAATTTCTGCATACCTAAATCTTTTGCAGTATTCCTTTTTTTTATTCTATTTTTATTAAACCGTTTGAACTTTTTTTCATTAACAATAACAGTACAAAATGTAGTAACCACTGTATAAGAGTCAACAATCATATCAACAAATCATTGATTCTTCATTATTTCTTCATTATTTGATCTTTTCTTCATTGTTTCGATCTTTTCTTCCTTCTTGTTTCTTCTTCTAACTTCAACATAATTTCCACTGTTTTATTCACATGTTAATTTTGTGGTACATAATTCTATGTGTTACACCAAATTTTTCCTTATATTTACATTCATGTTTTTTACATACATTTACATTTACATTTGGTTAAAAATAGAAAAAACAAACAGTACCTAACATACCAAAACAAAACAAAACATTTAAAAAAATCTTACTTTAGTTACTAAACCCATTGCTTGGTATAATGATCCTAGCCTTTTATTTAAACTTCCTTCCTATGTTTCTTCCAAAGTATTCTCTGTATCACCAGTAATGTTTCTCCTACTTATATAGCCCCCATTATATCACATTTTTACATTTCTACTTTCTAAAATCCCATTGTCATTAATGTCCGAGATTCTTTCCACTTCTTATTGTTACGTATAGGTACACATTATAAAGGTTGAGATACATTCCTGTGAATATTCCTACTTGTATACTTCGACCAAATTTTTCAGAATCTTTTCACTTATATCACCTCTTATCCCATACTTTTTTTTTGTAGTTCTGTTTATTAAATTCATAATCAAATGTATCAAGCTTATACTTATTCAATTATTGTTCTACCCCATTTCTTTCGGAGAAACCTTGTTATTGGGTCCCATTCGTGCATTGTTTCCTCGGATTTCTCCTTAATTTTTGCAGATAGTTGGTCATTCTCTTTCATTTCTAATATTTTTAGCATCCACTGTTCTAGTGTGGGGATATCTGTATTTTTCCAGTCTTTCACAACTATTAATCTAGCTGTGGTAATAAGGTATAATAAAACCCTCCAATATTTCTTTGATGTCTTTGATTCTATCATTTGAACCATATTGAGCAGATATATTTCTGGTTTTAGAGGTATTTGAATTTCAAAAATTTCAGAGAGGGTTTTGTTTAACTCTCTCCAAAAATTATAGATCTTCTGACAGCTCCACCACATATGTATAAACGTTCCTGTTTTTTCCTGGCATTTCCAGCATTTGTATTGTTTTGTACATTTTTTGCAACTTGGTGTTATATACCATTTATAAAACATTTTTATGTAATTCTCTTTCAGGTTTTGTGATAGCATAAATTTATGTGTTAGTTTCCAAGATATTTCCCACTGTCCCAATTTGATTGTGCGCCCTATTAATACTGCCCATGATACCATTGTGTCTTTTATTACTTCATCCTCTAATTTGTTATTTAACAGATAAGCGTAAAATTTTGCTGTAAGATGGTCTGCTTGGTCAAATATAATTTTTTCCAGTTCATTCAGTGTTCGTTTCAAATTGAATCCTTCTAATTTTAAATCTATTTTGTATCTTTCATGTAGTTGTCTATAAGGGAACAATTCTAACTTATAGCCCATTTGTTCTAACTTTTCTCTTGTTCTTAATTGGGGTGTTGTTGATTGTCCTGCTTCCAATAGATCTTTATATGTTAGCCATCGTTTCTGTGTTGTTACCCATCTCCCAAAGAATGCTTCTTGAGGAGATATCCACATTGAGATTTTATTGTATAACTTTTTCTTTATTTGCATCCATATTCTTAATAAAGATCCCCTTATAAAATGGTTATCTTTTGCAGTATTCCAACAACATGTAATTTCTTCTTTTGCTGCTATCAGTAGCATATTTATGAGCTCTTTATTTTTAAGTGTTCATTATCATCTATAGAGATGGAAAATAGCAACTTTTCACAAAATTTTGCTGTCTGTCCTACCATTTATGTAATGAAGTTAATCCCATCCAACCAAAACTTCTTAACTGTTTTTGCACATATGATATAGCATACATAATGGATTACAACCCCTCCAACAAAATGGGGTCAAAATAGAATAAATTTAATTCATTCTGAATGGGGTATAGTGCCATTCATATATAATTTTCAGTGTGTATTTTCCTATAATTTCTGGCATCAACTTCAACAGGGCTGAAGAATACATTGTAGACCACACCGTGATTTCATTTTTAATATTAGATTCTCAGGCTATTGTAGCCTCAGATTGAATTGGAGACTTCTCCTCAATTAACAAACTATAAATTTGTTTGATTCCTCTGCCACATGTACTGTTCCATACTTCATAAAAGCCCTCAAATTTCCTAAAATTTTAATATATGTGTCCATTTATACCATATTTTAACTGTATCCCTTAAAAAGAGATTTTTTAAAAAAAAAAATTGGTATTGTTAGCTTTATAACTGGTTGGACCATTTCCTTAGGTTCATCTTTCCACTTCCATACATTCCCATGTAGGTGTCCTATCTCTTCTTATAAGATACACCATCTGGGTTAGATGAAAAGCTTCAAAATATGTACATAAATGAGGTGTAGCTAATCCACCTGTTTTGTCAGAATTAATTTTTTTTCTCTGCAGAGACATAAACATCTTAGTTTTTTTCTTTGTCATTTAATACACTGGCAAGAGTGCTCAATCCTCATCAGAGGTGCCCAATATGTGTCCTGGGTCTAATGCACATTGGAGACCAGAATCCATCAGTCCCAATTTGTTTTGGCCTCGTTGTGCATTGGCCCATTTGCTGGGTCTGCTACATTGTTATGTAAGAGCAGCCCTCTACTGGATCCTGACATTGGGTTTTTGGAACATGGCCTCAATTTCCATGAACATGGGCTTCTGGCGAGGGATGGGCTGCACCTCACAAACCTTGGCAGGAATGTTTTTGCAAACAGTCTCGCAAGGAGGATTAAGAGGTCTTTAAACTAAGTTTTGCTGGGGGGGAGGGAATATTATTCAGGGCAAGGACTCGGAGAGCACAGGGGGGAAAGGCCCAAATGATACTGGACATGTAGTACAAGCGGCCAATGGCAGGAGGAGTAGAAACAATAGTACAGGACTTGCAGGAAGGACCCGGGAACTTAAGTGTCTCTACACTAATGCAAGGAGTATGGGAAACAAGCAGGATGAACTTGTACTCCTAGTACAACAAAATAAATGCGATTTGATAGGCATCACTGAGACCTGGTGGGATGAGTCTCATGATTGGAATATAGGAATACAGGAGTATAGCCTATTCTGTAAAAACAGACCAAACAAGAAAGGAGGAGGAGTAGCCTTGTATGTCAAGGATGTTTTCACCTGTGAAGAGATCCAGGACTTAAACCCAGAAAGCCAGGTCGAGAGCATTTGGGTAAGAATTAAGGCAGCGAGAAACAATAGGGATATTCTGGTGGGGGTTTACTACAGACCTCCAACCCAGGCTGAGGACTTGGATGATGCCTTCCTCAACCAAATGACTGCACATTCAAAGACGAGAGATACAGTAATAATAGGAGATTTCAGATATACCCAGATATATGCTGGCAGTCAAACTCTGCCAAGACAGCAAGGTCCAGCAAGTTTCTTGCTTGTCTTGAAGACAACTTCATGGTCCAGAAGGTGGAAGAGACCACAAGGGGATCAAATCTTCTAGATCTGATCCTGACCAACAAGGATGACCTTGTTAATGAGGTAGAAGTGGTTGGATTTTTAGGGGGGAGTGACCATGCCCTGTTGGAATTTGGCATTCAGTGGGAAGGAGAAGATAAGTGTAGCCAGACACTCATCTTAGATTTTAAAAAAGCGGACTTCTGTAAACTTGAGGAGCTGCTGGCTGGAATTCCGTGGTCAGGAATAGTGAAAGGGAAAGGAGTTCAGGAGGCATGGAAGTTCCTTAAAAAGGAGATACTGAAGGCACAGTCTAAAACTGTACCAATAAGGAGGAAAAATGGAAGGCATCTGAAGAAACCAGAATGGTTGACTAAAGAACTCTCAGCTGAGAGAAGTGTTAAGAGAAACATGTATAGGAAATGGAAGAAGGGGAAACCACCAAAAAAGAATTTAAGCCAGAGACATTTAAAACAATAAAAAGGGCTTTTTTAAATATGTCCGCAGCAAAAGGAAAAAGAAGGAGACAGTAGGGTCGCTGCGCAGAGAAGATGGCGAATTACTCACGGGGGAAGAGAAAAGGCAGAACTACTTAACACCTTCTTTGCCTCCGTTTTTTCCCAGAAGGATACAAGCACTCAACCTGGCGGTTGGGGAGCAGGGGAGGAAGCAGGGGAAATGAGGCACATAATAGGTAGAGAGATGGTACAGGAATACCTGGCCACACTGGATGAATTCAAGTCTCCAGGGCCAGATGAATTGCATCCTAGGATATTAAAAGAGCTGGCAGAGGTCATTTCGGAACCGCTTGCTATAATCTTTGAGAAATCTTGGAGGACAGGATAAGTTCCAGCAGACTGGAAAAGAGCAAATGTTATCCCCATCTTCAAGAAGGGGAAAAAGAGGACCCAAACAATTATCGCCCAGTCAGCCTGACATCAGTACCCGGAAAGATCCTGGAGCAGATCATTAAGCAGTCAGTTTCTAATCATTTAGAAAGCAACACGGTGATCACGAGAAGTCAACATGGATTTCTCAAAAATAAGTCATGCCAGACTAATCTTATCTCTTTTTATGATAGAGTTACTAGCTTGATAGATGAAGGGAATGCTGTGGATGTAGCATACCTTGATTTCAGTAAGGCCTTCGACAAAGTTCCCCATGACATTCTTGCGAAGAAGCTAGTAAAATGTGGGCTGGACAGGGCTACTGTTGGTTGGATTTGTAATTGGTTGACCGACCGAACCCAAAGGGTGATCACGAATGGCTGCTTTTCATCCTGGAGAGAAGTGACTAGTGGGGTGCCACAGGCTTCTGTCCTGGGCCCAGTGCTGTTCAACATTTTTATCAATGACTTGGATGAAGGAATAGAGGGCATGCTCATCAAATTTGCAGATGATACCAAATTGGGAGGGGTTGCTAATACGCCAGAGGACAGGATCAGAATTCAAAATGACCCCGATAGATTGGAGAGCTGGGCCAAGGCGAACAAAATGAAATTCAACAGAGAGAAGTGTGAGGTCCTACACTTAGGTAGAAAAAATGGAATACAGAAACATAGGATGGGGGACACGTGGCTGGATAGCAGTATGTGTGAAAGGGATCTAGGAGTCTTCATAGACCACAAGCTGAACATGAGTCAGCAGTGTGATGCGGCAGCCAAGAAAGCCAATGCAATTCTCAGCTGCATCAATAGGAGTACGGTGTCTAGATCGAGGAAGGTACTGGTACCACTCTACTCTGCTTTGGTTAGACCCCATCTTGAATACTGTGTCCAGTTCTGGGCACCCCAATTCAAGAAGGATATTGACAAGCTGGAGCAAGTCCAGAGGAGGGTGACCAAAATGGTGAGAGGCCTGGAAACCATGCCCTATGAGGCGAGACTTAGAGAGCTGGGTATGTTTAGTCTGCAGAAGAGAAGGTTAAGAGGGGACATGATAGCCATGTTTAAATATTTGAAGGGATGCCACGTAGAGGAAGGAGAGGGCTTGTTTTCTGCTGTTCCAGAGACCAGGACAAGGAGCAATGGATTCAAGCTGCAGGAAAGGAGATTCCACCTGAACCTCAGGAAGAAATTCCTGACAGTCAGGGCTGTCCGGCAGTGGAATCTGCTGCCTCGGAGTGTAGTGGAGTCTCCTTCCTTGGAGGTTTTTAAGCAGAGGCTTGATGGCCATCTGTCGGGAGTGCTTTGAGGGTGTTCCTGCATGGCAGGGGGTTGGACTGGATGACCTGTTTGGTCTCTTCCAACTCTAGATTTCTATGATTCTATGATTCTATGAATACACATCTGTGCAATTCTATTTCCCACAGACTCCTTCTGATGGGCACACAATGCCCCAACAGGATTCCAGTCTGTTCATTCTGCATAGTTAACTATCAACCCAATGTTTACTTCAAATAAATTTAGGATCCAAATCAGTTCACAGATATATAGAATAATCTATCATCTGCATATAAACTAATATTACTATAAATTTTTTACTCCCCTTATAATATTTTTGCCTATCTAAAGCTGCTAGAGGGTCTATTGCTGTTGCAAATAACAGGGGAGACAATCGGCCTTGTCCCCCTTGTGAGTGCTATTGGTAAGGAATATAGCCTGTTAATATTAATCCATGTTTTTGAAACCCATCTATTAGGAATGCTTTGATGTGGGTTCCTGCATGGCAGGGGTTGGACTGGACGGCCTCTGTGGACTCTTCCAACTCTATGATTCTATGATTCTATGAAACATTTGCAGAAGGTGTTGTCATTACAGAAGGAGATACAAATACAACATTTGTATCTTTCTGGTAATGAAATAAAATATTTTGCAATCTTTAATTTTCTGGAAAATTGAGCAAAAAAGGCATTCCAATTTGTCAAAAGCTTTAAAAAATATCTAAAGATATTAATGATGTTGGCTGTTTCTTAAAGTTAGCATTATACATAACATTTAATGTTCGACAAGTTGTATCAGACAATTCCCTGCCTGTCATAAAGCCAACTTGGTCTAATTATACATATTTTCATAAGAACTTGTTCATTCTATTTGCTAATATTGCAACCCCTCCAACCTCGTGCCATGCAGGAATACACATCAAAGCATGCCCAATAGATGGCCATCCAGTCTCGGCTTAAAAACCTCCAAAGAAGGAGACTTCACCACACTCCAAGGCAGCATATTCCACTGCTGGACACCTCTGACTATCAGGAAGTTCTTCCTGAGGTTCAAGTGGAATCTTCTTTCCTGCAGCTTGAATCCATTGTTCCTTGTCCTGGTCTTTGGAGCAGCAGAAAACAAGCCCACTCCCTCTTCAACATGACATCCCCTCAAATATTTAAACATGGCTATCATGTCCCCTCTTCACCTTCTTTTCCGCAGACTAAACATACCCAGCTCCCTAAGCCGGTCCTCATAAGGCATGGTTTCCAGACCCTTCATCATTTTGGTCACCCTCCTCTGGACATAATCCAGCTTGTCAATATCCTTATTGAACTGAGGTGCCCAGAACTGGACACAGTATTCCAAATAAGGTCTAACCAATGCATTTCTAACTTAAACTCTTCGTGTATTCTATTTGCTCTCTGTTGTGTGCATTATAACTGGCTAGCATTAATTTTGTTCCTGAAAAAGGAACTTTTTTTTTACCTAACTTTTTACCTTAAAAAGCTAGCAGTTTTATCTCAATTTACTTCTTGAACATTAAAGGGACAAGTGTTTGTGAAAAGTATACCTACTCCTCTCAACTGTAGACTCATATTAGCCATATATTGCTCTGATATTAGATGCATTAATATTCTTTTTCTTTTTATTGTGTTTCCTGCAAAAAGATAATGATAGAGGAATGGGTTTCAATAATTTTCAGAACTTTCCATCTTTTTGAATATGATCCAAGATTCCTCTCATTAAATAAGTGATTCAAAATAATTTATATATCGATATTGCTAGTCAATTTCTACACAAAGTGAGTCCAGAGATATCTAACATATCATCTTAACTCATAATTACAGATATTTTTATCTTTATAGGCGATTTCCACACTACACTGTTATAATGCTATTATTCCACTTTCAACATCCTATGGATTTCTGGGATTTGCAGTTTAGGGAGGGGCCTTTAGAATTCTCAGCCAGAGAGCTCTTTGGCCTAAGTAAACTACAAACCCCAGAATTCCACAGGATGTCAAAAGTGGATTAATAGCACTGTAACAGTGTAGTGCAGAAATGGCCATAGAGTATATGCTACTTCAATTTCATTAAACATTTTTAACAAAAAAACATAGCATTAATGAATATAAATAGTTCCAGCAAAACACAAAACATCATCCTCCCTGAAAATAGCACTGACATTTTCTCAGTGCTTTGTCAGGTTTATTGCCCCTGATCTCATGTGAGGGAAAAGGGAAAATAGGGTTTGTCAAACCTCTTCCTCACATCTATTTCATTTCTTCCTTACTTTTTTCTTTAGAAGGACTTTAATTATAAGTGAGTTGTTGTTGCTGATGCTGTTGTCACAAATGTTAATTCTATGTATATAAAGACTAATAAATTCTTGTTGTGTGCCTTCAGGTAATTTCTGATTTATGGCAACCCTAAGGCAAACCTGTCACAGGCTTTCTGGGGCTGAGATTGTGTGATGCACCGAAGGCCACCAATGGGTTCCCATGGCTTAGGCCATTTCTGCACTAGACTGTTATAGCGCTATGATTCCACTTTCAAAATCGTATGGAATCCTGGGGTTTGCAGTTTAGCGAGGGGCCGCCTGGCCCCTCCCGAAACTGCAAACCCCAGGATTCCATAGGATGTTGAAAGTGGAATCATAGTGCTATAACAGTCTAGTGTGGAAATGGCTTAAGTGGTGAATTGAACCCTGGTGTCCGTGGTCATACTCCAAGGCTCAAACCACTACACCATATTGGCTGCCAAAACTAATAAATATCTAGACTTAACTACTCAGTCTTTATACATAAATATTCCGATATTCATTATCTCTTTAATTGCATTAAATTTGTAAAATTCATCCTTTAAATTACTGTAAAATATATATCTTAGATTAATTTATTTTTCAAAAAAAGAGAGGGTCAGAGAGAGAGAGAGAGAAGGAGACGAGGTGAAGGAGGAGGAAAAAATAAACAAGTAAAGATAAGAATAGAAAAGAAGAGGTGAGGGGGGAAGAGTAAGAAGTGAGATGATTTCTTTAAAAAAAACAGCTTTAAACCATTCTATAATCAATTTCATAACAAATTCACCAGGTAGTCTTTCACTTATGTAACATTTATTATATCTATTATTCCACATCTACATTTATCCTATCTAAACTCAATATAATATAATTTCCTTCCCATCATCAAAACAACAACAAAAACAAAAACAAGACACTATCTCCCAGTATTTCACTTAAAAATCCTTACTGTTGATTGGTAAATGTTTAGATGCACAGAAATTATACTACTCTGATGATATAATATGCAATATTAATATATGTAATATATTGTCAATACATGTAATGTATTGTAACATCTAACATGATTCACTACACTCATACATTTGTCAGCTTTTTAGTTATATCTCTTCTTCTTTAGATGTTGATCTCCACTTAGCTGGTTCTTTTCCACATCCTTCTGAAATTGTTCCTCTTCCTCTTCCTTTGGTTGTTGTTCTAATTCCTGGGTATCTTGCAGAAAGCTGCCATCTCCATTTTAGTTGCTGCTATTAACACTTCTCCATTTCTGTATATAAGCAGTTTAAAAGGATATCCCCAACAGCTTTTTATGCAAGCTTTCTCCAATAAATATGTGTATGGTCTTAAATTTCTGTGTTTTTCCCTCTCACATGATTGGAGATATCAAAACACTCACTTTCTTATCTTTATGTAGGAACTGTGGAAGCTAAACTAATTTATTCATTATCTCCATCCTCTGGCAAATCTTTGTATCCCATCTCTCCAAGGGCTACCATTTTTCTTCCTTTCAGCAGGTGATCTATGGACTGTCTCAAAATCATCCTGAGTTATTTTTAAGGCTAGCAGTAATTGATTTAGCCAAGTTACTAAACTTACTTGCTTACTTCATTCCTCAATCGCTTTAAATCTTAAATTTAGCCTTCTTCTATAATTTTCTTCCATTTTATTCTTTAAATCATTAACTTCCCTTTCAGTGCTGCAACCATAATCCCTTGTTCTGTTACACTGTTAAGAACTTCCTCCACTGTTGTTTCTATCTTATTTGTATGTTGTACCATTTTTGTTAATTTAGCTTCCAGGGGCTTTAATGCTGAATCTAAAGCATTTAAATATTTCTTCTTGTAATTCGCCTCTCACACATTTCAAACTATTCTGAAGAGAATCAGAATCTTCATCCACCTCATCTGCTCTCTTTCTGAGTATATGAAGCCCCTTTGTTCTCACTTCCCCTATCGACACATTAAATGCTTCATTAGCTCTGTTTCTGCACTGCCTTCAAGAGTACCTCTGAGAATGACCTTTCCTTGTAAATCTCCATGTTTTTAGCACTCTTCTGGCATTTATTCACTCTTTAAGACACTTTCATGCCTGCTGTGCTGTCAATTAGTAAATCATCTGCATTCCAGACGTTGTAAACATGATTGAAAGAGTTCAGGAATCAGTTTAAGCCACCATCTTTGGTTTCATCCAGCCACACTCCAAAGACCATAATACCATTCTTGCTCAGAGATGGCAGAACTTCAACACTTCTGGAAACATTGGGAAAGGTATCTCACAACCTCTTCAATTAAGTGTTGCTACTGATACACACACACACATATTTCTTTTGCCCCCTTCCTTGTATCCTTACCACCATAAACAGTGTTGACCTGCTTGCCAAATATCTTGTCTATTAAATATTTTTAATGTGCACTGTTAAATGTTTGTGAGGAATTATGTGATTATTTTAGCTAGAAGAAATTGTGCCAATGTAAATACAGCAAAAGTGACTAGATACAAAGATCAATCAGTGAATGAGTGTGGAGAACATACACAAATTTTTTTTTCTGCACAAGTAGAATACTACACACACTCTATCTTTGCATACCTTGTCAACAAGCAACAAGCAAAAATCTGCAAAAATCAGTGTTAGAACATAGGTTTTACGCATTGATCCACAGAAGAAAGTGAAGGATGGAATAGAAGAGAATGAAATTATGTTGTTGTTGTTGTTGTTGTTGTTGTTGTTATATTATTATTACTTACTCACCTCTCATCAAGGCTCAAGGTGAGGTACATCATAGATTAAAATATAGTTAAAAACACATGAAACCATTTCAAATACTTTAATTTAAAGTTCATGAATAAAAATTGACTGGGTAGGCCTGCCAGAAGACATAGGTCTTTAGTACTTTTTAAAATTCAGACAGCACATTTTGCTGTCGAATCTCTTCTGGCAGGCCATTCCACAGTCTAGGGGCAACCAATTAAAATGTACTCTGGGTGACCATTGCCAGTCTCATCCTGGTTGGTTTAAATAAATGGCCCCTAGAGGACCTGAGTTTATGGAGCGAATTGTATGGAAGGAGGTGATCCTCTAGATAACTTGAACTCTAACTTGAACTCTAACCATGTAGGGCTTTAAAGGTAGCCAACACATTGTACTTTGCCCATAAGTTAATTGGCAGCCAGTGGAGTGATTTTAATATTGGTGATATGCTCATTCATTGGTGTACCTGTAACCAATTTGGCTGTTATATTCTAGACCAGTTGGATTTTCCAAGTTTGATACAAAGGTAGCCCAATGTACAGCACATTGCAGAAGCCCAACCTTGAGGTTACCAGTGCATGCACTACCATCTTTAGGTAGGGGGAGACAGAGAGAATGGACAAAAAAGAAGAAAAGGAGGAGGAATAAGTGAACAATAAACATACAGAAGAAATACAAAGGGGCTCGATGGGATTTATTTCTCTGTAGACATAGGAGAATATTAGTTCAGTAAATGAATCTTTTATAGATCCAACCTTCCTAAACTTCTCAAAGTGTTCGATTCACTGAATAGTTATGGATTGAAAGCTAATGAGAAAAAAGAGGGACAAAGACAAAAGAGGAGAAAACAGGAGGTAGGACTGAGGAAAACTATTTAGTTACAAAGTACTAATTGGACAACAACAACAACAAAAACACTGAAGAATTACAAAAGGGTTTATTGTATTGGAAAATTCCAGCATTCTTTCACCCTCTCCTTGTTATTGGACTAATAGGGTTTAGATAAAGCAGAATTTCCTGCATGCAGAAGCCTTTTTTTTTTTAACCTAAAGCATCCCCATTTCCTCTTCCTATCTACTGAAATGCATTAGCATAATTACCTTTCTATATATCTAGGTACTCAACCTGGGGGGTGGGGAGCAGGTGAGGAAGGTGGGGGGAAATGCAGCATATAATAAGTAGAGAAGTAATACAGGAATATCTGGCTCCACTAGATGAATTCAAGTCTCCAGGGCCAGATGAATTGCATCCAAGGATATTAAAAGAGATGGCAGAAGTCACTTCAGAACTATTCACAATAATCTTTGAGAACTCTTGGAGAACAGGAGAAGTCCCAGCAGTCTGGAGGAGGGCAAATATCATCCCCATCTTCAAGAAGGGAAAAAAAAGAACCCAAACAATTATCACCCAGTCAGCCTGACATCATACCAAGAAAGATCCTAGAGCAGATCATTAGTCAGTTTTTAATTATTTAGAAAGCAATGTTGTAATCACTAAAAGTCAACATGGATTTCTCAGAAATAAGTCATGCCAGACTAATCTTATCTCTTTTTACAGTAGAGTTATGAGCCTGACAGAAGAAGAGAATACTGTGGACATAGCATATCTTGATTTCAGTAAGGTTTTTGACAAAGTTCCCCATAACATTCTTGCCAAGAAGCTAGTAAAATGCAGGCTGGACAGGGCCACTGTTTGGTGGATTTGTAATTGGTTGACCAACCAAACCCAAAGAGTGCTCACCAATGCCTGCTTTTCATCCTGGAGAGAAGTGACTAGTGGGGTGCCACAGGGTTCTGTCCTGGACACAGTGCTATTGAGCATCTTCGTCAAGGACTTGGAGAAGGAGTGGAGGACATACTGATCAAATTTGTAGATGACACCAAATTGGGAGGGGTTGCTAATATGCCAGAGGATACGATCAAAATTCAAAATGACCCTGACAGATTGGAGAGCTGGGCCAAAGCTAATAAAATGAATTTCAGCAGAGACAAATGTAAAGTCCTGCACTTAGGCAGAAGAAATGGAAGGCACAAATATAGGATGGGGGACACATGGCTGGATAACGGTACGTGTGAAAGGGATCTAGGAGTCTTGGTAGATCAGAAGCTGAACATGAGTCAGCAGTGTGATGCGGCAGCCGAAAGAACCAACATGATTCAATAGGAGTATGGTGTATATATCAAGGGAGGTAATGGTACCACTCTATTCTGCATTGGTTAGACCTCATTTGGAATACTGTGTCCAGTTTTGGGCACATTCAACTCAAGAAGGATGTCGACAAGCTGGAGCGTGTCCACAGAAGGCCGACCAAAATGGTGAAGGATCTGGAAGCCATGCCCTTAGGGAGCTGGGTATGTTTAGTCTGCAGAAGAGAAGATGAAGAGGGGACATGATAGCCATATTTAAGTACTTGAAGAGATGTCATGTCAAGGGTGGAGCGAGCTTGCTTTCTGCTGCTGCAGAGACTAGGACAAGGAGCAATTGATTCAAGCTGCAGGAAAGGAGTTTCCACCTGAACCTCAGGAAGAACTTCCTGATGGTTGGAGCTGTCCAGCAGTGGAATATGCTACCTCGGAGTGTGGTGGAGTCTCCTTCTTTGGAGGTTTTTAAGCAGAGGCTGGATGGCCATCTGTTGGGAATGCTTTGATGGGTATTCCTGCATGGCAGGGAGTTGGACTGGATGGCCCCTTTGGTCTCTTCCAATTCCATGATTCTATGATTCTAACTAGACCATGTGACCCAGAAAGTTCCTAGGTTTGTGGATGGTATAAAGACTCCCCCCTTCTCAGTCTCCTTCTTCATCATTTTTGCTTTTTCCTCTGCTCTACATCTCTACCACAAGATGGTGAGTTAGGGCTGAAGCTACTACTTTTACCTAAGCCTTTCATTAGCTAGCTAGGACCATAGGCCCACCAAGGCACATGTAGATATAAAAACCATTAGTAAACTTTCTGAATTGGTATCCTGAAACTGCCTGCTTTATCTTGTTTTGAGTCAGTTTCAGTTCAGAGAAGCAATGTGAGATAAGTTTGAGGCACAGTTTATCTGCTACTCTTCTCAAAGAAAGCTGACCCCTAATGAAAGTTTTAGCTTTCATATTTTTCCCAAGAAGGGCTATCACCCTGGAAAACTCTAATTCCCAACACACAGTAGGTCACCTCAAACAATAATATAAGATGTTGTATATTATACAATAATATGACATAGAAAAATAGGCCAAGTGAGTGGCATTAATTCTTCAGGCCCAAAGGCCAATGCTTCTAAGCACTATGCAAACCATTCAGTGCTCTACCCCATTCCATTCCACACTAGGTTTCATTTATCGTCTTTACACTTTTCTTCAATTGCTCCTCACACTCAGCTATTCCAGTGCTTCCAAGCTATTCTTCGAACGAATTCTAACATAAAAAATTAATAACTTGTAAAAGTATGGGATTAACATTGGTCAGGAAATCTAATGAGTTAAGTTAGATCAGTAGGAAAATATAAGGAGTTATTAGTTTAACTAGACTAGCTATTTCCAGGGTCTGATGGTATCATGGTCTGGATGGACCATGGTATCATGGTCTGGATGATGCCATCAGACCCTGGAAATGAGAACATATGGAATTAAGAATTTAAGTCTTTGGATCCAGATTTCCCCCACTCCCCATTTTCTTCCTTTTGTAATAAATCATGCTTCAGTTACAGAGACTGACAAATTAAACAGTCTGGGGTGCTCCAAATTAAAATGCCTAGCTACCGCTTGTTCCAGTGTATATGCAGGTCAATCCTTGTTATCTCTATATTTTGCAGATGACATCCTATACATCTGCACACAATCACACAAATAAGTTTCAGAACCAGCAAGTAATAATTAGTTTAACCTAATAGGTCCTGCCACTCACAGTGTTCTTAAATGTGACTGCCTTCCTAAGATAAATAAAGGTGATGCAGTGCTTGGAGTCAGAAGGATATAATTGTTGTAATTGTTGACTGGTAATTGTTGACTGGTTTTTGGAGGACAAATCTGACCAGCAATCTCCACAGGTTGGGTGGCTCATGGAAAGATATAATGGGAGGCTTGCTGATGGCCTCAGCAAGACACTCAGAATTTACTAGCAATGGCATGGGGTGGTTAGGAGATTCTGGACAGAAATCCACCACAAATAGAATGTGTGTTTTTTAAAAAATTGGCACTTTCAAAAACAACAACTAGAAACACTAAAAATACATAAATGAATACTTAAAAGAGAAAGAAAAAAAGAATATCTAGAAAAATTTAAAAATTATGAATTAAAAGTTAAAACATAAGGAAAGAGAGAGAGAAAGAAGTGGAAAGAGAAAAAACAGAAAAGAACCAACTTCCTATTCTCCTTTGGATGGATTATAACCTACCAACTGATTCAAGCCTTTCAAAAAAATAATCCCACTTTTCTCTTCTTCCCCCTCCCCCAATTCATGCTTTCAAAAAGACAAAACATATACACTTGTTTTGTTGTTATTGTACCTAGTATAATATCTCCACATTTCTTCTATTATATTCTATTGCAATTTATTCAGATAGCAAATGACATTATATAGTAAATAACATTAAATGTCCTTAATACTACTAACTTTTCTAAATACTGCTTACTGACTGAGTTACTATTTTCACTAGTTAAGAGTACAGCATTAGTACATATTTAATAATATTCCTAAATATAGATATATCCATATCAATATAAACACAATCCAGTATCATTATTCTAAATCTGTAGCTTAATTACATAATATATTCACTAGTTAAAATGTAAACCTATTATATGTTTTATAACATCACTAAATTTCAGATATATCAACACTATTTTATATTCTCATTGATTACAGAATTCATAAACCCCATCCACTTATCCTAAATATGTAATCATATAAACTTAATTGCGGCCAAATTATTATTTTGGATTTGATTTCCTGAATAGCCATCTTCTCCCTGTTTGTTTCTCATATAAATTTTTTAAGTCACTGTCCTGAGAGACCACTCTCATTTTTTACATCTTTCTCACACCCCTTTCAATCTCACAGTGTAAATCAACTTGATTTCATCCAACCCTCACACATGACATCATAACATCACAGTCCTGAGACAATATCTTTGTTTTCAAAATCCTTCGTACACCTCCTTCAATCATGCACACAAAATCAACTTGCTTAGATTGAGACATCCAAACAATTTGCTGACAGGTTCCAATTAAATAATTCCAATTTCAATTAAATTCTTCTTCTTCTCTCCCCTCCCCTTTGGGTGTAATTTCCCTTTCAAAAACCAAAACCTCTTCATCATAAATCTCCTCCATTAACTCAACTTGCGTTTGTCTCACTATCTGGTTTTCATTTTGCTTCGCTTCCATGCCAGGTTCTGTGTTTTCTGTATCTCCCTCTGTTACCCTGTATTGTGGGGGTCCCGGGAGGGAAGCCCAAATAACCAAATAAAAACACAAGATGGGGAAATTAACTCAAGCACTCTCTTAAGCTAGCGAGAGGCAGGGTAACTTTAGCTGGGATCTTCAACCTTATGTATACAGCATCAGGTCAGAAGAGCAGTCAGACAGTGTTTTAAAACAGTAAAAGTAATAGTTTTATTAAAGGACAAACAACAGAAAAGACACCACAAGCACACAGCTAACTAGAAATTAGAATTCAGAGTTTTCAGGGGAAATGGGTGATATGACACCTTTTCTCATAGTCCTGGAGAAAACGGAGAGTTGCAGGGAGGAAAGCTCAGCACGGTTCGCTGAGGGGGCAACTCACTGGACAAACCGACAGCAAGACAGGATAGCAGTCTGGAGTGTTCCAAGGTGGACTCAGAATCGGGGACTTTTTATAGGGTGCATTGTGCCTACAGGCCATGCCATGCTCAGTGAGAACAAAGGAAATTTGGAGTGGGACAAAAGCGTTGGAAAAGGTCAGGTTTTACATGATGAGCTTAGCGCTGGACAACAATAGTATAGCCAGTATGCAAATGGTTCAGCATAAAGAAAGTGCCGGTTCTTGGCCGAGCGCCTTTGTGTAAAGTTGCGCTTAAGCAAGGTGTGTCTGCAAGAAGATGGTCCCTGAAGCAACAGAGAGGCATTAATCTGCCTGCCTAAATGGGGATTGGAATGTCCAACCATTAACGGCCGCGCCTGTTTACGTGCTTGTCCGGTGGCCCTTGCAAACATGTGGAGCAGGGTGGCAGAGAAAGGTCAAATGAAGGCCAAATAAGTTTGATATCAAGAGATATCTAGTGCTATCACTGGCATGACAGAACCGTGGTAACACCTCTGCATCTTCTGCATCTCTCCCTGATAGTAACTCTCTTATCAGTTCCTTGACTTCTTTTCTTTTGATGTCTATTATGTTTTCCTTCCAATTTAGGAATTCCATCTGTATTTTTTCCACAGACCATTGCAGAACATCCTCTAATTATTCCAGGGAAGGTTCCATTTTTCACTTAATCCAGCAGTTATAGGGTTTACAATTCACTTCCCTGAAATCTAGCCAGAAGCTGTCAAGAAAACAAAATTCAACTGATAACATCCATACCTTCTCATACTTTGATTTCCTCATTAGAATCCAATTACTTCTTACAATCAAAATAAAATTCAATCTAATCACAAAAATAAACACACTTAAATTCTTAGTTCTCCTTTAAAACATCAGTTCCCAATTTTCTAATTCAACTGTCTTGGGCCCTTTTCGCACCTTGCCTCGTCATGTCAGTGGGGAGCGGTGCTCGCACGAGCGGCAAGCTGCTCACGACAGCCCTTCTTGCCTCCTGCATCGACTTCCTTGTAGTGCGACCGTTGCACTCGCACCCTGCCCCTTCCTTCCGCAGCACAGTCTGGGAGCTGTAGGCTGTGCTGGGGGAAGGAAGCGCGACTGCCCCGGCTTGCTGAAGCACCGCATGCAGGTAAATGCGCGAGGGCGTCGCGAGCATTGCGCGAGCGTGCAGTATTTTCAGCTTACAGCCAAAAATAAAAAAATGTGCGCTCTCCCCCCTTCAGCCTCGTGAGCGTCGCACGAGTGGGAGTGCGTCATACAGAGCGACGCTCCCACTCACGAGACGCTTAAGGGGCGCTTGCGGGGGAAAAAAAGCATGCGAAAAGGGCCTTGGTCTTAGGGCATGATGTTATTCCCTTGGTCCTTTCCATTCAAAACATGTTTACTAAAAAGTGAATTCACATAATGGGAATTCTGGACCGAATGGGTAATCCTCCACTCCCTCTTTATCGAGGGGGGAGGACTTGCTCTTACCGTAAAAACTCTTTGCTGCAGAGCTGCAGTAAAAGGGCATCTGCCAAGCCTTTCTGACAATATTTGACATTGTATATCCCGGTGGGAATTATACAGCCCTGCAGAACTTGAACTACAATTCCCATTTGAAGGGCCAAAGTTTCCTTATTCTTGATTAGTTGCCTGGATTCACAAAGAACAGTACAGAATTGACTACCAAAGCCTATGTCTTTTCCTCCTCAACAGCATAAATTCTTTTGCTGCACTCGTAGTTACTCTCCATTATAGCAATTTCATTTGAGGCTAAAAAGATGAAAGCTAAAATTTCACTCATCTCTGCAGGGTAATATGGGAAATACAGATTTAACCTGCCTGCTTCTGTGGTTGTTTCCTGTCAGATTGTTATTCCTCCTCCAGGCTAGTACCTAAGCAACAGCATGGTGAAATCATATGTCAAAACATCTTACTCTGAGAGCCAAATATTCAACATAACTGCTTAATCAAGTAAGTTATCTACTCTGGCATGCCAAAGTGTAGGTCAACAAGAAATATTATGAGTGGCAAAAATGAATAATTTTGTTATATCATCCTTCACCTCATCCTCGTATTACGTGAATACTATCATGATTTAGGATTTCACAGAAAAACCTAATATGTACAAAGATCATACCTTATTATAAAGAGAGGGAATGTGAAGCCCTACAGATGATTTGGAACTGCACCTCCCATTATCCGTCACTGTCTAAGCTGATTGAGCTGATGTGAATTGTAGCCCAACAACATGTGGAGGACTATGCTTTTCCCAACTGATGTTTTGAAAAATGTTTTATATGCAGCATGGCATCTTGAACAATCACTTCCTTGCTGGCACAAGAAGATATCCTTTGGGGGTTTTCTTTCTCTGCCATGATTTCATCCTAGCTAACTTTGCTTACCTCTTGAAAGATTGTTATAATAAGCTGACCCAAGCAGCATACTTTGCTGGCATGATCCCAGCCTTCATATAGCGCCCCCCAAAAAGAGATGGGAAGAAGTTACCAGAAGACTTGTTGATAGTTGCTGATGTTTTTGCTTTTTGACCACTTGCCTGCAATCTCTATACCACAGGCAAGTGATTTGGAGCAGTGAAATGTTGTTTTTAGTAGTTTAAGGTAACTATTTTTTTTCTTTTGAGAAAGAAGAAAGCAAAGATTTAATTCTGAAAATTGTATCTATAAGGATAAGTACTTTTGACCTTTTCAAAGAAGAACTTGTTAGTTTTTACTAACTATCTAAGCTCTGGAAATCTCTGTTATCCCTCACAGAAAACAATTCCCAGGGAAGAACAAATGCAAATTCTGGCCCTGAATTGCTCATGCAATCCCCACTACTTTTGTGGTTCTTCAGACTCCCAGAAGTACTCTTTTTAGCAAAAAAACCAGGGTGTCTTACCGCTTCGGAAAGCCTCCAGGAGCTGCAGCATGACTTTTAAGTACGTCACAGTGCTTCCTTGCAGTGCTTACCATTTTAAAAACTCATTTTTCAAAACCAGTAGTACACTTCTTTTCAATTTCAGATTTATTTTTGTTTGCTGGTACTTTTAGCAGTACGTGTGGCCCCTGGAAAGTCCTAGTGGCAAAAAAAAAAAAAAAAAAAGGCCTCTGAACCCACTGCAGGTATCCAACCCAGTCTCTAGCTTAGCTGTGCTGCAGTCTGAGGTCATTTCTGCACTACTCTGTTATAATGCTATTATTCCACTTTCAACCTCCTGTGGAATTCTGGGGTTTGTAGTTTACTGAGGCCCAAAAGCTCTCTGGCTGAGAATTCTAAATCCTCCTCCCTAAACTGCAAACCCCAGGACCTCACAGGATGTTGAAAGTGGAATAATAGCATTATAACAGTGTAGGGCAGAAATGGTCACTGTTATAAGTGCTGTTATTCCACTTTCAACATTCTATGGAATCCTGGGGTTTGCAGTTTAGGGAGAGGCATTTAGAGGGCCTCAGTAAACTACAAACTCCAGAATTCCACAGGATGTTGAAAGTGAAATAGCATTTAGTGTAATATAATAGTGTAGTGTGGAAATGGCCTGAGCTGCACTCTGTCAGCACCTATAAAGAAATCTTTTGTGGCTGCCATTTTGTTTCCTTAATTTGACTGGCATTCTTATACAACTTCCAAAGCTTGACATTGAAATCACCATCTGGTCATCATTCTATCTCGATCTAAAACATAGTAGGAGAGATTTAGTACAGTGGACTTAACAGGCTATGGTGGTGAGATGTGGAAAGAATATCACTGGAGAGTAAGCTCCATCTAAAAGAGTACTTTGTTTTACAGGCAGAAATTGTAATTAAATGTTTCCCCTAGAATAGCAACAAATAAGGTCTCTACCAGGTGTGCAGCCACTGTATTTTAATTTCAGAAATAAATAAATAAAGGCAGTCTTTTGGTTTAATCCACATGAAAGGGAGACCAAAGGCTGTAATTACTAATTTATATTCAACAATTATACTTCTTAGAAAGCTTAGATGACGAACATTGAAAAACATTGGCTGTCAAGTAGAGTTGCATAACTCATCTCATCATAAGCTTCTAGATATGTTATGCATCTCTTTTGATCCCGAGTATCTTGGGCACGAAGCTTGCCAGGCTATTACAGCTGCATCTGGCTGCAAATGCTAACCAAGAGAGCAAGATTGGTGCACATCTCCATGTGGAATGACAATTTACACGCTTGCATAACACTAGTAAGAAGACCAAGTGATGGGAGAGAAAGAAGGAAGTTAATGCTGCCTGAGCCCGTATAGTATGCAGAGTGTATTTCATAGGAGATATTTACATTTCATTCTCATCCTGAGATCCATGAATGTTCTAGTCCTTGAGGAAAATGAGAGTTTATACTGCCTACGGAAGCTAGGTTTACTTGACAGACCCTGCCACTGAACAAAATGCAATTTTTATTTCATCAAAACTGAGATGGAAAGAAACCAACTTTCCATAGTGGGACTGGATGAAGTAATATGGTATGAAGTATGAAGTAATATGGTACCTGCAAACACTTTTCTCCATTCCCACGAAGTACTCTGCTGTCTATGATAGAAGAGGGTGTTTTGACATTATCTGGCTCTGCATAAAGCACCTCTGTTGCTGTGAAATTTCTTTGGCATCTGGGGTTGTAGTGCAAACTTGGTGGCTGCCAGAGCTTGAAGATACAAGTGTTGTACCTTGTGGTACTGCGGGATAAAGTTGAAAGCTAGTGTATTACCAACACTACCAGGAAGTCTCTCTCTCTCTCCCTCTTCTCCTTCTCCCTTCCTCCATCTCTCTGTCTCTGTCTCTGTCTCTCTCTCTCACACACACACAGAGAGAGAGAGAACAACACCAGACAAAACTGCCTGAGAGATATGTATTCTCCACAGTCAACATTCCCCATGGACTTATAATGTATAATGATGAGACCCAAAAGGGCTGGTTAGTATCTCACTTGAGCTGCATGCACAAGAATATTCTTCCTCCCATGCATACATGTTTTGTGGCAGAGTTGCATAGTATATCTGCAGACCCACGTTAGCAGCAAATGTTCATTTTCAGTGTGGAAAGGGCTCTCCAACAGAGAAAAGCCAGGGACCTTATAAGCCCAGCCTTATAACATGGTTTTCCTTTGATTCACTTTGGCACAATGGTGCAAGGAACACAGAGTCGTAATTTTGAGAAGACTAGAACAATCCTATTTTAAAATATTCAGTGAGTATCTAAGGTGGAATGGGAATAGTCTCAGATTTGCTTGTCTTTTACAAAAAAGCAAGTCATACTCTTGAATAAATAAGCAAGACAGGAATGGTGGCAATTGCTCTTGATTTTAATAATTTAAATAGTGACAGAAATCATAGGGTGAATATTTACATATTTGGAAAATATCTGAGCTGAAAAGGAAACAGCAGAGCAATGGCAGCTGAGTAGCACTAATCGCTTACAGCTGCTTCCTGATGAAGAGAAGCAGTCAGGAGGAGAAAGAAAGTGGCATGACTAATATCTTGCAGATTTGTATGCAAAAATTAGATCTGCTAATACAATGTGCAGCTAGTATTATGTAGGATGAGTAACTCCATCATTTCCTGTGCAAAACAATGTGTAATACAGAGACCATTAAATGCAGAAATCCAGTTTTCCACAGCTAAAGAAACAATATTTTATTCTAGATTTGAGAGACATGAATACGCCTTAGATATAACACCAGCTCTTCAGCTATTACTTTGTACTGAAATTGTACATTAATTTTAATTGCTAATTGTTTATTATTAAAATTATAAATTCTAAGAATTCTTATTTCTAAGTATGTTTGCCATTCAGCTAACATTACAGTTCCTTGCACACATTTTCAGTCCCCCTTTGCTTGCTTAACTTTTGTGCCACAATAAAAATTTGTTGCACTTCCCAGTATGGAATATCTTATGTACCTCAGGTGGTCATCATTGCTTAGTCTTTCCTCACTTATCTTCATATATTTGCATATAAACCTACTGTCCTCTTATGGGGCCCTTTTCTGGGTGATGAGGTGAAGGAAAACATTTCTTGATTAAAGAGGAAAAAAGGATGTAGCTCAATAGTAGAGCGTGTACTTTACATGCAGAAGGTCAAAGATTCAGTCTTAACATCTCTATGTAGGGCTGGAAAAAATCTGTCTGAAACCCTGGAGGGATGCAGCCAGTCTGTGTAGACAAGAACAAAACTTTATGGGTTGAAGAACATGAGTCAGCAGTATGATGGCAGCAGCTAAAAAAGCCAAAGCAATTCTGAGCTGCATCAATAGATGTATAGTGTCTAGGTCAAAGAAAGTAACAGTACCACTCTATTCTGTTTTGGTCAGACCTCATCTGAAATTCTGGGCACTACAATTCAAGAAGGATATTGACAAGCTGGAATGTGTCCAGAGGAGGTTGACCAAAATGGTAAAATGCCTGGAAACCATGCCATATGAGGAGTGGCTTAGGGAGCTGGGTATGTTAAGCCAGGAGAAAAGAAAGTTAAGAGGTGGCATGATAGCTATTTTTAAATATTTGAAGGGATGTCATATGGAAGATGGAGCAGGCTTATTTTCTGTTGCTCTAGAGACTAGTATACAGAGCAATGGCTTCAAACTTCAGGAAAAAAGATTCCGTGTATATATTATGAAGAATTTCCTGATGGTAAGAGCAGTTTGACAGTGGAATACACTGCCTCAGAGTGTGGTGGAGTCTGCTTCTTTGGAGGTTTTTAAACAGAGGCTGGATGGTCATCTGTCAGGAATGCTGTGACTGTGTATTCTTGCAAGGCAGGAACTCAATAGTCCTTGCAGTCTCTTTCAGCTCTATGATTCTAACAGACATAGGCTGTATATTGACTCTCAAATACAGAGGCTCGGGCATTTGTAAATGCAGGTCAGTTCTGACTAACAGTGCTATGCAAATGAAAGATAAACTTTACAGAAGAATGTTATTGTCTAGGGTTGTAACACTGCATATACAGAGCCTGAAATATGTTCCAGGAAGAAAAAAAGGTGAAGTGGAACTTGAAAAGTTACTTTTCGTACTACAAATTCTAGAATCCCCAAGCCAGCATGGCCTGTGGGATTCTGAAAACTGTAGTCTAAAAAAATAAGTTTTCCAATGATATCGTATGAAATACCAGCTTTCCTGATAGTAAGGGAGGGGGAAGAAATCACAGCTACTAGGAGATCACCTTTACCAAAACTTCCAGAATAAAAAGCCCTAGGTCTTTTCAGAAACTTTTCCAGAAAGAGACAAGCGACTCCACATCTTTCTTGAAAGGACAGAGCCTAAAGCAAACAGCATTAAAGGTCCTGTTCTTCATTCTGTTCTTTATTCACAGGCATGATGAAGATTTAATAGTCATGCACACTCATATGTGATATTTAAGTCCTATTAAATTCAATGGGAGTTACTTCTGAATAAACAGCAATCATTTTTGGTTTGCTGGACCTCAGCCATGAGTATCTTTCTAGAGGGATGTCCTGCTGGTATGGTACCAGGTGATATTATTTTGCAGTGCCTCTAATCTTTCCTGGAGTAATGGATCCAGAAGATGATGTTGTAAAACTGCTCTATACTGGGAGAGTTCCCCAGGGTTTGGAGTGTGTGTCACCAATGTGCAGATGACACCCACTCTATCACTCTGTTTTATCACAATCTAAGAAAAAATATTTACATTCTGAATGGAAGGACTGGAGGGGGTGAAGAAGAAACTGAAATGTAATGAAGACAACATAGAAATTCTTCTAATGATAAGAAAGGTAAATAGAGAACTGGGATTTAGCCTGTTTTGAATTGGGTTGCACTCTTCTTGAAATATCAGGCTGTTACCATGCTGTACACCCCCATCCCACAATATGATTGGCAATAAACATTATTTGATTGGCATAAAATATAAGTCTCATACTATTATGGCTGAAAAGCCATGCTGGCAAAAAGGACTGGCTGAACACTTGCAAAAGTTGGTCAAAAGAGACCTCAGGGCATGGGCAGGTCATATCAATTGGGAAGCTCCAGTGCTAATGTGTTTGCAAATATCTCCTCAACAACTCAAAATAATACCACACATAGTTGTCTCAGTAGAGCTACCAATTGATATCAACTCTTTCCCTCTTCTCACCAAAATTCTCTTTGTTTCCTCACTTGCCAAGATATTAAGAAGCTATCACAATTTCCATCAGTTTTTGTCACTTAATGCTAAGGCTGTTAGTCCATTCCAGAGCCCATTGTTTGACCTGCCAGAGACACATTAACACTTTCCCTCTCATGACAGAAGCAGGGTATTTAAACCCTGGCTCTGAGCCAGACAACTATTAGTACATTGGACATTGGCCGTCATTTTGCCACTAAGACTCCCGTTCTTGTGCTACCCTCAGACCTCCAGTCTGAGCCACATCACTGCATCTCTTCCTTCAGCATAGGTAAATATCACCCACTTCACCCTAACTTCTCACTATCCAATGTTTCCTTCCTTTCCTTCTGTTAGTCTTGTGTGGTTGTGAGACTGCTTGAATTTTGTATGTGTTTTCCCCCAATAAAACATTCTTTTAATCTCCAGCTGGTCTCCCTGCATTACTACTGGTATACATAGATGGAAAGAGCTGTAAGGTTACACACACATCCCCGCAGGCCTTCCTTTGAGCTAATCATTCTCCACTTTTCCACAGAGGCACTAGCACTGTGGGTGGACCTCTGAGTCAATCATCTTTTCAGGTAACAAAGCCTCCAGTTTGGAGGTACTCATGCATTAATACATAGACTTGAATGCTCAGGTTTCACCAGTGGCTAAGAGTGCTTCACCTGCTTTACCAACTACATCCACCACTGATGTGCCTGATCTGATAGCACATACCTTAGTTAAGATCTTGCTTTGATTACTGCAACACATTCTACATAGGACTGCTTTTAAAGACTACTCAGAAACCTTGGCTGGTTCAGTACAACAGCCTGGGCCAGTTATAGGAACTAGATTTTTTGTGGGCTGGAACAGTAATTTGTTTTTGTGTGTCTCCAAGTCATTTCTGACTTATGGCAACCCTAAGGAGAATCTATCATGGGGTATTCTTAGCAAGAGGGGGTTTGTCTTTCCCTTCCTCAGAGGGTAAGACAGTGTGAATTGCCCAAGGTCACACAGTGGGGCTTCCATGGCTGAGCATATATTCCAACTGTTCTCCAGAGTCATAATCCAAAGTTCAAACCACTACACCACACTGGCTCTCACAATAATAATGCTGACAATTCATTTCCAAGCACACCTTTGAGTACTAGTTCTGAACCAGTTACGACCAGTTTACTTGAAGGGGTGGCTTTTCTTGCATCAATCCACCCAAATGTTCAGATTTTCTCTTATTCTTGCCAATATCAGACCTGTGTTTCATGAGAACTCAAGAAAGAGCTTTCCCAACAGCTGCTCCTAGACTAGGAAAATGCCTGTCAAGGCAATCAGGTACGTACCCTTTGTTGACAGCTTTCTGCTGCCGTGGAAGAAGCTTCTTATTTAAAAAGACATGGTCTATAGAGCTAAGTGTCCTCTCTGTTGCTCTGTCTTATAATTTGTGGTTTAACTATGCTCTAACTGTTTGCTTTCATATTAGTATATGTTTTGATTTGAATTTTAAAAGATTTCATATTGTTTGTTGAGCTAGAGTGGTGTAGTGGTTTAAGTGTTGGACTAGGATTCTGGGACACCAGGGTTCCAATCTTCACTCAGGCATGAGAGAGAGAGAGAGAGAGAGAGATGATAGGGTCACTAGAAGAAGAGTTGATTTGAATACATATAACAAGAACAAATATTGTTTGCTCTCTTGCTTTTTTAATGGTAGATTTTATTACTATTTGCTGCCATGGGCATGTTTCATGGATATACATTTGGTTATATACAATAAACAGAGACTAGCCTTCAATATATATAAGCGTTGTTATTTTTGCCATTCGTTGTGTTACCTTGTCTACTGGGGGTCCCATGAGGGACACCTAAATGCGCTCTCAATTAACTAAGTTTGGGGAAATTAGCTAGAGCACAAGTTAGCAATGCGAGAGGCAGGGCAACGCAGCGGAATCTTTTACCCAATGTCTACGGGGTCAGGCCAAGCCAAGGAGCACACCAAGTTATAAGAATAATTGAGATTTTATTAAATACAGATTCACAGTGTATGCAACACACACAATCACACAAGTAACTAAGGAAAGTAAAGGTTGGAGTGGTATAGAGGGATTTTGAGAGGGATTGTTGAATTGGGTGATACAAAACCTGTCCTGAAGCCTGGAAGAATAGAAAGCGATGCTGGGGTTCGATGTGGCTCAGCACATGTAGCTGAGGGGAAGCTCAGCAAGCAAAGCGGCAGCAAGGCAGTCTGGAACTTGGGAGCGATCCGAGGAAGGTCTCGGAATCAGGGGTTTTTATAGGGAGAATGTAACTGCAGGCTATGCCATACTTGGAGAAAACAATGAGTTTTGGGCGCGAGACAAAGCTTTGGAGAGGTCAGAATTTAGCATGATTGAGTTAAGTCCGAATTGACAAAGAGGTAGACAGTATGCAAATGCTCAGTGCTTGGCAGTTGAGTATTCAGCTTGCCAAGTTGCCTGCTCGGGGCAGGGTGTCCTTTGTAAACAGTGTGCATACATAATGAGGGTGTTTGCAGAGAGGTCTCCTAAAGCGTTGATGTGGCTATTTCTGGCCTGCCTGTATTGTCTTGGGATATTGCAGCGTTTGATGGCCAAGCCTAGTTCTGTGCTTGTCCGGGGGCCTCACAAACACGTGGAGAGGGGTGGTGGAAGAGAGCCAAATTATTGATATCAAAATGATATCTTTATGCTACCTCCAAGGAGGCCTAACCTGCAGTAACAGTTGAATGTACTGCTGTGTGATGAGGACATCCCATATATGATTCTTGAAGCAGGAGCCAAACAATTGCTAATCATAATAATTATCATAATTAGCATTTTGACCTGTGATCTGAAATTTTAGGTCCTGGTAGTTTCTATTAAGACGTGGCTGTTAATTGGACAATTAACTGTAATTGAGAAGGTACATTGAATTAAAATATAATCTGAGTACCCAGGTAGTGAAACTGAGCAAAGACAATGGTTACAGTTTATTCTAAGAGGAGTCCTTGTTCTTCATTCTGAAAAATGAAATTAAAAGTTATATAACAAGAGTAAAACAACAAGAACAAGTAAGCGAACTCATATACACATTTGCATACTTTTAATATTGTCTCAGCACTGATGGTGTAATGTTGTAGTGCTTTAGATGAGATGTGGAATTTGCTCATCCTTATCGTTGTTGCTGCTGCTGCTGTTACTGTTGTTCTACTCTCTTTGGGAGAGAAGCTTACCTGGACTAATGCCAGTTTTTACAACAAACATGTTTCTAACCCTGGGGTGATGCACTGGCATAAAGATGATTGGTTTTCTGTACCTAGAGAATCCTGTATAATTACATAAATTAAAATTTCATCCTAATTGGTGCCCATGGAGCTTTCTTTCTTAGTACCTACATCCAGAACAGGAACTGGAGCTGATGTGGACTGGATCTCTGCATACTTGCTGCTTCATACAAATGAAACCTTTCAGCTGTATGCTTACATACGCAGCTCAGCATGTAGTTTAATCCTGAGAGATGTTCCTGGATATCAAGGCATGAAAAGGCTTCACTCTTCATCAGAGACTTTCTCATCAAGTTGTTCAGTAGTCTCTTTGGTGCTGGAACTTCTGTCTGCCTTTGCTGCTGCCTTGCTCTGGGTCCCATGGGCTATTTCTTGAGACCAGAACAAGAAATCAGAATTGGATTAAAGTATAGTTATACATTTCTAAAATATAAAAATATTTCAATTATGGAATTCACTATCACTACCAGAAGAGTGAACAAACTTGAGATTTATATGATCTACTTTGTTTTTCATTAGAAAGTTGTGGACTTCAGCAGAAAACACTGGTTGGGATGAAGCCCAGCCAACAAAATTTCCCCCTGCACAGAGGGAAGAATGTGACCAGAAGAGCCCCAAAGCCCAGCTCCTCATGGGGAGATTGCCAGCAGCGGCAAACCCACAGGCCTGACCATAGGAGTGGAATCATGCTCAGCTACAGGAGCCAAGCCAATTTAAAAAACAGATTCTAAGATCACCTATCCTGTCTCTTAAACTTTATTTTTTACCACAATCTGGATTATTTAATGAGGTTACATTTTTTGCAGGGGTGAAAAGAGCCTTGTGTTACCCTGTTTACTGGGAGTCCTGAGAGGGACACCTAAATAACCAAACAACGACACACTTTGGGGAAAATTAGCTTAGAGCATTGCTGGCAAAACAAGAGGCAGGGTAACGCAGCAGGATCCTGTAACTCAATGTTTACGGGGTCAGGCCAAGTCAAGAAGCAAACCGTGTTGGAAATTATTAAATACAGGCACACAATGTAAGCAACACATGCACACAGATAACTAAAGAAATAAAGGTTTGAGTTGGATAGCAGGCTTTTTGAGAGGGATAGTTGATTCAGGTGATACGGAACCTGTTCCTGGAGCCTGGAAGGAAGATAGAGAGCAATGCTGGAGTGCGATGTAACTCAGCACGCGGGGTTGAGGGGAAGCTCGCCAGGCAAAGCGGCAGCAAGACGGTCTGGAACTCGAGAGCGATCTGAGGAAGGTCTCAGAATCAGGGGTTTTTATAGGGAGAAATGTGACTGCAGGCTATGCCATACTTGGAGAAAACAATGCATTTTAGGAGCAGGACAAAGCTTTGGAAAGGTCAGAATTTAGCATGATTAAGTTAAGTCCGAATTGACAAAGAGTTATCTCATTCAAGCTGAGAGCACACAGGCTGGGAACTGGCTGGGCTGCATTGCCACAGTAACGCGAGACCGGAGAAGTAAACAAAAACAGTTAACCCTTCAGACAGGAACAGACAGAGCTGTCTTGGGCAGTAACACTCAACAATAATCTGGTGGCCAAAAGTATAATTGCAGTTAAAAATTATTTTTCCTTTGGAAATACTTGCACCCAGTGGACAAACAAATTAAAAGTTTCTTTTTGAAAGAAAAAAAACCCGATGATAACTAGAGCTACAGTGTCACAGAATCCAACATATACCAGATGAAAAGGCAACCTCAGTGGAAATGGCTAAAATGATGAATGAAGTGAAACATTTGATGAAGGATATCATGAAACAATTTGAAAAGCAAGAAAAAATTATCAAGAGACATAACAAAAATTAAAACAGGAAATACATCAAGAGATAGAAGAGAAGTGAAAGAGATTAAATAATCAATTGGACAATTAACACAGGAAATCAAGGTGATAAATGAGAAAGTGGAGAAGTTTGAATTGAGTGTTGAAGCAATGAATAAAGAGAAAGAACAAGTGGACAGTCTGGCCCTACTTGAGATGAGGGAGGAAGAATATTTTCAAAATTCAGCTTGATTCCAGAGGAACCACAAATAAATTTAAGAATAAAATTGATTGATGTCTTGGCAGATTTTTTGGAGAAAGGAAAAGAGGAAATACATTTTGAATAGGATAGCATTTATAGAATAAATTCTAAAGTTAGTGAGGGCAAGAAATTTACCAAAAGATGTTACTGTTTACTTTCCAGACAGGCCATGAGAGAGTCAATCCTGCAGAAACATTTCCAAGTATTTGGAAACAACAACTGAAGATGTATGGAAGAGAGATATTAGTTTTCGAGGAGATTCTGATGCGAATGTTGCAGAAAAGAAGATTATGACTTTTTGGCTGGCAAGTTAAAGCAGGAGAAGATCCTATTCATTCTTGGAAAGACTGAGTTTCAATTTTCAGGGCCAGATGAACCCAGCTGAAAAGGCAAGAGATTTTGTGTGAAAATATAGAAAAGATTTCAGAAGATAAGAAAAATGATCTGACACTCAAAGAACAGAGACAGAGAAAAGTTCATGGACAGCAGATCTCTTTGGATATAGGAGACCAAATATTGGAACAAAGTCAGTAAGACAGTGAAGAGGATTTGGTGGAGAAGACATTAAATATGGGGCTGGAAGGCATTAACAGAAAACAAATTCCCTTTAATGTCCATATCTTGCACTACAAAGTATTGAGTCTATATGAAGACTTCAGCAAGGCATTCCCTGTACTGCTAGTAGGGAATGGTTGCACAGACTTAGGAAAAGGCTTGGACTTAGAAACATAAAACTGAGTGGCAAGGCTGTTTCTCCCAATGAAGTGTCTTCTGCCACATTTCTAGGGCAGTTTAAAAAGATGGTTGAAGAGAAAGGCTACCATCCAAAACAGGTATGTGATTGTGATTAAATCGGGCTCTTCTGGGGAAAAAACCCTCTAGAATTTTCATTCATAACATTGCAAAGGTGGCATCAGCATATACACATGGAAG
Organism: Ctenosaura bakeri; assembly: GCA_948474755.1. Taxonomy (NCBI): domain Eukaryota; kingdom Metazoa; phylum Chordata; class Lepidosauria; order Squamata; family Iguanidae; genus Ctenosaura; species Ctenosaura bakeri. Next base: position 193,843 of record CAOLHI010001017.1, read on the forward strand.
GACAGATTAACTCTGGTCCCATGTGGCAACTTTGCAAGGCATATGATAAAGCCAGGCAGAGTGTACAAATCTAAGCACACATGTGCTCTTAAAAGCAAAAGCAAACTTTATGTGCTCATGTTTTGACAGCATAATAAGAAAGTGTGGGTGACAGCCATCTTGTTTTCAGAATGGTTTTACCAATGCTTCATTCCCAAAGCTTAAAAAAAATTGCAGCAGGAAGGGTTGGAATTTAAAGTCCTGTTAATAATAGACAATGCACCTGGCCATCCTGAATCTGGTAGGGAAGTGAAAATGTTGATATTATCTTCTTACCTCCTGATACAACCTCAGTGATCCAGCCCCTCATCCAGGGCATCATTTGTTTTGTCAAGGCCATGTATGATCACCAAAGGATTACAGCCACTACAGCAACACTCTGATGAATTAAAAAGAAAAAGACAACAATTTCCCATTACATTGTTCTTCCAAAAGGTTCCAGGAAAAAAATACCCTCAGATGTCTTCTGCTCCTGAGATTGAGATCCAACCATGGATATCATCCTGGCCAGGGATGGGACGAATCCAGAATTTACCGCATCCGAATCCCTGGAAGGTTCTGGAAGTCCACAAATCTCACGAATCTCGAATCTTTTGAATCTTTTTTTTTAAAAAGGGTTTAAAAGCAAAGATAATCTTGGGGAAGACACACTCTTTCAGCCTTAGCAAAAGCCTGGGCAAAGGCAAACCTCCCTCTGAAGAAATCTGGCCAGGACAATTGTCATAGCTTTGCCTCAGGATCTCCCCAGATTGAAAATGACATGAAGGCCTTTAATCCACATTTTCCTGCATGTGTAAACAGGCCCAGATACTACAGTACAGAGAAAATCCAGGTTAAAACTGGATTTTCTTTGCATAGCTCCTTATGGCATCCTTGAGTTTCAAGTCTGATGATGCACCAGCACACTTTGGCAGAGAAGGCTGTGACACTTGTAAAACTACAAACTACAGAATTGTGTATGAAAGAGCTTTGCAAGGGAGATATGCAAAGGAATCTTTCAGCTCTCCTTGAAATCTCAAGAAGACTGTATCTTCCAGTCAAGTCTCAACTCCTGCAAGGTATTCCAAGTCAAGCCTCTAGTCCAGTCTCAATTCTGCACCCTGCAGTCTCAAGTCAAGTCTCAGGTTCTGCAACAAGCACTTTAAAACAAAACAAAACCAGCCTCTAGTCCAGTCTCAATTCTCTACCCTCAAGTCCTGTAAGGCACTTTCAAGTCAAGTCTCTAGTCCAATCTCAATAATTCCCAATCCCTACCCTCTAGTCTCAAATCAAAAGAGAGGTTTTTTTATTATTACCCTGCAGAGGGAGTAAGCCACAAAGACAGGCAGCATGAGCAGACACAGGCAGCCCAACTGGCAGAGGCAGCCCAGTGGGCACAGGAAGCTCAGCGAGCACAGGCAGGCAGCCCCAGTGAGCACAGGCAGCACAAGCCAGCACAGACAGCCCCAGGATCAGGCAGCCTCCACGTGCACGCAGCTATACTCCCTGATTTTTGGGTACCCAGGACCCTGTCAGCCAATCAGGCCTTTGGTGGTCCCCGGAGGCGCCAATTTTTAATAAAAACAAACTTGGTGCCTCTGGGGCCCACCAAATTGGCGCCTCTGTGGAGCCAAAGGCCCCACTCTCCTCCCAGCTGGCCCCCGCACAATCATGCCCAGGGTGGCTGGGAGACAGATGCAGGGAGCGCAATCTCGAGCTATCTCTGCTCGGCTGTCCTCTCCATGCTCCCCAGTCTCTCCGCAGCTGCCTTCCACACGATCATGACTGAATCCACCAAGTAGGCCCTCTGCATGTCGACTGCCTACTTGGTAGATTTTAAAGATTCTGTTGGCCTATTTTGGTGGATGGATTGGGATCCACAAATCTTGAATCCTTGCCCAGGATTCAAGGATTTGAGGATCCGAGGATTCGGTTGGCCCATCCCTAATCCTGGCACTATAATCCAGGATCACCTTCTGGATTGCAACTGCAACAAACCCTTCTTTCTCTTTGACGATAAAGTTTTGTCAAGTTCCGTCAAGTTTCACAGCCTCCTCTCCAAGCTGTATACTCCTCCCAATAACCTATGTTATTCATCTCTTTTTTAAAAAAATAACATTTGGTATTATCTGTGTTTTTCACCATCTGCAGTAAGTCCTGGAATGTATCCCCCACAGATATGGGAGCCCTTCTGTACTTATTCCTCTAACAGACATAGCTTTTTCTCAAGAATTGATATGATCTAGCTTTCAAAATCTTTGGCCACTAGGGTGAAAAAAGTTGAGATATTATCAAAGACCACAATTCTATGTTTCTGGTGCTTAAAAGAACAAGGGGAAGTTTTAGTTGGAGATTAAATGAGTTGCTTTTGCAAAATAAAAGAGTTGGAGAGAAAAATAAAGAATTTTTTGAAGATGATTTGGATAAGGAAATTGATATTAGAATGATGTGGGAAACAAGTAAATTATTCATGAGAGGGTGTTTTATTCCATGTAACAGCGATCTTTAAACAGAGAGACAAGAGTAGGCTCAATGGATGTTAGATAAAATAAAAAGGAAGAATGATTTAAAAGAAATCTCCTTCAAATACTATAATTAATGGTCAAATTAAAACCTTACGAAGCAGTTATCAATATTAACAGTGGATGAGATGGAGAAAAAGCTGAAATTTACCAAAAAAAAAAAAAAGAATTTGTGAATAGATAAGAGAGATTATTAGCATATAAACCATGAAAAAGAAAAAGAAAATGATTTTGGAAATATAAAAAGGTAATTCTTTGGTTACAGATAATGAGAAAATAAAGTATTCTGTTGATTCTATTGCTCTTTATATAAGAGACAAGACATCCCAAGGGATAAATTGGAAGAATATATGACTGAACAGAATTTACTGAATATTACAAAAGATTAGAGAAGATCCATAAATGCACCTATTAATAAAATATATAAAAGAAAATTTATAAATAAAACAAATAAAAGAAATTTCTGATGTTGTTAACAAGACTGCTATGGAGAAGATACCAGGATCAGATGGGCTACCCACAACATATTATAAATGTTTTCAAGAAGAACTTTTAATAGCATTACAATTAAAACCTGAACTTTTGCTTTTGGGACTGGTGGTTGATTAATTAGAAAAAAGTAATGGAAGAATACTTCAAAATGTGACAACAGCTGTGAGTATACTGTATGCTCAGAAATGGAAGAAAAACTTAGTACCTACCCAAGAGTGGCTATTAAAGTTTAATGATTTAGCAGAAATGGACAAGCTGACTATTTTGATTAAAGAAAAATCTTTAGCAATATCTTTTAAAGAACTGGAAACTCCTGATTGACTTACTGAAAAATAATGAGGATGATTTGATGATTCTTGGTTTTATTAATTAATGAGTTAAATATATAGGTGAAGTGTAACCTACAGACAAGATAGAGAAAGATGGATTTTAAGAGTTAAAGTATATCTGCAGAAAAGTTAGCTGGAAGTCATTTTTTATTTTGTTATAGTTTTTTTGTTTGTTTATAAAGTTAGTGGTTTGGATTAGTGTGTGGTAACGGGATAAATTTTGTGTACAGGTTTTTGTAGTGTCTAGTATGAAATTTGTTTTTTTTATGTCTTATGTCATGTTTATTTTATTTAATTTTTGCCTAATAAAAATGATTTACCAAAACAAACAAAAGTTAAGAAAAAAGCAGTGAGGGAGGTGCCATCTTTGTCCTGCCCCACTTGGTTGTCTCATGATAAGAATGTGGCAGAAGCCATACTGTAGTGCTTTGCTGTGAGTGAAGAAGCTTCTGAGGCAGGGCGAATGAGAGCAAAAGGGAAGAGGAAAGTGAACTGGTTGTTGGGGATGTGGTGAGGAGGGAAGTCTGGGGCTTGAATGTCCTTTGGATGTCCTTGTGTGGCAGTTGCCTTTGAGGTGCATGTGGGTGGAGTAGAAGGGATCACTGAATCTACATGAATGGAGTGCCTTTATATCAAATTCCTTTATATAAGAAACGTGAGCGGCTGTGTGTTTTGGTGTCAGTGAGAGGTCCTGGAATCAATCCTTCATGGATACCGAGGGCCCACATTTGCCTGCCTATGCTGCTAGTGTGCTGATGGAAAAGTAAACACAATACTGGAAAACATGGGATAACTTGTACTATACATTGCAAATAAGGAGGGTAAAGTTTTCATCAGGTGCTCTGTAGCCTTCATAAAATTCAGTTTGCTCTTTATATTTGAAACAACCTGCCAGGACATTCTTGTTAGAACTGTCATCTTGTAAGAAGTGTGATTTCAATAGGAAATCTGTCGTGGGTATTTAATTATCAAAATTACTGAACTTGTCATATAAAAAAGAGTTTCCAACTGACTTGTATAGTGTTCCCTACTCTGCCATCCCCTGTGCTGGATTACAAATCCTGTCATCATCAACTCAAACAGCTGGAGATAAAGGAAGAAATAGTCCAACCCATGTGAAGAAAACTAGATGGGGGAAGACTGGATTCTTCCATTTAGTTTACTTTCCAACATGGTTATCTTCTGTGTATTGTGTCTACAAAGGTTCTTTTGAGAGGAAGCATTCAAAAACATGTACGCTTCCACCCATCCAAATGAATTGATCCAGTCTAGAGGCTGAGCACATCAGCTACTTGTGTGACAGCTAGACTTAAATTAACTTAGATAATTTGCTTCAATTGTGCAACAGCCTGAATAGAACCAATTTTTCAAATAATGTTATCATCTGAGCAAAATAATAGTTATTAGAGGTGAGAAGCATTATTTGTGTTATCTTTTTTTCTGAATAAAAAGTATTATTAAAGGATCCCAGTGCTCTAAATGTATTATTCCAGAAATATATTGAAAAATTCTGCCAGCTCAGTAAGTAAAAGCTTACTCAGAAGTAAATCCTACTTTGGTCAATGGGGCTTACCCCTTAGTGACCACTGAGATACAGCCTGAATAAATATATATATAAAGCTGAAATCAGAATAAGACCACTAGAAAAAAGACCATCAATTTGTATGAAAGCTCTTTAAAAATTATGTAAAATATGAGATGTTTTGCTGTGAAATAATGTCAGTATTTGTGATTGAAACTGGCATTGCATGCAAAAAATAACATTTTATGTGCTATGTAAAACCTTTTAATGTGTGAATTGAGCATCATTTGGGGAGGGGAGTAATTTGAGCATTGCATCACCAACTTATAGATTCATTCACTACTAGTGAAAGTACCAGCCTTTGCCTGAAATGCTTTCACCCTTGCCCCCATCACCATACTACTCTCCTGTCCTTTTTCTTTCACAATGGTCATTCTCTTAAAAAAAAAAAAAAAATCCATGGACTGGTTTCTGTTTGCATATTAATCACTTGGTAAGTCATAATGGAGACCAGAGTTTGATTCCCCACTTAGCCATGGAAATCCTCTGGGTGACCTTGGGAGCATCACACATTCTCAGTCCCAGAAAACCCTGTGATAAGTTCCTTTTAGAGTTGCCACAAGTCAGAAATGACTTGAAGGCACACAACAATAGCAAAGTCATAATAAACAAAAGCTAAATTACTATTCCTTCAATTATCTTAATGTATCTCCTATACTGAAATACACATTTTTAACAGCCAATTTATCAATTCATTAGGTAAATGGGCAAATGACCAATCAGTTCAAAATTATTTGAGCACTAATAATTATGCAGGCGAGGCCACTTTGTCAGATGATCTAAACGATAGCACTTTAATCACCACAGTTATTTTAACTTATATCAGGCACTGTCTGGGAGTACAAGAAAGCTAAATACTGAAATCTTTCTTGATGAGATACATTCTGAAAAACTCTAAAGGGAACTTCTGAGAGCTGCCAAGCAAATGATCATTGACTGGTTGTTTTGATTCTTTAACGCTTCCCTCTTCTAACTTTTTATCTTACAGCAGAATTATTCACATAAACTGCACATCCAATTAAAATTGGCCTAAATGGCCTGTCTTCCTCAAAATCACACCTTTTGCTATCCCTTTGTAACCAATTCCTACAATCTGAGAGATGTGGTGTTTTTAAATCACTGTCTTTAATGATGCAGGCAGCATAAACAAAACTATAATTCAGAGTGCAAAATTCAGAGAACTTCAGAAAGTGTTTAAAAGTATTTAAAAAAAAAAGAAAAAAAAGAAACACCAGCACTGTAAGATAGAATCTACTTATGCTTCTCTGACCGTCAAGTGACAACTGCTAAAGTAGTTTGATATACTTGTAAATTACCTTAAGCTTTTTTTCTTTTTTTTCTTCTTTTTTTAAGTAGAAACATCCTGTGACATTGTTTGGAAATGCTGTGACTCCATGGGATGTATGTGTATGTGACTGCAGTCAATTACTCAATAATTATAGGAAAAAGAATAATTACTGTAACAGTTACACTTTTCAAGCAAGTTGACTTTACACCTACTTTTGCAACAAATTGTTGAATTTTTAAAAAAGTAGAAAAGAACAGTAAATCAACAGAACATCTATATATATTTCAGGGGGTGGTGGTCTGGGATTTCCTAACACTAAATTGTATTATAAGGCCTGTTGTTTTATGTGATTGAGAAAGGGGATTTTGCTTAGAGATGAAAGACTATGTAATTTGAAGGATGTGATTTAAGAATGGTTGGCATGGTTATCTTTGGTATAACAAAGCCAAAGTACACACTAGTTTTAAAAATCACTGTATCAGAAAAGGTCTTTGAGTTTGGTTAAAATATAACACAAGTTTTTCCCTAAGATATCATTAATTATCTTGATGCAAGAAATTTTTGTTTAAAAAGAATGAGCCAAAAATAAAAAATTGTTGCATTGTAATTATCTTTTTCTATATAGAGAAAGAAAGCTAGAAGTGATCTCTTAGGAGGGTGTAGTTGGTTTGCTTATTTACAACTGAAAAGAGGATTTAAACAAGTTAAGATAGATTTAGCTAAATAAGCTGGAGGAAATTATTTTTATTTAGAATTGTGCAGACATAATCATATAATCAAAAAAGTGATTAAGTGTTTTTTAAAATCAGAAATAGAACATGAGCCTATTAAAACGTTTATGATAAGCTGGGTCCAAAATCTGGGGCATATTGTGCAAATGGAGGTGTGGGTAACATGAGGACTAAAGACATAAAATTTACTTCGCGCAGTAATTTAAAAGAAAATATGTATAAGATTATGTACAGATGGTACTTAACTCCAGAAAAGTTGTCAAGAATGTCTAAGCATGTTTCAAATTAATGTTGGGGCTATCTAAAAAAGGATGGATTCCCCCTCCACACACATGCTTGCAAGAAAGCATGTCTACCATGTATTGTTGTTCTATGATTTATATGTTAATCCAAAAATATTTAAAGGTTGATTTTGCAATATGACCAGAATGTTTTTGTTGGGAATAAGGAACTGGAAAGGAAATATTTGTTGGGAATAAGGAACTGGAAAGGAAATATGGGCTACAATTGTCCCTCTACATTTGCAGGAGTTAGGGGTGCAGGACTCCCACAAAAGTAGGAAAGCCGTGAATATCTATAGGCCTCTCAAACCATATAAAATATACAAAAAGTATGATACATTTGAATTTGCATTGGGGAGCAGGCCAGCCATCCAGTTCTGCCTTTGAAGTGTCAGGTTTCCTTCACAAGCAGGAGGCAGAGGCTGGTGGGGCTCCCCAGTGCTTCCACTGCTGCCTTACATTATTTTTTTAATAGGGACTTACAAACCTTCCCTCATGTTCTCACTCTCTTGCAATCTCTCTCAGTCTTCCAAAGCCTGAAGAGAAACTGTGAACATAAGGTGAGATTGCTTATTCCCTATTAAAAATGGCATAGGGCAGCAGCAGAGGCAGTGGCAAATAATCAACGAATAATCAAATCTGTGAATGTTAAACCTATGAATGTGGAGGGCCAACTGTACTTCTTCAGTACCTGACTGTTTTCCCAAACTTGGGAAAAGACTGATGTATTAGACTATGATGCTGGAGACCAGGGTTCGATTCCCTGCTTGTCCATGAAATCCATTGGGTAATGTTGGGCACATCACACACTCTCAGCCCCAGAAAACCCTGTGATACTACACCTTAGGGTTGCCATAAGTCAGAAATGACTTGAAGCCATACAACACACACATACAATTATTAGTAATTCTAATAAGTCGAATGTATTTAGATCTGTAATGGTAGAATAAGACATGGTGTACTTATTTTTTTCTTTTCATTACAGTTGATATGTGGGGTCAGAGTTCCTTTGTACATTAGTGTGGTGTAATTAGGATGTGTTCGGTTTACAGGATAAGTCTAGTGTGATTTAATTTAGTGCTAGTCTGTAATATCCGTGTGTTTGATTTGCTTCTTTTTTCCTATTCTTTTTCCTTTTTTCTGTGGTTATGGATTGCTTTGTATCTTCTGGTAAAACTAATAAATATCAAATCTGGAAAATATATACCAGGAGGAAATACATTATATGTGCTATTACACTAAATTATATAAGAAACAACAAATATCACTGAAGAAGATTGAGGAGTATTAAGATAAACAAGCTGGATAGGAAATATGAACTTGTTTTATCCAGTTTTATCTGAGATCTCCAATTCTCAAAAGCAAGTGATGAATGCAATGGTAACAGTAAGTGAGAGTACTGAGGGTATTAAGAAAATCATACATAAAGACCACACTAAGTTATTACCTAAAAGATAACTATGGGATAGTACAAGATATGTTCTGGCCATTCTGGGATACTAGACTATTGTAATCAGAAAAAAAATGATGATGTAGACAAAAAATATGAGAAAACAGAACAAAATGTCCAAATTCAAAAATCTAAATTTAAAATTTAAAAAAGTGAAATATATGAACATTATTTTGACAAATATGGATTGTACGCTATTGAAGAACAATTATATCAAAATATGGAATGAAATGAACAGAGATCTACCAAGATAGGAAAAGTTTAGAGTATCATTGATGAGCAGAATTTCAGTGATAAAAGAATGTTTAGCCTAGAATGAGGGTTTTTTTCCCCAGACAATAGTTTAGGGAGGTGTATTTAGAATTCTCAGCCAGAGAGCTCCTTGGCCTCAGTAAACTACAGATCCCAGAATTCCACTTTTGAAAGTGGAATAATAGCACTATAACAGTGTAGGGTGGAAATGGCGATGAAACCAGCAAACAAAGATTAGGGCTTGGCCTACCTACATATAGTTCCCAGCTGCTCAAGGTACTCCTTCACAGGCTAATCAACCTTACAGAACTGTTGTGTGGATAAAACAAAAAGAAAGCCACACACATCACCCCCGTGAATTTCTTTGGTACAAGAAATTCTTTGGTCTGTTTAAAGAGAAAAAAAATCGATATGTAACTGGAGATGCTTTGAATTAAACCTAGGGACTTAATCAAGGCATTAGGTATTCTATGTTCTAAATTCAGTCCCATATGTCAATGCATCATGTCTCCTTCTGATAATGCCACATTTCGTTGATGAATTTAATTCTAACTTTAGCCTTCTTATGCTGGGAATCCACTGCACTTGGTTCAAATACACTGGGAAGCAAATGTTTAGGCATGCCAGTTTGTTTTATTTCAAAGTCCTATTTCAAGAGATTTAATTTAAAATTATTTAGTTCTGTCTCTATTGGTTTGATGAGGAAAGGCACTCATATATATGGTATAGGTAAAAAAAAAGTCTTTACACTTGTTCTTTTCTCTGGAATGTCTTTTACTTCTATATATTATAATACATATCTCCCATTTGTGCGTTTAAGGGAAATGCAAGATGGTAGATAACAAGGCTAGCATTTGTGGTTTAAATTTGAATAGCACAGCACTTTCAAAATTAACCTCATGAAAGATAATGGGAGTGATCCATGGGCAGGACTTCAGCTGTACAGCCAGAGGTGACAGGCTATTTGGTGAACAATTTACAGAGTGTCTCCTAACCATGGGCATTGCAAGCTCATTCTATTAACCTTAATAGGTTTGCTTTCAAAGTGTTTTACTTGGAAGATTAAAATGTAAACTCTATCATATGTCAGCCAAGAGGGAAACTAGGCCAATAAACTGAAAAGTGTATGCAATGTACTCATCAGGTAATCATCTGGAGGAGATAATGTCAACTCTTGCAAGAGAAGGCATGCTTCCTTTGTTTACTGTTACACAGAAGTACCATCAGTGCACATATTTCATATTTAGGAATATAAGAACAACTCTGCTGCCTGAGTCCAAAGACCTATCTACTCTGGCCTCACAATAGTCAAATAAATGCATATATTCATGTTACCCAGCAACTGGTATTAAAAGGCAATCCACCTCTGATATTGGAGGCAATATGGTCATCATGAACAGCACCTTTTGGTAGACACTGTGGGAGTTTACTACTTATCTCACTGCTTTTCTACCAGGTGTGTAGCTCTACCTAAACTTCCACTGCCACCAAATGTGAAGACTTCCACAACCAGCATGGTTGTAGTGGTTTGAATATTGAACTCTGTAGACCAGGGTTCAAATCTCTGCTTGGCCATGGAAACACATTGGTTGATCTTGGGTAAGTCATACCCTTTCAGACTCCGAAGAAGGCAAAGGCAAACTCCCCCTGAACAAATCTTGCCAAGAAAACCCCATGATAGGCTCCTATTAGAGACACCATAAGTTGGAAACTACTTGAAGCCACATAACAACAATGCAGCTTATATCTCCACCTGACATTTTATTGCTAACTACCATCAAATCAACTTTAACTTATGGCGACCCTATGAATGGAGGACCTTCATGTCACCCTATCATCAGCAGGCTTGCTCAGGTCTCAAAGATTCAGGGCTGTGGCTTCCTTAATTGAGTCTATCCACTTGTAATGTGATCTTCATCTTTTCCTGCTGCCTTTCACCTTGCCAAGAATTATTGCCTTTTTCAGTGAGTCATGTCATCTCATGATATCTCCAAAGCACAACAGTCTCAGTTTAGTCATCTTGGTTTCTAAAGAGTTCAAGCTTGATTGCCGTAGCACCCATTTATGGTCTTTTTAGCAGTCCATGGTACCTGTAGAACTCTCCTCCAGTACTACATTTCAAATGAATTGATTTTCTTCCTGTCAGCTTTCTCCACTGGCCAGTTTTCACAACCATACATAGAATTCTAACTTTAGTATTCACTGAGGGATTTTGATTCTTGAGGATCGATGATGATACTTGAAGATCTCGTCTAATTCCTACATAGCTGTCCTTCCAAGTCCTAGTCTTCTTCTGATTTCTCAACTGCAACCTCTATTCTAATTAATGACTGAGCCGAGGTATGGAAAATAATGTCATCCCTCCCCACATCTGAACAGCTGGTGGCTGATGTGGCTGAGGAGCTCACGCCTCAGCAAGGCTTGATAGATGCTGAAGGAGTACCTCCATACTTTGGTGAAGAGAGAAGAGTAGCTTTGTTGGAATCAAGGTTGGATAAATAAGAAATGCTGACTCATCAAGACCTTGGCATCCAGAGGCAGCCACTTATAAATCTCCCAATAGCTGCTGGGAATCCTCATTGATCACTCATTTAGTCGCTTTAACTGGAAGTGCTCTCAATGTCCATTTGTCTTTTGGCATTCTAGACCCCCAGACTGGCTATGTTTAATGACTCTTTGTCTTAGGTGTTTTTGCTTTGGTTATCTGGACTACTGGCTTTGTGTAACAACTTCTGGACTGGCTGAGATCTTGGCCTGGCCCCTCCCTTCCTCTTCCTGAATTGTCTGTGCATGACCCAGACTGGACTGACTGACCCGTACTTGCTTCCTCTGCCACAATCTCTCTCTCTGGAACTTGCTGCCTGCAGACATAGGACAGAAAGGGTATGAAGTAAAACCACCTGCAATAAGGAAAAAAAATGAACCGTAATTTATTATGGCTTTTCTAAAGCAAACTACAGGAATGCAAGTGTTTCTCAGAAGCACATCTGGGGTTCCTTGGTAGGATGAATAATAGTCACAGATCTGCCCATGACATAATAGATTGCTCATTAATACATTTATCCCTGCTGTGGAATGCTGAATGTTTTCTAAAGACTACGCTATTCATGTGTACAACAGATCTAGCCTACGCACTGTACATGTTCTATGCACCCTAGCATGTGTTTCAGATCCTTCAGAGACACAGGTTTCATGAGAATACATAAAGGTACTCCAAAGTTAAGACTCCATTGTCACAAATCATAGATCAGCAAGAGTCAGGGGAAACAAAGGGTCATGATCCACACTTTTGAGAAATCCCTTTTTAAAGAAAACATCTCCAAGTCATCCACCAGTGCCCTTCCGATATTATAAGAAAGAATATGCTTTCAGATTGTATGGGGTCTACATGGTTGCTACTCCAGTTGCAGTCTGCACTTTTACCGTAAATGACAGCCATGACTGGTACCACACATTATACATTACTAGATCATTATTAGAGCCTTAAGTTAACTCTATATTGACCAGTAGCACTTTTAGAAAAGAATCATATGGGTTCACTGAATGACATTTCCCAACCTATATCAATCTAGGGCTACTCATTTAGATGCTGGCATAATACTGGATCCATGTTCCTACCCACTATCTTTGCTCTGATTTTACCACCCTCATTATCCAAAGTCCTTCTCTCTTAAGCTGCTTCCATTTTCCTCCTTACGCCTATGTGTTCCCTCTCACAACATGACAATGCCAACTTCCTCTTCTGTCAAACCTTGGCCAAAAAAACAAACAAAAACATACTTGTTCCATAAAGTCTTTGCTTTAATCCCCTAATCACCATTCTTAAATGAGTGTGCATAGAGGCGCTAGCTCACATTAATTCAATATTCCTTTTCCTTCTCCACCCGTCCCGTTTGCAATTACACTATTAATTCCTTTGGTGCATGGATACTGCAGAAAAGAAAAACTGTATTAACAATTTGTTTGCTAGAAAAGCTGGCACTGAGGTCTTGTTCCAAATTCTTCCAAAAGGCTTTAAACACTCAGATTACACAGGGACCTTTTATATATGAGTGAGAACTTTTACTTGCATATGTGGCTGCTATGTACCACCATGATTCTGGAATTTTCTAAATCAGGGGATATTATATCCTGCAAAATGCATGACCAAGCACTTAGTATGTCTCAATGCATGTTGAATGGTGGGCTTCATCTGCTTTTAAGGAAAAAATAGAAATTGATTAGTCATAGTCAATCCACATATGTGATTAGGTTAAACTACAGTCCCACACAGAAACATTTCACATGGCTTTGAATACCCTAAATCTAGATCTTATTTGCAATGGATTCATTTTACCAGGGATTATTGAGAGCCAGTGTGGTGTGATGGTTTGAGCGTTAGATTTTGACCCTGGAGACCACGATTCAATTCCTCACACAGCCATGGAAAGCCACTGGGTGACCTTGGAGGCATCACACACTTTCAGCTCCAGAAAACCCTGTGATAGGTTTACCTTAAGGCTGCCATAAGTCATAAGTGATTTGAAGGCACACAAGAACAACAAGTGTGAATATTACATATTTCTCTATGTCAAATAACATCTCCTTCCTCCTTACTAATCTTCCTGTTGCTCCTACTGCCTAGTTTGTTTTGGCAATTCTTAAGCAGAGTGTTCCTTAACTCTATTCTTCACAAAGAGTGTTCCTTACCTCTATTCTTCACAAATTAAGCAGAAAATTCTAGCAAAATTAGCCAGGCATTAATAGAATAATTTATCTGAAATGTAGTCACAAATTCTAAATGTAGTCTTTCCTCATTAACTCAATCATATATCATACAACAGAAAGGCATTTTAGCACAATTATATGATTTCCTTATTTTATGAGACAATGGAACTTTAGAAAAATACGAAAGGAGGGTTGTTGTTTTTACCTGTCATTCCCCAGCCTCCTCAAACATGGTCTCAGAGAAGGAGCATTGTTCTTTTTTTGCATAACTAACAGTAGTTACTATCTATTATCAACACTTCACAGATCAAAATACACAATCTTATAATCTTACAATGCTGTATTTTCATATTGCTTACAACACCTGAACAGCACATCCTCCATTTAAAGCACACATTGTCATTGCTCCTTATAATGCTACTCATCTTGCTCTCCAGCTCAAAGGAAATATAAAGAGTATTTGTAAGGCAAAAGAAAAATGAGGAAACTAAGTGGTATATTAATTTTACTTGGTGGATCAGGTAGAAAGCCAAGAGGAACCTAGCCTGATGTAGTGGTAACTTACTACCCGCTGAGATGCTCAGATGTTAAGCTTTCCAAGCCCTGTCCTCCAAGTATAGGAGAAACTCGTGAAGCAGGTCCATGACACTGCTCCATCCCCTCTTGGCATCATATATCACTGGCTCCTCCTCTCCACTAAATCTCCTAAAGGAGAGAAGGCAGCCTAAAAGGGTCACACATGCATATCTACATGCACACATACCTTATGTCTGGATGAATGCTTTGCCATGGGAGTCTCACAAGCTACATCTACAGGTGTTCATGTGTCTGTGCATAAGTGGGTCTCTGCAGTTCTCCTCAATGAACTCTGATTGTCAGCTGGCACAGAGAGGTTCTGGAGTTGACACGGTGGAGTTTAATGACATTAAGGCTAAATCTATGAGCTCAGGCCTGTGTCCTCTCCACACATTATCTCTGTGTGCTAGAGTGAATGTTTAATGGTGGGCCCCCAAAAGAGAATTTAAATTCTCTCTGTCTCCCATTCACCTCCAGTTTCACTTCCACCCACTCATACTTAACGTTCTTTCCAACAGTGTTAATAGTTGAAAATCTCTTGCATGTCAAAAGCACTGGAAAATGCAATTGCTAGTGTCTTAGCTTTCAACTAGATGGTCTTAAGAGAATTTTGAGTTTTGTTTTGCATACTCACAGGTTTGCATCTGCTCCTCTCTTGAAATATGTCAGTTCTTCTTTGTGTATGTCTTTCTCCTTACCCCTGATCACATGTCACATTCAATCTTATGAGATATTTTGGAAACTGATTTTCACCTAATTTCACTGAGGTGGAGGAGTACTAGCAGTAGCAGTAATTATTGCTACTATTATCCAGGAGTGAAACCCAGAATGTTTAGCAATATTATACCAGGTAATCATAAAGATCATTTTGTTTTAGTGCCAACATTCCTCTTTCCTTCACTTGATCTCTCCTGAATTTGTGTTCTGCAAACAACAGCTATCTTAATTTGGCCACCATGTTTACTGTATGCAAGACAGCAGAAACACACAAGGCAAAATATGTCATTTCAGAAAGTACTGGATTAATTTAAACTGACCTGATAAATGGAAATAAATAGTTTTTGGTAATGCCAGGAGTTCTCCTAGGAAATACTTAATGAGGAGGAAAATATCACATGGATCTTCAAAATAAAGATTGTTTGTACAGGAACAAAACCTAGGACTTCCAGAGACTTTTTCCCCATCTGGAGGTAGCCGTAGCAGCACTGAGAAAACTACGTTTCAAGCATTCTGAGCACATAGCAATAACAGCATTTCAAGGAAGAGAGATGGGAGGAAAAGACTTTGCTCACTGCTCTACACTCCACTGGAGGAGCAAACCAGGTTGGTGACAAGAAGAAAGTGCAGAGAGAATCACTCACTGTGACAATGACATAATCAGGGACACAACAGGGGCTGTGTTATCTTGGAATTGTGCCTGGAATCAACTGGCCTATTTTCTCAAGGACTAGGGGGCAGCATCCTTTGTGGGTTTTGAGCCCTGTTTTGAACTCCTACAAGAGGGAAGGCAAGTCTTATTCTAACATGTCCTAGTCAATATATGGAATGTGGGTGAGCCTCCTCAAATTTTAATTCATAAAAGCAGGAAACATTAGGCTACTCCAGAAGCATACAGAGACTTGGAAGAATGTTGTTACTGAAATGCCAGTTAGTGAAAGGAGAGTAAGAGGCAGGTTCCTTCTCTTGGTGAGTTTATTAATCTAGAAAGCCTTGTTTGTACCAGAGGCCTTTAAAGGATTCCTCTGTCAGCTTGCTCACTCCTAACTGATTTCTGGTGTGACAAATTCTGTATTACTTTAACTAGCTGAAGAGAGGATACAAATTGCACTCACCAATGTAGCTGGCAGCTCATCAGGCATCACACTCAGGCTGCCTTGCCAAGACAGAAAAGGGATTCAGTAGGAAGAAGTACATGCTAACAAGGACTGGAAGTGGAGGAAGGCAGCATCTCATGTGCTGGATTCCAGCCTCACCAGATAAAGTCTGTGGGATGGGAGGAGTTCTTGGACAGATTGTCATATGCTACAACTGCTGGAAAAACATCAATTGTATATGAAAATATGATGCCTGGTTAATCCACCTTCTGGAATTCATTTGTCACTTATCACCAACTCAGTTTTGTCTCACAACAAGTGTATGTGGGGTCTATAACTTATTAAGCACATGCTTTGAATGCAGAGTCTACAACTTTAAAAAGGATCAGTGCCAATCTGAATGTCAACTCTGGCAGGGAAGACAAATAGTGGAACTACCATACATCTTTACTAATGTTGCTGTTGCTCTAAGAAACAATCTTCCTCCTGAATACCTCAAAAGGCTTCTGGATCCCCTGGTAGAGTCCAAAAGATTCTGGAATAATAAAGATGGTGGGTGCTGTTCCAAAAGCTGCTATCCTTGATGCTCTTATGTTAAATACTGGTATGAACCCCACTGCTTGTCTCAACTTGACTTGACCTCATATCCATTCAGAAAATGAAATTATAATGCTATCATTCCACTTTGATTGCCATTGTTCTCTTCTATTGAATCCTGGGATTAGCAGTTCAGGAAAACAAATTTAGAATTCTCAGCCAAAGAACTCTAGTACCTTATCAAACCTCAAACTCCAGGATTCCATAGGATGCAGCCATGGTGATTAAAGTGGCATAATAGCACTGTAATTCTGTAATGTGAATGGGCCCTTGATAAATTTATAGGAGGTACAGGCTGACTGAACCTTCTGCCAGCGCGAAATGAACTTTCCTTCGCGCACAATTCATTTGATTGCAAAGGAGGAAGGATTTAAAAAGGGCTCTTCTCTTCACATCTGGCTAACTGCACCTCCCAATCCACATTAAAAAATACTTTTAATCACTGCCCTCACAATGCTTAATTCTATAAATGAAGATTTACAGATTAGTGCTTACTAATCTATACTTACTAATGGGTGTCCCTTCTTCTCTTTTGTCTGTTATTTTAATTAATTTTGTTTTCCAAAACAAAACAAGGCATTCTATATGTAACAAAAAAGGTGGAGGAGAGGAATAGTAGCATTATGAAAAATAAAATAAAAATGCAAAAAGAAGTAGGCTAGCTTTGAGGAGTTATAAAAGAGGATAATTTTTACATTACCTGGCATCCTTTTATTGCTTCTGTCAATTATACAGTGAATTTCTTATGGCCTCTCTGCTATAAAGATGAATATTTTGGAAAGATACAATGGACAACTGTGATATTAATTTCTCTTCCCTTAGATTCTCTACTGTTAACATTGTCATCATGGGACAACACAATTTTATTAGGCAGTTCGTTCTTTCTTTCTTTCTTTCTTTCTTTCTTTCTTGTTCTTTTTGGTATGTTTCTTTTTACCTAATTTGAAAACAACTTAAAAAACCCTTTTTAACCCCTCAAGCAGGATGTTAAAAAAAAAAGAGTTAGTGGAGGAGACTTTTCAGAATGGAAAGTCAAAACTAGCAATATACATTAATGATCTGAGAGTCAGGCTAGATGTGGGCAATTGCATACTTGCACTATTCTCATATAAAAATGTGTGTGGCCATCTCTTTACCCAAAAATAAATCTGTGAAGTGAAATTTCTATGCATGTATGCATGCACATGCATCAATACTATGTTGCTTTGCAGTTTTAAACAACTTTTTCCCTGCCTGCCTCACTTTTGGTATGAGAACCAGACTATAAAAATGGCTTAAAATCAGCAGATTGCAGTAATGTAACATCCTCCATTTTGGAAAATGAATATACCTTCTTCTCCATGCATTATTTTTGAACCTGGCAAGTAACTTCTTTCACACCTTAGTTACATCCCAGTTACAATTACTGTAATGTGCTCTATGTGAGGCTGCTTTTGAAGAGCATTTGGAAACTTCGGCCAGTAGCAAGAACTGCACAAGATTGTTAACTGGGACTGGCTACAGGGAACACACAGCCCTCTTGCTGAACAGCTTTACCGGCAGCCAGTTTATTCCTCAGCATGATTCAAAGTGCCGATTATGACGTTTAACCAGATCAAGTTTATCTGATGCACAATATTCTTCCATTTTACTCTCTCATGTTTTGAGTTCCTGGCAGAGGGTCCTCTCTTTGTAACACCCTCACATGTACACCTAGTGGGAGCAGGGAAAGAGCCTTCTGGGTGGTTCCTCCCTTCCACCCTCCTTGCTATCTTTCCACAGGCAGGTTAAGGCTGCTTTTTTAATAGATAAATAGGCAGATACATAGATAAGACAGGCAGACAGACACACAAGACATTTTTTAAAAGGGCAGGTCTTTGAAGAATAACTGCTCAAGGAACTGGGTCCTGAAGAGTTGGTATGTACTGTTTATCTATGTTCTCTTTATTTATTGTTTTTAATAGTTATGCTTTTTCACTGGTTTAAAATTTAATATTTTCTTTAATGTTTATATTTGGTACACCTATACTTCAATTGACCAAGTAGATGTGTTGCTGGGTATTATTTCTTGAACCAAAAATGTGGTACTTGAAGCAGAAATAACTTTGAAAGAATATGGATAGGTTCCTACACCACAAGAAAGAGTAGTTCAACTAGTTTCAGCAAATTATTTAATTCAAAACTAACAATCATAGAATCATAGAATCATAGAAATGTAGAGTTGGAAGAGACCACCAGTCCAACCCCCTGCCATGCAGGAGCACCCTTCAAAGCACTCCCGACAGATGGCCATCAAGCCTCTGCTTAAAAACCTCCAAGGAAGGAGACTCCACTACACTCCGAGGCAGCATCCAGGAGAATCAATATGCATATGTGAAATGGAACAACCAGGTGAGGGAAGCCTTCCACATGTTTTTTTTAAAAAATGTTGATTCTCCTGGATGCAACTTGAATTCTTTTCAAAATGTACCCAAGGATCTTTTCTTTCTTTCCCAAACCTCGCTCCAGTTATGATTTCCATTTTTAGTGTTCAGACTTATAGATCTATGTATTTTTAACAAGGTGGGGTAGCTGATGAGGCAGGCTTAACTGCTCTCCTCCTTCCTCTCTATTTTGCTATTGGCTTACACCTGGTAAGGGATTTTGGAGACAACTGCTGTTTACTTTGCCTGTTGTAGGCAGGCACACACAGGCCATTTCTGCACGGGGCGAGGGAATCACCCCATGCTGGTACTTACCGGACTTTTTGGCTCCATGCTTGGGTCCATGCTGGTCCGGAGCAGTCTGTGGCTGCCGCTCCGCACTGCTCCAGGGACGAAAATGGCGGCTTCCGGTTGGTCAAGGCTCTCCACCAACCGCTGAAGCTCGCCAGCCTAAAGCCCGCCCCTGGCAGATCACAGGCTCGCACTGGTGCGAGCCTGCAAATCTGCAACGGAGCGCCGGCACAGAGTGGCGCGCTCCATGCTTTTGAAAGACCTGTTTCAAGCGGTCTTTCAAAAGCACGCTGGACAACCACTTCGGGTCGTTCCAGAGTGGGCTGAGGTGCAGAACTACACTAAGTAGGTCCGACCCAGTCCACTCCCAGGTGCAGACGTCCTCCCTGGAGGACGCTCTGCACCGTTTCTTTAAGCCTGTGTGGAAATGGCCAGTTACAGTAGGATCAGTTACAACAGAATTAAATTCTTTCCCAGACTAAGCTTTACTGCATTGCTTACTGCAGATCTGCTGCAGCAAACCACTTCCTCTTCACTTTCCTCCCATTGCTAGTACTGCCCTCCCTGAAAAAGAAAAGAAAAGAAAAGAAAAAGACAGAGGAGAAGGAAGATGGGCAGGCATATAAAGCAGTTTCATTATTAGAGGCTTTGTTAACTGAGGTGTTCCTCTGGGTGTGTGTGTACGTTTGTTTCTTTTTAACTGTTGCCTTGAATCCTAGACTGGGAAACAGGCAGGATATAAATAAATAGGAAGAAGAAGTAACAACAACACACTTACTTGCTCCACATAGTTTTGGGGGTCCTAAAATTGAATGGCAGAAGTATTACATATGCTTGATTAACAGGAATCTGCCTAGAATTTAGCTGAAACTCAAAGTCTGAACCAAATAATACCTCTTGGGATCCGGTGCACCTCTAAGCAAAACATGTTTCTCTCCGGTAAGGTACAGAGCTGGATTGGGCCCTGAACCTGAATACGAAGGACACACACATGCACAGAAATACTTTTTGCAAAAAGAGACCAATTTTCCAGACTCTGCTTTCAATCTGGCTATATAACAAGAGTTGGTCAGATGGACAAGCTTTATTTCACAGCATCAGCAAATTTATAGAATTTCCGAGATTACATGAACAAACAAAAATGCTTATGAGTGAAAGTTGTTTATCATGTTGCAAGATCTAAGACACATTCTAGACCTTTTTGTACTTGCAGGGGGAGATGATGGTGATCAAGAAATGAAGGAGCTTTCTACTGCTCTGTTGTCATGAACAGATCAATTCTTGGTCAGGTTTAGAGCTGCTGAGCCTTTGCAGGGATTATGGTCTGCCCCAGGAGGCTTATGGATTATGATGCATTCCTGATTGGCTCTTGGGAACTTTCCTGCTGCCTTGGCAGATGATCCTGTTGAAGCCCTGATTGACATCTGGAATGGGGAAATGACCAGAGTCGTAGACATGATCATTCCTAAGTGTCCCTTCTCACAGTGTGGAGCTAAACCAGCCTCCTAGTTTTCTAAGGAGCTGGCAGGAATGAAATGGAGACAGTGGCAGAAAACTCAGAATAAGTCCCATTGAAAGCAAGCTAAAATCTATCAGAAGGCCTATGGTGGGGCAATAAAGATAGCAAAAAAGGCTTTCCGAGGAAACACTATTGCAGCTGCACAGAACCATTCAGCAGAACTGTTTTGAATGGTCAACAATCTGTTATGACCTGGCTCTAAGGAGAATGTAAGACCTTCAAAAACCTGTTGTGAAGAATTTGTGCACCATTTTGCAGACAAAATCACTCAGATGCACTCTAAAACATCAGAGTTGATACAGTTCCAATGGAGGCAACCTTGGCCCCTTCTTATCTAGTGTTTCTGCAGTAAGAAGATGTGGGCAGGATCCTTGGAGAAGTGAGAGCCACCACATGTGTACTAGACCCTTGCCCTTCCTAACTAATTAAAGAGTCCAGAGGGGGACTGGTTGAGTGAGAAAGGGAAGTGATTAATGCCTCTTTACAATGAGGCATTGTAATATGCCTGAAGGAAGTTGTGGCAAGGCCTCTTTGTAAAAATACTTTCCTCAGATCCTACTGTACTAGGTAACTATAAGCCAGTCTCTAACCTTTCATTTTGGGGCAAGGTACTATAACATGTGGTGGCTTCTCAACTCCAGGGTTTGCTGGATGAGGTGGATTATGTAGATCCATTTTAGCCTAGTTTCAGACCTGGTTGGCAGCTTTGGTCACATTTGTAGATGACCTATGCTGGGAACTAGACCGGGATAGTGTCTGTCTTTCTGCCTTCCTGTTGGTTCTGCTGGACCTTTCAGCACCTTTCCACACCATTGACCATGATAGCCTTCTGAATCACCTCACTGGGATGGGGCCTGGAGATATTGTTTCACAGTGGCATCATTCTTTCCTGGATGGGCACTCTCAGAGGGTGGTGCTGGGGAATTCTTGCTCAACTCCTTGGCCACTGGCCTGTGGAGTACCTCAGGGTTCAATCTTATCCCCTATGCCATTTAATATCTACATGAAACCGCTGTGAGAGGTTATCTAGAGTTTGCAGGTTAGGTGGCACCAGTATGCTGATGATATCCAACTCAATTACTCCTTTCCACCTAATTCCAAGGAGGTTGTGCCTGTGCTAAACCAATGTCTGGCAGCTATAATGCACTGGATGAGTGACAACAAATTGAAACTTAATCCAGACAAGACAGAGGTGCTCCTGGTCAATTGAAAGACATATCTGGGAATAGGGTTTCAGCCTGTAGTAGACAAGGTTACACTTCCCCTGAAAATGCAGGTTCACAGTTTGGGAATATTCCTGGATTCAGTTCTGAGCCTGGAGGTCCAGGTTTCAGCAGTGACCAGGTCTGCTTTTGCAGTTAAAGTTAGTGTGCCAACTGCACTTGTTCCTGGAGAAGTCGGATCTGGCCACAGTGGTACATGCCTTGATTACATCTCATTTGGTTTACTGTAATGCACTTTGTGTGGGGCTGCCTTTGAAAAGTGCTCAGAGACTACAGTTGGCCCAAAGGGCTGCCACCAGGTTGTTAACCGGGGCTGGCTACAAGGAGCACATAACTCCCTTGATGCAACAGCTCTATTGACTGCCTGTCCATTTCTGGGCACAAATCAAAGTGCTGGTTTTGACCTATAAAGCCTTGTATAGCTTGGGTCCAAGTTATTTGAAGGCCCATATCTCCCTTTATGACCCCATTATTGCCTTAAGGCCTTTAACAGAGAGGCCTTTCTTTATGTCCCACCACTTTGTCAGGTGCATTTCGTGGGAACAAAGAAGAAGACGATGGCTGCTTGAAGACTTTGGAACTCCCTCCCAAGAGAGGGCCCATCCTTACTCTCCTGATAACAGGTTAAAACACTTTTGTGCTGTCAGGTTTTTATAAATTGATAGGTTTGGGCCTTTTCATGCTGTACAACTCTGTGTTTAAGGTTGGTATTGCTTTCAATGTATTTAATATTTTTAATAGCTTAATGTTTTTAACTCTATAATTTTATTTCATTTTTTAGATTTTATATGTATATTTTTGTCTTACCTTGTACTGTTTTAATGCTGGCTGCCTTGAGTCCCACTGTTGGGAGAAAAGCAGGATACAAATAAGTAAAACAACAACAGGATATGCATGATCATTTTAGCATAAATGTCATCATTTCTGCACACAAACGGATGTTCTCAGGATAAAACAGCCAGTTTTAAAATTGCTGTTATCTGTAGCATTGATTTTGGACACAGTTCTTCCAGTTAGCAGTTTACAAAAAAGTCAGTAAGACTCAAAATGGATTCAAAGCTTTTAATCCATAGTTTGGTGTTGTCTAGCATGGCGCAGGAACTCAAGGCCTTTTCATGCTACACTGTTATAGTCCTATTATTCCACTTTCAACATCCTGTGGAATTCTGGGGTTTGTAGTTTACTGGGGGCAAAGAGTTCTCTGGCTGAGAATTCTAAATACCCCTCCCTAAACTGCAAACCCCAGGATTCCATAGGATGTTGAAAGTGGAATAATAGCACTATAACAGTGTAGTGTAGAAAGGCCCTCAGAAACAAAAGACCAAAAGCTTGAAAATACTTTTGTACCCAACAAACAGAAGCTGGACACCACAGGAAACCTTGTGATTTGTGTTTCACATAGAGAAAACTCTGTTTCTAGTAACAGCATTGTAAAGGATTCATCAGTGCGAAAATGCTAAAGACAGAGGAGTAGAAGAGGAAGAACATGAGTCTGAGTGACTGAAAGCTGCACTTTCTAATTATAGAGGTTTTTTGGGGGAGGGGTGCCTGGTTTGGAGAAGGCATTGTGAGTCAGATAAACAGACAGATGTTTCCAGCTTCCTTGTTCTTCTTTGGTCAGCCTCTTCACCACTAGAAAATTTTAACTGGCTTCTTGTAATTGGCCTTCCTAGTTCCTGAGTCAGTTCAGCATTTTCTTTATTTCTTTAATTTGCCCACCAAATCCAGTATTCCAGTCTTTTTTTCAGCAGTGGGCAATGCTATTTGAATACATTCATGCTTTCTGTATTAAGCTGCTGGTTCAGTCTGATCCTTTCTCTTATTCCTTTTCTCTCTCCCCCCACCTCTATCTTATAATTAGCAGCCCATCCACCTGGCCCTTCCTCTTCCTAGCTACCAGCCTCTGTCAGCTCCTCCCTCCTTGTTCTTACAGCTTGCAATGCCTGCTTCTGCATACCCATGTCTTTCTTGGTACACACCTCCAGCCAAGATTGCAACAACACTTTCTGCCACTTGATCTAGTGATCCTGACTTTTGTCAGAACAACCATGCCCATCTAACAATGGAGCTGTTTACCTACAGTGAAATGTATGCCTCTTCCTCCACCAGCTACCTCTTTGGTCTGCCATGCTAGTGGGAGTGGATATGTCGTGCCTAAGCACGAGGGCCTTATTCACTATCAAGAAGACTATGCCCGCCTAACAAAGCTAGTGTTTAGCTCTATACAGCTGCCTGCCTACTTCCATTATTTTACCTGTTATACATGTGAGCTACCAAAATGCCTAGATCCTCCTTACATGCACTGCCATCAAGTTAAGTATAACCCATCTGTTACTTGTGAATCATATTTTTTTTCTCAAATGTAAATTTATCCCTGCTGAAGTTCATTTTGTTAGTTTTGGCCCAGCTCTCCAATGTGTTAAGGTCATTTTAAATCCTCACTTTCTCTTTTAAGGTATTAGCTACTTCTCCTGGTTTGGCATTATTTACAGATTTGATGAGCATGCACTTTAATCTGTGATCTAAGTTTTTGTTAAGATGTTGAACAAAACTAGGCCCAGGACAGAAGCCTGTGGCACCCCATTAGTCTATCCTCTCCAGGATGATGAAGATTCACTTGTGAGTACTTCTTGGGTTCAATTCATAAAGAAGCCACAAATCTTCTAAAGAACAGCATTGGCTCATATTTTAGCAGTTTATATGCAAGAATATCTTGAGGAATCTTGCTAAATGCTTTACTGCAACCAAGATATATCATATTTCCACATCTATCAAAAGAGGGCATGAGGGACAGAGATATGGTTTTTGAAAAAAGAAGTCCATGCTGCCTCTTAGCAATCACAGAATTCTTTTCTGAATGTTCAGATTTTAAAGGCACATTGGATATTGCCCCTGTAACTATTTGAAGTTTGGCAAGCATAATCTTCTCCTAAGGTGCTACCATGACTGCACATTCCAGCCAGTTCTGAAAAATAGAGATGATGATGTTTTCAGTTTCCTGTGATAGTCACTAGGAGGCATGTACCTTTAGATTTCCAAACCTGACTCCAGTTCAGTATCAAGTCAAATCAGGTGGACTCCAGATTGGTCTCGGTAGAGCCAACCATTTTTCAGATCACCAAATCAGGGTCTAAACTGAATCTGGCAGTCAAAGTACATGCCTGTTGATTCAATTAGGCTGTGGTTGGAGTAAAAAGGTTTCAAGTTAAACAAAAAAGAACAGGTAAAGTGCATTCAGTCTTTTTGTTTAGGATGAAAACTTAAGTACAGTGAACTCTCCATATCTGTAGAGGTTCTATTTGAAGAACCCTGCAAATAGGAAAAATGTGAATACTTGCATCCCATAATGTTAAATGGTGGCAACATGCATAGAATACTTCCATATTCATATTGCTGCCATTTTAGGTATAGGACGTGACACTCTGTGTTAGCTGGAAGCTGCATATGTGGAGGCTGCCAAATCAAGGGGTCCACTGAAATCCCTAATCTCTGGCCATGCTAGTGGTAAGCTGATGGGAGCTCAAGCATCTTGAGCATTGAGCATTTCAAGCATTTCCACTGAGCTACAGGGACAAAGAAGCAAGACTGCTCTTCTTTTGAAAATAATCACTGCTAGCATGAGTATGCTGAAGAGAGAGTAGGAATGCTTCACTGTTCCTGCAACTTCTGTTACAACATGAGAACTTTTTTGCTCCAAACATTTGCTGATCTAATCAAGTACATCTGACATCCCCTTCATTCCACCTTAAACTGTTCCAGGCTGCAGCTACTGCTTTCTCCCATCACTCTAAATAACATCTGTCTTCCAATCCTCCCCCTCATTTTTGTTTTGTTTTGCTTTGCTTATTATCAGTTTTGATGAGCTAAAAAAGCAGCAGCTTTCTCACATCTCATAGACTTTTTAGTTGACCATAATATACACCTTTGTTTTCCCTTTGGATGTTTTCTGGACCAACAGGGTTGTCTGTGATTTTTGTCTCTTATGCAAATAGCATCTGCCATTTGACTCCAGATATGCTCCATTGCTGCCCTCTACCGCAGAGCTCTGTGAAATTTATTCCTTCATTCTTATAAAAATAAAAAACTCCTCCTGTCACCCTGCCTCTGAAAGCTAGGGTTCAGGCAACATGACAGAATTTATACGACAGTGAGAAATACAATTTCAGAGAGGAAAACTTTAGCTGCACTGCTACCAAAAATATCCAGAAGACCAGTAGTAATACAACTAGTAACTCACATTAGTCCTCCAATAATTCTATAGGGCAGGTCAGTCTTATTTAGCAGTTTCATATTGCAGAAAGGGTTATCAACTTTCCACAATCTCTGTTCCTTTCTTTTCATCAATGTCTTACTTGATCTATAGATATATGCAAATGATAACAGCTATTTCTGTGGAGAGAAAGTTTTACTTGTTATTTTTATAGATCAAGCTGTAGTTAAAGGCATAAGAGTGTGCCAGGCAGGACTTTTTTTTTCCTGGTAAGCTGCCAATCCTAGTTGCTGCTGGCAGGGGAGAAGCTGAAATGGAGAAACAGTGGCTTGCCTGTATAGATCTGAACTTGAACTTAGCCATCAGATTCACTTGGGACATGCAAAGATACTGCAGTTACTAAACAGGATCTTGTAAAGTTGAAAGGAATAACATCCATATATACCATGCCTGCTCATTTTAGAAGTTCTAACATCATTTTTGATTAATTTGTAACACATGTGAACCACTGAGTTCAGAGCTTCTGTGTTCCAGTATGAATAGATAAACAGAAAACAACAGAGTTGTAAGGATTAGATCTTACAGAGTTCACTGATCTGAACAAGTTTTTTTTTAAGTCAAGCCAAGTAAAAGGCATGAAAACATAAATAGCTGAAAATGAATAATATGGAAAGTAAAATCAAAGATACATAAGTAAAAGGGATAAGAGATACTAAAAGAAGTAAGATAAAAAGCTGGCTCTTATAATTTAAGATGTAAGTTAACCTGCAAGGAGGGTTTTTTCTGTACTCGAAAACAATAATTATGTCTGATTAAGTAGTTCGTTCTTCAAGTGCACACTATGACATGCTAGTTTGCTCCCAAAAAACTTACCACCATGCTTTGAAAAATAAATATGTAACTGAAGATTCATGTGAGTCAAAGCACTGATCCACAAAGGAGCTTGTTCACCAAAAGATTGCCTCTTTCACTGATCTGGCCCTCCCTACTGAGAGCAGACAGTTGTGTGAGCACCAGATGTGATTGGAGCATTCCATTATTTTTGATATTGTACTTTTCAACCAAAGTCCTCTTAGATATTCTCAAATACAGGTCTCATCATTTCTGGCTATTGGTCATGCTGGTTGGAGCCGATGGATGTTCTTACTGAGATGAATCAGTTTGGAGAAGGCTAAGTTACCAAGATACATCCACATTACCAGACATTAGAGGAATATCCCTATTATGTCTCTGAGTCATTAGATTCTGCCTCATTCCAATCAGGAGGTATGCCCAGAATAGTAAATTAAACACAGACTGCAGGCTCTGTGGTACTGCATGGTGATTTTTATAAAATGGAACCATGTATTTTATTATAAGAATGATACATGCCCTAGGAAAACAGCACTTTAGCTGTCAGATGTTGAGACTCTCCCAGAGAAAAGAGGTTTGGATTACAAGAACATATTGAACACGGCCATAGGTAGAGATATTTTTAGGGGTAGGTGAATTAGGTGATGCCAGGATTCTAGAAGAGGCCAAGCTTGGGGTTCATGGACATCTAGCTCTGGGGAAAAGCAGTATTAACAATTCTTGTTGTGGACTGAATGCAGATCTTTGTAACTTTTATTTTGATTTTTTAATCTATTGTTTTAACTATATTGTTTTTAATTATACATAAGCTGCTTTGTGGTTCAAAAGAGCAAACTCTAAGTTCCTCTATAACTATTATGGTATGAATAAATGCATAAGTACAAATGAACACATGCATCATCTTACAAGAGAAGGATAAAACATGCATACATCAAATTTGTGAAACAGGTGCCAACTGCAAAGTTAAGGAACTTAAAAGAGAGCATTGGGAATGTTCCTTACACGGGCCTTGTTTGGACTAGGGCTAGCTTTAACCAGAACCACTGAAAAAAAAATGCACAAGTACCTCGCACTTTCACTTTCTGCTCTGCCAGTTTGAGGCCTCAATAGGCAACTGACCAGCCACATGTTCCCATGCAAATTATCTCTTGCAACTTATAGCAAAAAGTAAAAAAGATGACATATAAGACATTTATATGGCTGCTTGTCAGCACTTTTTGACAAACTCTGAGACTCCTACAAAAGAGCATCAGGACTGAGCTATTATAAGACTTGAACCTTAACTATACTTAATAAAAGAAAAAGAATACATTGGCATGGCTACCTACTGTTTTTAATGGTAAGTTTCAGTAACATCAAGTGGACTTACTCTGAAGTAGAACCATTTATTTTTACATTCTATATGTGTTTCACAAGTCATTCACTTTCTCTATGGTAAGCAAAATTACTCTACAATAAGTAGATATTGCATGGTAGCCTAGGAGCACCACCGCCTGCTAAATAGGATGCGTAAGGGATTTCCCAGCAAAAAAATGTGCTACTGTCCTCACAGGCCTGCACCACCTCAGATTGCTAAGTATGTGTGTCACATTAGTGCTTCTCTATATTTCATTTAGATATCCTTACAAGTGAAAAGCTGACACCTCAGGGCGAACCTTTTTGACTGATGTATCAGCTTTCTCACTGAAAATGACTTTTGAAGTGAATATTGAAGCATAGTATTCCTTACCTGCATTCTGAGGTGGTATAGTCCTCTGAGGATAAAATGTCAAGTGCTGATTCAGATCACTTCACTACACTCTTGGGTGCAGCATCCATCTTGTGGCCATCCATTTTCAGTCTAGGTGTTGCTTAAAGGACTGGAACAATTCATCCAATCATGAAAAATGTCCACAAATTTTCATTCTATCAGATTCTATCTTACAACAAAGGGTGTTGCAGATACAAGGTATTAATCAGCAGGCATATAGAAAATCTACAAGAATGGACAGAACAAAACATTAAAATGTGCAAGTTTTATGGGATTCACCATCTCTCTTCACGCATCCTGTGTTTGCTGCTAGCTGGTCTCCAATACAGTAAATATTCCTTAAAGGAGCAACAATTATACAATTAAAACAGCACTTTTTTACATTGATTAGTCCCCACAGAAACATCTTATCTAAGGACATAAAACCAACAAGAATCACAAAAGAAAACACATTTACTTCTGTAAATGCACCATTATCATTATCATTATCAATTATCATCAAGCAGTTTAGGCTCAAGATCACTGAGGGAGCATTGAGGCTCGGTAAGATTTGTATCCAGGTCTCACCACTCCCACTAGACCATACTTTTGGTGTCCCAAAATATATTTTACTAGCCGTGAGGAAGGGAACACCATTGCTTGTTCCATGTGGGAACACTGAGCAGACTGGCAGGGGCCTCCTTCTTCAACTGTGGCCATTTCCACACTAGGCTGTTATAGTGCTACTATTCCACTTTCAACTTCCTCTCTAGACAGCAAGCCTGAGGAGTCCATAGGCTGTTGAAAGTGGATTAATAGCACTATAACAGCCTAGTGTGGAAATGGCCTGTGCTAGTATGGCTCCTTCCTCTGCCGTGGATAAAGCCAGGAGACCTGGGGCAGGCTGCGTGGTGCTCAGCTCTCTCTCCCATCTCCCTGGCGCCATCCCTCAGTATTATGCACTGAAACAGCCACTTTACTCTGAACACGCTCGTTCTGCTTCTATGTGGTTTCAGTCGATAGGATCTCTACGGCCTCGTGAAACTCATTAAGAGTGACTGAATAGTTATTCTTCTGCAAGAGGAGACTGAAAGGTGAACGCCAAAAACCGGTCCGTACACTTGTACTGGGGGAAATGGCTTTACAAAGTCTGTTTAAAGTTCTGTTTGCAGGTGACACCGAAAGAAGTTGGGGTGTTGAGATCTCTCCGACCCCGCGCGGCCATCTCAGCGGGTGCATTTTAACAATGGCGTGTCTTTTTAAGCTCCCCCATCAGAGAGCCAGACGTTGTAAAGCCGCACAGTATCTGCTGTTCCTCCTTCGGGAACAGATCACAGGCACTGTGCTTCTAACTGCAAGGACTACGTAATGCCGAGGACGTTACAGAGGAGCGGCTTCTTTCGGGGGCAGCCCTGCGGCCGTTCAAAAAAGATTCGCGGTCACAACGCCGGCTCCACTCGCAGCCCCCCCCGCCTGCCTGCTGTGCAGCCATTACGGGCACGGGAGCACCCATCAAGGGCCGTTTCCGCACTAGACGATGATAGTGCCATTATACCATGGGGTGTCGAAAGCGACATAACAGCACGGCAACAATCCAGTGCGGAAATGGCCGAGGGGTAACCTTTTGCACAGGCGCCTCTCGGGGAGAGGGGGGGCTTTGGAAAAACCTCCCCGTCCCAAAAGCATTCGATCTCTTCTTTTACTCCCCGCTCTGACTCCCCCGCTCCAGGCAAAGGGCCGCCGCAAACTTTGGAGGGCGGAGGACGCCGCCGCCCCGCCCGCTCTCCTCACGCCTCCTGGCGCGCGCGTTGCGGTTCAAAGTCGAGCGCCGAGCCACGGATTGCCGCGGCCATCGATGTGACTCTCGCTCGCCTTGTTCTCCTGCAGGCGGCGTCTGCGACACTCACCGGTGGCCGAAGGAGCAGCAGCGGGAGAAAGCGCGCGGGCGGGCGTCCCTCTGTGCGCGCGCGGCGTCAGGTACCCCGCGGCAGGAGAGCGCGCTCCCTTTCCCTCGCAGCCCCTCTCCGGGTCTCTCTTCAGGGGGTGGCTGGGAGAATGGGAAACAGAGAGCCAGCGACCCTGCGGTCCAGAGGTCGACTCCCGGCTCGGTCGTGGGAACCCGCCGGGTGACCCTGGGTGCGCCACACACTCTCAGCCCCAGAGGACCTCCTGAAAGGGTTGCTTCAGGGCCGCCGTAAGTCGTAAACGACCTGAAGGCACCCGGCACCGTCAGTAGGAAACGGTGCAGTTCAGAGCAGAGGAGGAGACGACGGCTTTTGCCCCCGGAGCATCTGTCAGTTTCCTTGCGACCAAAGCCATTTCCGCACTAGCCTGTTACAGCGCGATTATTTCACTTTCCATGTCCTATGGAACCCTCTCGGCCCCTCCCGAAACTGCAAACCCCAGGATTCCATAGGATATTGAAATTGGAATAATCGCGCTATAGCAGTCTAGTGCGGAAATAGCCCCCGTCTTTCTGGCCGTAGTCTGCGTGTGCACCTATACTCGCGGCGGCCCAGGGCAGAGCTGCTCTTCCGGCCCTTGGCTTTGGCGCCGGCCCTCCATCTCTTCGGCTTCCTCCTCCTTGGCTGGGCGGGGAGCAAGTGGCCCTCCTCGCCCTTCCTCACTCCCCCCCCGGGCTCTTGGCAGCCTGTTACTTTCTCCATGCGCTCCCGAGGGTCGGGGCGTGGACCCGCCGGGGCCCTCTTCGCAATCCCTCTGCGGTAGGAAAGGCGGGCGCGCGTCCGGGACCTTCAGCGGGTGTGAAGGAGAGGGAACTCAAGCTGCGCGGTGTGTTGCGGGTCGCAAAAAAGCAAGCCCTCATTTATCTTGGCAGACCCGGGCACAGTACACAGTCATCATACTGTAGTTCCATTTTAACTGCTGGGGCAGCTGCATCCTTTGGAATCCTAGGCTTCCTAGTTTGGTGAGGCACCTTGAACTCTCTGACTGACATTTACAGTGTAAACACCTCCTCCCCCCGCTGCAAATCCCAGGACTCCATAGGATGTTCTAATGGCAGTTAAAGCGGAGTATAACGCTATAATTGTGTAGTGTGGATGTGCCTCTGACCCAGCAGTTTTGTGCACCCCAATGACTTGGTCTAAACAAATAAGTATGGCTTGTCCATTCAGGACCACTACCAAACCATTAAGATTCTTTGCCTTAGAAGAGGAATTGTTCCTGACAGTATATTGTTGCTGTGAAAATACACCCTCCCCTGCTCCACAGATGAAGGTGTATACAAACATGCACACATTCACATTCCTCTTTTGTTAGACTTTGTGTTTGTTTGTTTTTTAATTTGAGTGGCATATTCTGGGCAAGTGTGCTTAATGTCTCATGTTTAGTGACATTACCAGGGGCATATCTATAAACATCAGCAACTGCCACTTGGTCTCAAGTTTTGAAGTAAGCCCTTTAGAGTTCACTGGGAACTTGCTAACTAGGAAAATAGGTCTAGGGTTGCAACCTGACATGAGGTGTTCCAGGCCTATGCTTATTTAAGTGGAAGAAATCCCATTTTGTCCATAAGCAATCCTGGATAAGGGTGCATAGGATACATAGCTGTAATGTTGTGAAAGGACAGCCAAGCACATCTCAGCAAGCTATTTCATAGAAAGGTGCTGCCATGAAGAAAGTTGTCATTCAACTCTGCAAAAGGCATGGGGCCTGCATCACGGTCTGCGGGTCTATGGGCATAGCAGGGTGTGGCATTTGTTTAGCTGTTTGGGACCAGGATTGTTTAGGATTTTCAAGGTGAAAGCTAGCACTATGAATTAGAGACATAGGGCATTGCCATAGGAGGTCCGACTGTTTTTCTGTTTTGTCTGGCATTGGTTTCCTGCAATCTTTCCTGTAATTGTCTTGTTAAATTTGCCCTGTTAAATTAATCTGAGTGAGGGTGGGAAACTGCAGACCCTGGGGGCTAACTGTGGTGCTCTTTGGGTCTCAAGGCATGATTACTTCCCTGTGTTGCATCCTGGTATTCCGATGAGGAGGGGAGGAGAATCCTACATTGGGTTGTCTCTACCTCCTCTCCATCAGGCAGAAACAGAGCGCATTTCTAGGAAGCCATATAGGGGAGCAACCCTCTCTACATGCTCAGTTCTAGTTCCAACCTCACTCCACAAGCAGCATAGCTCTGCTTGCTCTGTCACTGTTTGTCTTGTCCTTATTGCTTGCCCCCCCCCAAAAAGAGCCTTTACTTTTCGCTCTTTTGATTCTTGCCTGTCTTGCTTCATATCTGTCTCCTTCCTTCTTCCTCTGGTAACTAGTTGCTCTTCCTTTCCTCCCTTGTTTTTTCTGTCCCTTACTATGCTGCAGTAGTGACCATGTGGAGAGGGGAGTGCAGGGATTTTTGAGAGAGAATGTTAGCAGGGATGGAAAGACCGACACCACAAATGCCCAGTAACTTTCTCCAATCTGGTTCCTCCCAGAGGACTTTTATTTGGTGGATGATTTATTGGACAGGGGATGATCAGCAATGGGTGATTGAGGATACAGCCCTTAGCATGGCTCAGACTTGCGGCAGCCAACCAACAGAACAGGATGCGTGACTTCTCCGAATTCCCCAGTGGATGTCAGTATTGTCAGGCCC
Organism: Ctenosaura bakeri; assembly: GCA_948474755.1. NCBI lineage: Eukaryota > Metazoa > Chordata > Lepidosauria > Squamata > Iguanidae > Ctenosaura > Ctenosaura bakeri. The sequence continues at coordinate 227,308 of CAOLHI010001017.1, forward strand.
TTTCCTCAGAGGGGATAACCTCAGGAGTTTTTTGTGCATCTACATAAACTGGTCAATAAACAACAGAAGGACAGTCTCTTGTCAGAAACAATCAATCATTTCAGGCAGATTGGGTCCATAGAGGAGCCACTCCATCCTGCTTGCAAAGGTTCAGGGGCTGCTACTCACCAATTTTTCTTATCCCAAAGAAGAATGGTTCTTGGAGAAGATTCTCACAAGGGTCAACAAATAGATCATGAAGAAAACCATTTCTGAATGGAGACCTGCATTCTTCAGACCATCCAGCCATGGGATTATCTGGCTACTCTGGATTTGACCAAGCATATCTTCACACATTTCTGCACTTTACCTACTTTAGGAAGTATTTCCAGTATCATGCTCTGCCCTTCAGCCTCACCTAAGCATCCAGGGTCTTCACCAAGGTCATGGTAGTTCTAGTAGCAGCTTGGAGGAGGTGTGAGTTCATGTCTACTTGTTCTTTGATGATCTCATGTGTGCGAAGTCCCCTCAGCATGGCCAACATGATGTCCAGTGGGTCATGTGCTCACCGGAACACTATGGTTTCCTAGTAAACTGGAAGAAGAGCCACCTCTTTATGGCACTGAAAATTCAGTACCCAGGTACAGTGATAGACACTGTGTCAACCACAGTGGCCGTATTACAGGAAAGAATCCAGAGTATTGAGAGGGCAATCTTCTGTGTGAGATAAGCAAAGAAGACAGATGTGACCACTTTACCTCACCTCCAGGGTCTCATGGTAGCATCCATAGATTGCTTCCCATGGGCAAGGTTTCATTTCAGGGAACTACAGTGGCTGCTCCTCCTTCACCAAGTGGTAATCTCAAGAAAGATTCACCACAAGGACAAGATGCCAAGGTGACAGTCCAGTTCCTGGTTTGGTGAACCTCTCCAGCAGTTCACAGGGGGAGAGTCTTCTGGGACATCTCAAGAGCACAGATCAAAACCAACACCAGTCTCTGCAGTTGGGGAGCCCATTGTGGGACCCCTCCTAGTGCAAGGAGTTTGGAAGAAGGAGGATATGTGCCACAGTATAAATTGTCTGGAGCTAAGAGCCATCAAGATCTACCTGAAGACAACTGCCAATTCATGAAGTCTGATGCTCTGTAGCTTTCTATCATGTGCTCTCTGAGACAGAAGATCTTGGCCTCCACACTCAGCAGATAGATCAAAGACTGTGTTAAGGCATGGCACAGGTTAATGAAGGTGCCTCTTCCAGACCCAGTCCAGGCTCAGTTGACTAGGAGTGCAGCCACCTCAGCAGCATTTGTCACTGATGAGCCCATATTTGTCAGGTGGCTACATGGAAGACACCATCCCCCTTTGTGAGGCATTATGGGTCGGATGCCTCTGCCTCAGCTCAATGTTCCTTCAGGAGATGAGGGCTGCAAGTGGTGGTGGACTCTTGAGGGCTCCAGCGCCAGCAGGCCTACCCAGCAAAGGGAGGTTCTTGTACATCCTGACATAGGACACATCTCCCCTTCTCACTAGAAAAAGAACTATTTGTTTTATCTGTGAGATGGTTCATTTCAATGAAGGGACAAGGGTCCTCCCCACGCTAGTTGCTGGTGTTTGAGCAGATGGTTCTTAGTTTTTCTTCATTTTTTTTAAAGTTAGTTTTGTGTTACATCAGGGACAATTGTTTTGAGTGGACAAGATACTGCCTAGGGATACTTACTTTTTGGGGCTCTTCTTGGGGCCACCAAGTTAAGTCCTTTGTTCCTCCTTATGTAAAGTTCACAATATTGACTTGTTCTTTTCCTTTTCTGTTTTTTTTTTAAGTAAAAAGATGTGAGTCAGTGCTACCTTTTCCTCTGTCCTTCTTTCTCATTTTTCTTTCCTGAGAGAGCAGTAACCATTGATTCATTGAGGTGACAGTTAAGCAGTTACCAGTGATGTATTTAACTTTTTCATTCCAAGTCTCAAGTTGAGTCTTAAATATCTACCTTCAAGTCTCAAGTCGAGTGTCAAGTTCTTGCAAGATACTTTCAAGTCAAGTGTGAAGTCTGGGAGCCAACTTTATACCCCAGCCTATATTCCAGAATTTCTAAACAGAGCTGAATAAAGTCAGTTGTAATAATTTAAGTAGAGTTTTTCACCCATATTTGCAAGTTTGCAATATGCAGCTTTGGAAGTGTGGAATAGGATCCTTCTTATTCCCCTCTCCCCACGCTGGAAGCTTTTGTGTCAATGGGCATAAAAAAATCTGCAGCTTCTGAATTGGGGAATAGGATCCTTCTTTGTCCCCATTCTTGAAGCTTCAAAATGAAGGAAGCTTCCTCCTCAAACCTGTTGTCTAACACGTTTGCTGTTCCCCTCTGAGAAATGCACCCTGTGCTGTGGGGGTGAGTCTTGCCTTCTGCTCTTACTAAAAGTTTTAGAAGACTCCTCCAGTATGCAGCATGGACAGGCTGCTGAGCAGACCTCAACCCTGCCTCAAGCCAATTACCTAACACATTTGCTGCTTCCCTCCATGAAATGTGCCCACACTTTGGACTTGAGACATCGTTGTGTGGCCAGTAGACAAAAAGAGACAGAGGCCTTGTTCAAAGTTGTGAGGTTTTTGGATGAGTTATGTTACTGAGCCAAGGGCAACAAGTCAGTCGCTAAAAATATACAAGTTAAGAGTCAAGTCAGTGCATCCTTTATTGCCGAGTTGCATCCAGGTTGAATCACTGAAGTGACGTAAGTCCAACTTGAATCCAAGTCAATTGACTCAAGTCTATATCACTACATCTTCTCAGAGCTTCCGGGCTGTAACACAACTGAGTGCATGGAGAGGGTGAGTTCCCCTACAGGGCTCCCTAGAAATGACTTCCATTCCTATCTGTTGGAAAGGAGGTGCAGACGATCCCATGTAGGATGCTCTTTCCCTCTTTAGTGAAAAGGACTCTCTCACAGGTAGGACAAACAGTTCTTTTCTCAGATTTTATGTAGATTTTCCCTCAAATTCTCTTAAGGCTTCAATACTGGCACTAGGAACTTTTAAGGTAAATGATTCTACCCTTTTGTCTTTGGCTTTGCACACCGCTGGAATGTAGATTCTCCTTCCAGCCATATCGCTGAAACTGAATTTGGTCATTGGGTTGAAAAAGTTTCCTCACACTTGTTTTAAGTGGAAATGCCAGTGACTCAGCCTGAGACCTTTAGATTTCTTTCCTTCATTCAGAAGCTCCATTCTTTGGGAATAGGCACACAGAGCAAGATGCTGTGTACTGGAGCTACTGGTTCCAGACTGAAGATGAAGTGAGCAGGCATTACAACAAGAAACATAGCTAGCTGGATGCCCCTCCAGCATTTGGTCACATATCTATATTTGAGCATGGCATGTACTTGTAGTTCACAACCAAGCTAAGGAAATACATGTTGAAACTCGTTTATTAAAACTATGTGTCCTCAACAGAAATCACAGCTCCTTTTTCAGTACGATCTTTAAAAAGAGTTGGCTTGTGCAGTCTTCATCATTTTGCTTATTGCTCAATTTTAACTTTGGGTGGCAACTTAACTTCTGTAAGAATCAATAGTTACCAATTAAAAATTGAACCCTCCCAAGCTTGGCTGATTCATTTTGCTGCATCCTTACTTCTCCAGAGCTCAGATTTTCCAATCCTCTGAAATGTATGTCACAGTATCTATCAATCTGGTTGATGTCAAATGTACTTATAGATTAATCTCTTCACACTGCAGTGGGCTTTCTACCACCTGCTGTATGTAACGGTCTTTGGTTCCCTGTAAATCAGCTTTAAATGTATTTATTTTAAAATCAATATTTATTTGTGTGTGCCTGCAAATGTGTGGCTATTTCTGAAGAGTGCTTTCTCAGGAACGCTGTGCTTGGGGTATAGCTTAAATCCAATTAAATATTGAAGCAAGGCTTATGAACTGTAATTTTTAACACTCTATTTTTTGTTTCTTTCATTTTAGTTATAAACACACTACACTAATCAACTGGAATGGAGCATGTGTTTACTCCACTGGAATGTCTGCTTCCCACTGGTATTGTACCTAGTGCTTACATTTCTTTTAAGAATGTTTCTCTTGTAAATACATCCTGAGTCTCATTCTGAATAGCTACATTAGTGTCTTGAAAGACAAGGGAGTTACGGATATTTGCCTTGACAGAGTTAGGGAGAACTGCATTGATAATCACAACAAAAACTCTGGTGACACTGTAGACTAAGAAGTTTTATTTAGCATAAACTTTCACAGTCTGGAGCTTACTTCTGATGCAACTAATGCTGTGTCTTGCAAATCCACGAAAGTTGATTCCAAATAAAATATCTTAGTCTTTAGGGTATCACTAGACTGTATTGTCAATGTTTGGAAATAGTGACAAACTAAGGGCAGATCATGCTTTTGAAGAACACTTGATTTATGGACCTCACATAAACTAAGAAAGCAGCATGGTTATATTCAGACCACAACTCACAGAAGATAGACATTAATTTGGATTTTGACTTGAAGAACTTATTTCAAGAACCTACGAGGATTCCTAACTGTGTGCCCCTAATACCATCAATTAGAAGTAAAGTAACTTAGGGATGTCATTTGTTTTCAGTGGAAGCATCTTGGGGTGGGTGGTGGGTGGCTGATGTCAACTGAATGACTGCTAGTACCAGGGAAAGATTTTTACCATGGCTTTCTTACATGTTGAATCCTGAGGATACTGCTGGTGCCTATTCTGTTTTTGTTGTTCTGTTATTTTTTGCATTTTAAAATACCCCAGCAATATTTATGCATTTGATAGACTGAGAAAAAATGTTTTTAATTTTTTTTAGTTTTCCAAAGGAGTAGCCATGTTAGTTTGTTGAAGCAAAAACAACAAATAGGTACATAACATTTATTGCAGCATTTATTGGAGTCCAATAAATGTGAAATTTTCAAGTGCCATGGGAGTCTTGGTTGTTTAAATTAAAAGCACTTCCCACCTGCCAACATACACTGATGCTGTTTTTAGGAGGAAGGGAAGTCTCTCTCTTTTTTACCATCCTGGAAAAATATGCTCCCAGTGCTCCTTGTGCCTGGCTTACTGATATGGCACTGGGAAAGGAGAGCTGTGCCCCCTTTCTTTTCCCCAGATTCCTTTCTCCTCTTACTGAGAGGAACATAGGCATAATAGTGCTTGCTGCATAATTGAAGTGAGCATTACAAGTTGCTGAGATTTACATTTGTAGCAAAGATTATACAACTTTTAGAGTTCAAGTTCAGCACTCTGTCTGCTTTACCTCACTGCCTGAAGATTCTGCATTGTTTAGGCCTCATTTGGAATACTGTGTTCAGTTCTGGGTGCCTCAATTCAAGAAGGATATCGACAAGCTGGAGTGTGTCCAGAGGAGGATGACCAAAATGGTGATGAGTCTGGAAGCCGTGCCCTATGAGGAACGGCTTAGGGAGCTGGGTATGTTTAGTCTGCAGAAGAGAAGGTGAAGAGAAGACATGCTAGCCATATTTAAATATTTGAAGGGATGTCATATTGAGGAGGGAGTGGGCTTGTTTTCTGCTGCTCCAGAGACTAGGACAAGGAGCAATGGATTCAAGCTGCAGGAAAGGAGATTCCACCTGAACCTTAGGAGGAACTTCCTGACGGTCAGAGTTGTCCAGCAGTGGAATATGCTGCCTCGGAGTGTGGTAGAGTCTCCTTCTTTGGAGGTTTTTAAGCAGAGGCTGGATGGCCATCTGTTGGGAATGGGTGTTCCTGCATAGCAGGGGGTTGGACTCGATGGCTTCTGGGGTCTCTTCCAATTCTATGTTTCTATGATTCTATGATTAAAAGTACTGGTCCATAATACGTTCATGGTGTGAGTTAAGAATGTGCTGGTTCAGAGAAATGCTTGATGCTTCTCTGCTTTGACTTTAACTTTTGAAAGATGAATATTTTAACCAAGTCTGAACTGTTAATTCTAATAGGTTTCTCCCACCCTGTCCCCAGTGACATCTGACAATTCATTCCTCTTTAAGTGTAGCAAAGCCATATAATGGTTTAGGTGAGAACATCCATGGTCCAGTACTGATCTCTGAGTTCATCTGAAGTGAGTTTCCAGGAAACAAAGAAACAGTTGTGGTTAATGAGCACAAATATGGTGACAGTTCCTTGCACATGTAGGGAATAGGGGGACACAGTACTAGTCCTCAAAATCAGCCATTTTGAGAAACACTGCTCTAGGTAACTGTCTACAAATCTAAAACTTTCTTCCTGTGGAGAGAGGAATTGTGTTCCTATCTCACAGTGCACTAAGCTTTCCAGAAAAAAATAAACGTTATGGTATAAATAATGTTACCTGATTTAACATGTTTGGTTTAAATATTATATTTAAACATATTCAAAACTTTAAGTGGAAATTATTTTATTAGAATATTTGTAATAATTTAAAGAGAATAATGTATAATTACCTAAAAATGATTATGTACTTTTTTTTTAAAAAAGGATACATATGCATAGAGAACTGTACTTGATATATCAACAGTTTAACTTTCCTTTGCTGAGGTATAATTTTTATCTGCACTTGCTCATTCTCTGCACTACTAATCAGTTCCATTTCAGTTTGAGAGAAAAATAGATTCAATACAACTAGTTGAATATTTTAGTTCACTAAAGGATGTTTGTGAGACTAACATAGGGAGCTTCTCACATTTAGTCTTGACTACTTGTACTTGTGACTGGTAGAGTAGAAGCAAGTTTAGCAGTGTGCTCATTTCTGTTCTTTTGAGCACAATGATTTTATCACTGCTTATCTCCTTAGAAGAACAAGTAGAAGTTCATACTCTATGTTTAGCACATCTAACATGGTTGACTGCAGTATAGCAACCCAGACAAGTATGGGTAAGCATATGACATTTTTCCATGATAAAATATAGCATTGGAAAACTTTCTGGAAATTTTCCAGATGCTCCACGTTTTTGCTGTCTCCACAGTGCTGCTTTCTTATATACTCATTCATTGGAGTATTGCTTTCAGCCTTGGTCTCCTGTTAATTTTAGATATGAACAAAATCGTTTGCTGGTAATTCTTGGAAATACTTTGTGGCGTCACTGCGTGCATAGGGGTTGTGAATCTTCTGAACTAAAATATAGCAAATAAACTAGGAGGAGAAATGTGCAAAACTTGGTGAGACCAGTAAATTGCAACCATTTTGGACCCCATAGGCAGAAACACTTAAGCAATGTCTTCATTGCTTTGATCCTGCATCCACTGTGAGTGAATGCCATCACTGTTCTTCTCAGCTTGGGGGAAGAACAGCAGTATGCCTGTGATTGGTCTTTTGGTTGTTGCATGATTTCCAAACATAAGAAATTTCCAGACATAATACATAAAAGTGAACCTACAGAAAATAGTTGGATTGCTCAGTCCATGAGAGCTCTTATTCAAGACTTTAAATAGGTCTGTTTAAGAGTCTCTTAAATTCTTTTCCTACTACAGTCCTCCTTCCACATTTGAGGGTTTGACCTTTGCGAATTTGATTATTCCCAAGGTATGCATGTGCTTTCCTCCCCATTCTCTTCCTCCCATTCCCTTGCCTTTTTGCCTGGGTGCATGTGCCTTCCTTCTCTGCCTTCTCCTCTATTCTTTGCCTTTTGCCCAGAGACAGAAAAGGAAGGCAGACGTGCCTGGCCACAGGGTGAAGGAAGGGGAGGATGTTCATATGCCTCCCCCCTTCCTATGCCTTTTGCCTGGGTGCCAAGAACATGCATGGGACAAAAGGTAAGGGAATGGGGGCAAGGCATGCATGTGCCTCCCCCACATTTCCTTGTCTTTTGCCCTGGCACGAAGAATGCATGCCAGAGCAAAAGGCAAGGGAATGAGAGCAGGGAGCCCTGGAAGGGAATGGGAGGGGGAGAGCAGGGGGTTGTTATTTGTAGTTTTTCCACTTTCATGTGGGTTCTGCGCTCCAAACCCTCATGAAAGTGGAGGGGCTGCTATAGATTGAATAGGAGCTATGTGAGTAATAGAATCTAGTCTTTGACAGAAGTTACGTGGTAAGAGAGCCAGCATGGTGTAGTGGTCTGAGCATTTTGGCTATGACCTGGAGATTCCTGGGTCAGCTATGGAAACCCACTGAGTGACCTCGGGCATATCACACATGCTCAACCCCAGAAAATCCTATGATAGGTTTGTCCTAGGGTCAGCATAAAATAGAAAAGACTTGAAGACACACAACAATAAATGAATAAAAACTGTGATCTGTCCATTGTAATGCTTTGAGTCTTTTAACTGAACAGCATTTCAAATTATTTTATTTTCCAAGTTAGTGGCCTGTCACTGCTGCCTTATTTTATAGACATAATGAGACACATCATTTGATATGGTTATTTAATTTTCCTATGATTTTTGACAGTTGGAGTGTTCATTTGCAGATCTTTTGTTTCTATACCATGTGCTTGTGGCAGATGTCTGTCTTAATTAAACATACTAATTACAATTTATAGTCTGCACAGTGCTCATATTTCTATCATACATATTGCAGAATTCAGTCTCTAAAAATATACCTGTATATCTGTATGTCTGAACATTCAAAGTGTTCTCATGCAGCACACACATTAGCCTGTAATGGATTAATTTCCAGGTAGGCAGCCTATTACTCGTGCCAATAAAGGCACAGGAAAATAAGGAGATGTTGCATATTTGGAGGGTTTGCTTTGGCAAGGAGTCAAATGAGTGTTCCTGTCCACCTGATGATCTGTCATTTCCTGTTTCCTGGTTCAATAAATTAGAGGAAAAACCTGGAGAGCAGGATCTTTCATATATTGAATATGACTCATGGCTCATTTCCTGAAACAGTTGTCTGTCATAGGATACGTGTGTGTACAGCACCCAACATGCATTACTTGACATGAAAAGCTGAGGAGGCCTGGTTTTCACTTACAGTGAGTAGGTATAAGGTGTTACAGTGACCATTCTTGTTGCTTTGGTATCAACAGAGGGCCTGGGGAGACCAAAGAAGAGTCCATAGCCTTTCTGGCATAGGGGAACTTGAGACACTTCATTCAATTCCAGAATCTGCAAACAGCTTCTGTTAAATGAAGATAATATGGTCATTTATTTACTCCATCTTATCCCTCCCTCAAATGATCATTTGCTCCTGTTTTCACAACTATTCTGTTTGGTTGGATTAAACTCAGAGAAGCAGGTCTCTCTCAGTGAGTTTTATGATAGAATGGAACTATGACCTTGAATTTCTTTGGTCCTAGCCCAGCATTGCTGTCTGTGTACTGTAAGCTTCTCAGTAATAAATCATTGCTGCAGATTAATTTAGTAATTTCAAAAGTTTCTGATATAATGATCATTATTGTTAACTGACAACCTCCAAGCCATTCTGTCATCAGCTGCCCTGCTTGAGTCTTGCAGATTCAGACAGATGTCTTCCTTGAGTGAATCTATCCATCTGTAATGCAGTCTTCCTCTTTACCTCCTGCCTTTGACCTTGCCAAGTATTCTTTTCTTTTCTAATGAGTCATGTCTTCTCACGATATGGCCAAAGTACAATGGTCTCAGTTTAGTCATCTTGGCTTCTAGGGAGAGTTCAGGCTTGATTTGCTCTAGGATCCATTCATTTGTCTTTCTAGCAGTCCAGGGTGTCTGTAGAACTCTTCTCCAGCACCACATTTTGAATGAATTGATTTTCTTCCCTTCAGTTTTCCTCACTGTCCAGCTTTCACAACCGTACATAGAAATTGGAAATACAGTGGCATGGACAATCCTAACTTTAGTATTCAATGATATATCTTGATATATCAGGATCTTGTCTAGTTCCCTAATAACTGCCCTTCCAAATCCTAGTTTCATGATTTCATGATGGAGCCAAGAGATGGAAAATTTTGAACTATTTCGACACCATCATCTTACTTTAAAGTTATGTAAATCATCTGTGGTCATAATTTGTTTCCTTAATGTTCAACTGTACCTTAGCACTTTCTGCCTTCACTTTCTCTAGTAAGCGTTTCAAGTTTTAGCAGAAAACAGCAAACAGTATGGTGTCATCTGCATATCTTAAATAGTTGATGTTCCAGTTTTTGTGCCTGCTTCCTCCTAGTCTAATCCTGCTTTATGTTCAGCATACCAGTTAAACAGATAGGGTGATAAAATGGAACCTTGCCTAACCCCCTTGGCAATTGAAAGCCATTCCATTTTTCTGTTTTGTCTTCTTGTTCTAAGTATGGGTTATGCATCAAGACTGTAAATGTTGTGGTGCACACGTTTCTTTAAGAGAAATCCACAGTTTTTCTTAATCTACATAATCAAAGGTTTTGCTATGATCTATGAAATACAGACTGATTTTCATTTGAAATTCTTTATCCATTGTCCAACTCATGTTTGCAATATGATTCCTATTGTCTTTTCCTTTCCTGAACCCAGCTTGAACATCTGGCATTTCTTGCTCCATATATGGTAGAAGTCTTTGTCCTGGAATTTTGAGCATGACTTTGCCTCCATGGGAAATTAATACAGTGGTCCTGTGGTTACTGCAATCCTTGGTGTCTCCTTTCTTGGGAATTAGAATGCATATTGAGCATTTCCAATCTGTGGGCGATACTTTTGTTTTCCATGTTTATTGACAGATTTTAGTTAGAACTGGAATAGATTCTGTCTCTATAGACTGAAGCAGTGCTGTTGATATGCTGTCTGTTCCTGGTGTTTTATTTCTTTCAAGTGCTCTGAGTGCAGCTTTCACTTTACTTTCTAAAACTGGCCTTTCATCTTCATATGTTGTTCATGATACAAAGATGCATATAATTTATGCTTTTTGATATGATAGGAATACAAATCAATGATTTTCATTGTTCAGGCTGCACAGGGATAGTTTTGTTACTGTTTCATTGGGTTTCTGTCTCTCTTCTCCCATTATTGTTTACCATGTCGCTTCTTATAATTCTGACTTTATTTGCTTATTATTTTTTTGTCATGTTTGATGTGTCTACTTAACAGACAATAGCATTAAATTGAAACAGTGATAAAAATGTTATCTGTGTGTGAAGATTATGTGTGTTTTGGTCTGTTTGAGAAAATTGGCATGGATGATAATAAAGTGTTTCTGCCAGAATTTAAGAAAAGAAGGTTTTTTTCCTGCAGTACTGAATTATTGCTATGAATGCTATTAAAATGTTCAGGAATGTTTGGCCAATACCCAGCAACAATAATTTCATTCCAGAAATGATTGTTAATTAACCAGACAAAAATTATATTATAGAAAGATCTGAAGGTAACTGTCAAGAATAATATTTCATTGTCTATTTACGGTTTTTCTCAAGAATCACATGTTTTTGATTTTATGGCTAACATGTGTCTAAGAATCCAGAAACCTGTGAGTGCCATAAGAAATAAAAGAAAGTAGAAGACAGATTTGAGAGAAGACAGAACCAGCCTCAGATGGTTTGCTCCCTGAGAAGAACAAGATTCCTTCACTTCCTTCCTTATAGAGAAGCTGACTGGACTGGCAGTTAAGTCTGGCAGTGAAACAATGCCCTCCACAACACTGGAGGGGTTGTTTATTTCAAAGAATTTGGTACTTAAAACAAGGAATGCACTTAACAGTTGTAAAACAGACAGGAAAATCCCTTTCTCTTTTTTTTTCTTTTTTTTTTAATTAATTATATAACTAAATCACAAATACAAAACAAGAAAAAAAAATTAAACACCATGTGATATACATAATAGTGAATTAAAAAAAATTTTTTTTCTTTTTCTTTTTTTCTCTTCTCTTAAGCAATACTAACTTTCATTGTTATTTTGCACCTTTACCCTTAAATTTATAAATCTGTTCAACTGTTATAATTTCACATTTAATTCAATATTTTTCACATCCCCTTTAATCTATTTCTATTGTTAATTCTTTTAACTTTTTTTTTTAAAAAAACATTGACATCACTTATCCATTTAAATCTATAAATCACAAGTTTAACACACACACCTACTAAGAATTACAAAATATACAACATAAAAGAAAAACAAAACTAAAACTAAAAAATACCCACCCCCCAGAGCCAACTTTTTATTTAATCCACTTTCCAAAATTGCCATTCTTCTTTTGACAGGGTAGTATTACTATCTCTTTTCAGAACTTTATCCAAAAATATTTTCCAAATTTCTTCAAAATCATTCCCTTTAACCAAACCTTTCATAAACCTAATTCTACATGTTAGTTTATCATTAATTGCAATTTTCCACACTTCGTTATACCATTCCTCTATTTGAAATTTTTCATTTGCTTTCCATTTTTTTGCTATTATTAATCTCGCTGCAGTTAACAAATTTGTTATTAATTCTTTCTTTACTTGAGTACACTCAACCTTATCATATATAGATAACAATGCAATATTTGGACATACTGGTATATCTGCTCCTATAATCTCTTTTATCTCTTTAAAAACCTTTTGCCAAAACTCCATTATCTTATTGCAATTCCACCACATATGCATATATGTACCAATTTCTTGACATCCTCTCCAACATAATCTTGAATATTTCTCATCTATTTGATTTAATTTCACTGGAGTCAAGTACCATTTCCACACTAATTTATAATAATTCTCTTTTATTCTTATTGATAATTTTTTTAAATGACGTTGTTTCCAAATTTTTCTCCATTCTTGTATATCTATATTTTGTACTATCTCTTCCTCCCACATTTTTCTAAGAAAATCCTCTTCTTGTTCTTTTGCTAATATTTTATATATTTCACTTGTAATACCTTTTAGTATTTCATTTTCTTGCATATTTTCTCTTTAAATAATAATTTGTTCAAATTTAGTATATTCTTTAAAATCCTTAACATATCTTTTCATACTCTTTGTCCATTGCTCTAATTGTATATAATTTAACCAGGATATTTTAGTTTCCTGCAATCTCTCTTTCATTCTATCTTTATTTATCATTATTTTTATCCATTCTTTTAATCTATAAATTTTTTGTTTTTTTATTTCTTTCTCTATTATTTCTCTTAAATTTATTGGAAATTTTTCCATCATCACTATCGGAGTTAATATTGATATATTCGGTATTAATTTTCTTTTATTTTTTTTCCATATTTCTATTATATTTTTTATAAAAGGATTTTCTATCTTCTCCATTTCTTTCTTTGAAAAATTCCTAAAAAATATATTTTCTAATTTTGTCTCAATATTCATATCTTCTATCTCTAACCAATCTAAATCACCCTTTCCTGAAACCCCCTCTATGATATATCTCAATTGATTTGCATAATAATACCATTTTAAATTTGGAAGTCCCAGGCCACCTTCTTTTTGACTTTTATACCAATATTTCTTGTTAATCCTCAATTTTTTATTTCCATTACAAAAATTATTTAATATCTTTTGCCACTCCTTTAATTCTTCCTCTGATATTTTTATTGGTAGCATTCTAAACAAAAAGTTAATTTTAGGTAAAATTTTCATTTTTACCACTGCTATTCTACCAAACCACGATAGCTTTATATTTTTGTAGTCCTCTAATTTCCTTTTTGTTTCTAATCTTAATTTCTTAAAATTTTTTTCCTGTAATTCTTGTAAATTTTTTGTAATCTCTATTCCTAAATATTTAATTGATTCTTTTATTTTAAGTAATCCTCTTTTACTACTTATAAATTTTTGTACTTCTTCTTTAGTATAATTAAATAACATTATTTCTGATTTGGCCCAATTTATTTCTAATCCCGTCTTCTCCCCAAACTCTATTAAATGTTTATCTATCCTATCTATCTTTTCAATTGGATCCTTAATTGTCAACAATGTGTCTTCTGCAAATAAGCTTATTTTATTTTTTTCCTTAACTCCAATTCCTTCCAAATTCTCATCATTTCTTATCACATTCGCTAACATTTCTATAACTATTGCAAATAAAACTGGAGATAATGGACATCCTTGTCTCGTTCCTCTTGTTATTTGAATCTGTTCTGTAAATCCATCATTTACCATCACTACAGATGTATTATGTGAATACAATTGATTTATTAACCCTTTAAATCTCTCTCCTAATCCTATTTTATTTAAAATTGTTTTTAATGCCGGCCATTCCACACAATCAAAGGCTTTAAATATATCTAGGGCTAAAATTCCAGCTTTTTGTTTATCTCTGTCCATTATATTTATTTTATTTATCGTTTTCCCTATTAAATTTGCCATCTGTCTTCCTTGAATAAAACCACATTGATCTTTATGTATATACTTATAAATAAATTTATTTAACCTCTTTGCCATTATTGCTGTCAAGATTTTTGCATCTTGATTTATTAAAGATATTGGTCTATAAGAACCTGGATCCATAGGATCCTTATTTGGTTTTAAAATTAATATTATTAGTGACTGCTTCCATGATAATGGAATTTTTTCACCCCTCAATATACTATTATATAACACTTTTAGTTTAGGAATTAAACCTTTTTTAAATGTTTTATAATATTCTGGACCTAGTCCATCCAATCCTGGTGATTTTCCTCCTTTTAAATTATTTATTACTTCTTCTATTTCCTCTTCTGATATCATTTCTTCCATCAATCCTTTATCTTGTTCTGTTAATCTTACTTTCCAATTTTCATTAATATACTCCTCTATGTTCTCTAAAGATTTATCTTCTGCTGAATACAATTCTCGAAAAAATTCCTCAAATATTTTTAATTTCTCTTTCATCAACCTTTTTTCTTTACCAAATTTATCTTTAACTACGCCAATCATATTTCTAGTTTTTTTTGATTGTACTGATTTAGTCAGCATTTTAGAATTTTTATTACTATATTCAAAGTATTCCCTTTCCAAGTATATTAGATTTTTCTGAACTTCGTCCATTTCTATCTTTTCTAATTCATCTCTTTTTGCTTGTAATATTATTAATTTCTGTTTAGTTCTATCTATTATATAATCATTCTCTAGTTCCTTTATTTCTTTTTCTAATTTTAATTTTTTTTCTCCTAATTGTCTCTTTAATTTGCTTGATTCTTTAATGCATAATCCTCTTACCACTACCTTCATTGTATCCCACAATACATCTTGTGTTACTTCCTTATTGTTTATATCCCAAATTTCTTGCCACTCCTTCTCTATTTTATTTACTATCTCCTTATAATTAAATAACTTAGTATCCAGTCTCCACCTTTTTGCTTCTCTATAATTCCTTTTCATAGTTATATCCAAGTTCATCAGAGCATGATCTGTCACTTTTATTGTTTCAATTTCTGTATTTATTAATCTAGGTATCATATTCTTTGAAACAAAAATATAATCTATTCTTGAGTAATTTTTATGAACTGATGAATAATACGTATATTTCTTTTCTTCACCCTTTATTAGCCTCCAAACATCTATCAGTTCATTTCTACTCACTAATTTATTCAAAATTGTTATATTATTATATCTATCTCTAATTGATGGATCTGATTTATCTTTCCATCTATCCATCACCATATTAAAATCACCTGCGATTATTGTATAATCTCCTTTCATTTTTTTGATCTTATTAAATATTTCTTCATAAAACTCTTTTTGCTTCTCATTAGGTGCGTAAATATTCATTATGACATATGTTTCTCCATCTATTTCACCTTGTATAATTACATATCTACCTTTTTCATCTAACTCCACACTTATTACAATGAAATTGCATCTTTTAGAAATTATTATTGCAACTCCTCTTGATTTGGATGTACCAAATGCTTCCTCATAAATGGCTACCCAGTTCAATCTAAGCTCATTTTTTTTATCTCTTTTTCCATGTGTTTCTTGTAAAAAAATTATATCGGCCTTATCTTTTTTTAATATCGATTCTATCCTTTTTCTCTTTATTATTGACCCCAAACCTTTCACATTCAATGTTGATATTCTCAATCTATTCTCCATTTTTCATATTTTGAATTTTCTAATCCCTCTCCCCATTGGCTCTTTAATGTGATGGTGCTCCCCTTCCCCTTCCCTTCCCCCCTCCCACTCCCCTCCCCCTTCCCACCCTCCCCTCCCCTCCCCACACAAACATTTGTCCCCCCTCTTCCTCCAAAGCGCTTCTGCCTTGGAAACGACCAGCCATGGTCCTGGGGGGGGGTGTGAAGGTATGCTAACTCCCGGCATAGAGACCAATACCCTCTCCCGATTTATTTTCTTTCCCATATTTTTTTTTCCCTCTCTGACTCAAAGATGTGACCTGACACATCCCTTTCTCACCTATGTGTCAGGTCACATCTTTGAGTCAGAGAATTTAGAAGATGGAAGGGTCATATGCAGCTGATGTGACCCCCTCCTTTAAGCATAATGGAGACCATTCAGGATGAGAATAGAGATTTTCCCCAAATCAAAAGTTAGCCTTTCTTCTTCTTCTTTTTTTAATCACACTTGAGATAGCTACCTCACTCTGCCTAATGGCAAGCATGTCCTAAAGGTATTCCTAATGTCAGCTATATAAAATTGGATTAGATCTTGTCCTAAGGTGGTTACACTAGGAGAGAAAGACAGTAAGAGAAAAGGCAGGGGACAAAGTGGAGAACAGAGCTAAGAAAAAAAAAAAGAGTTAAAGGATTGAGAAGAGAATTACATTCATACATGATAAGTTATTAACTATGATTACATGTGTATTTTGCTTTCATGATATTAATGATCTGGCAGCTTGTGTTTCCTTTCTGTGTAAAAATTGACCCAATAAACTGAGCCTTAGAAAGCCTGAACACTGAAATAAATGGCCCCTACCTCCCCTTTACGTTAGCATTACAGTAACTTGTTTAAATATTTGAAGGGATGTCATGTAGAGGAGAGAGCAGGCTTATTTTCCACTGCTCCAGAGACTAGGACAAGGAGCAATGGATTCAAGCTGCAGGAAAGGAGATTCCGCCTGAACCTCAAGAAGAACTTCCTGATGGTCAGAGCTGTCCAGCAGTGGAATATGCTGCCTTGGAGTGTGGTGGAGTCTCCTTCTTTGGAGGTTTTTAAGCAGAGTGCTTTGATGTGTGTTCCTGAATGGCAGGAGGCTGGACTGGATGGCCCCTGTGGTCTCTTCCAACTCCATGATTCTATAACTTAAAACTTCAGTTGAGCATTTAGAAATACAGTTTAAACATTGAAAGAAAAGGGGTAGCCAGAGTTATTAAAGGAATACAAACATAGCAAATAGAAAAGTTGCAGGTGTAAACAATTTTATGTTTTATGTTTATGTCTTCAATGCTAGAAATCTGGGTGCTAAAGGAGAATTTCGTGGGGCATAAAATTCTTGCTGGAAAGGACATTGCTTGGTTTTGCTTCCCCTGTTTCTCCCCCTGCCAGAAGGAGGTCCTAGGAGAAGAAGAATTAGGATTGGAGGATTTGCATCACATGGTTCTCTGATGGCAGGAAAAAGTTGTTGAGACCTTACCTGAAATGGAAGAATAGAATTTGTATTTCTAGAATGCCCTGAGGCAGGCACAGCTTTTTCAAAGTGTCAGATCCTTTAAGACTGAAAACTAGTATCCCCATCCCTTTATTAATTGGAGTCTTTCTGTTCAATTCTTTAATTTTCATTGATTATATATTCTGGTTCTCTATATCACTGGGTCCACAGAGCCATCACAAGCACTTTGGGAAGCCCTACTGCTGGACACGAACAGCAGTGGCAGCAACAGTGGTAGTGCAGGGGGTATGTGTGTGAAAATACCAAAACTGCTCCCTTACTTCTCCTTCTTGGTAAAACACCACACATCTTCCTGGGATGTTTTTTGTGGCACATGAGGCTGCCACTCCTGCTGGCAATTTTCTGCTCATGTCACTTTCTCCTCTGCCAGCAAAATGGCACCATGTGGAAAAATGAACACAGCTCCTGCCTCCCTCACAAGGACCCATGTAAGACCCTAAGCATGCAGCTGCGGTGTGAAGGAAGCAATTGTTACTCCACTGGAAAAACCCTATCCTGGGGTCTACAATTTTGATATTAAATATGATTCTGTGTGCCTGAGAGGTCGGCCGGATGAGCACGTAGGCAGTCACAGTCGAACGACCGAAAACCAGGTCAGGCCAGTAAAATCCCCCGTCACATAGTCCCTGGAGACCTCAAGGTGGGTAAGCCCACAATAAACAAAGGGTCCTCAGCCCTGAGACACTGACTTGAGGGGATTAGCTTGTTAGCCCCAAGTTGAACAAATATCAAGCGAGGATCATTTACTAAAAGTCACACCACAAAACGCAGCCAAAGATCCTGAAACTTTGGCAACACCTTGTAATCTCATCACACAAAGAAAGTTACCATTGTGGAGCTTCGTTCTCGCTGCAACACCCATTGTTCTCCCTGGGAAAGGATTAGTCCTCCAGGTACTTTTTCCCCTACAAATAGTTCTGGTTTTTGACCGTTTCTTCAGTTCGCTCCTGGTTTTCCCAGCAGACTGTTGCTCCATCAGTTGAGTAAATCCCCTCAGCGCTCTTCGTGCTGAGTCCCATCTCTCTGCTGTTTCCCGGACCACGGACTTCAGGACAAAGTGCAGTATTACTCCAACTACACTCCTTCAACATTCCCCTATCCAGTTTCCTCTCTTTTGCTTCTTAATAGATCTTGGGTGAGTGTGTGAGTGGTTGCGTTGGTGCGTGAGACTTTCCTTCAATAAAATCATTTATTGGACATTTTTGTTTGGTTTTTGGCTTGGCCTGACCCCATAAAAACTGGGTAAAAAGACGCCACTAGGTTATCCTGCCTCTCGCATTGCTATTGCTCGTGCTCTGGCTAGTTTCTATTCCCCATCACATGGAGCACATTAAGAAATCAGGGTAACACCATGTAATAAAGAAAAGCACACCAATGATGGCTGGGGCCTGGAGGCGAACAAAAACTCTTACTGCCATGCATCTCTGCTGGCCCTCAATGTTTCCCTGTTGACTGCAAAAGGGACCATGGCCGCTAGGATTGCTGGACCAGAAAGAAAACCAGTCTCCCCACCCCCACTCTTTGCACACTCCCCTAACCTCCTCTTCAGGATGCTGTGGCACTTCAGCATTGTTCTGCTGGCAGATCAGTTGTTTGGTGAATCCCTCTCTTTACCAGCCCCCTTTTAGTATGATTCAGTATAATCCTATAGGAGGGCAGATTGGTTGTGTACACAAAAGAGATTGGGGGACCACTTGGAGGTGTTTTGGCCCAAACCATGGCATGCTGACCTACTTGCAAATGTGGAGGCTGTGGGCATTAAGGGACACAGCAGGCATGTGCATATATCCAAACTGCTCCCTTGTTAGCAGTTTTGGTGCCCATACATCCCTCCCCCCCACCATGTCCCTGACGGAAGGTATATATGCAACATACCCAAACTGACTCTGGAGAGCAGAGTTTCAATTCTCACTTGGCCAATAAAATCCACTGGTTGACCACAAGCAAGTCACATTCTTTTAGCCTCAGAGAAAGGCAGAGGCAACAAATCTTGTCAAGAAAACACCCATAGGGTCAGCATAAGTCAGTTTTCAAAGGGGAGAGACATAATTGCTAGAAAGAATCTCCCCCTCTCAGAAGCACTTTGTTGTGTATTTTCAGATCAGTTCTGATTTATGGCAACACTAAGATGAACCTATCACAGGGTGTTTGAGGGGGCAAAATTTGTTCAGAGGGGAGTTGCCTTTGCCTTCCTCTGAGACTCAAAGAATATGACTTGCCTTCCTCTGAGACTCAAAGAATATGACTTGCCCAAGGTCATCCGGTGTCTGAGTGGGAATTTGAATCCTATTTTCCAGAAGCCTTTAATAAATAAATATTTGAGTATTTAACTCTTAAGTAAAGTCTTGGGGTCCCTGGCAACAAATTATATTTACAAGGGGTCCCCAGTAATGAAAAGATTAAGAACCATTGCTCTGTATTATTATTTGAGGTGAGCTGCAATACGTTCTTCTATACTTCTTTTATTTATTACTGACACTGCGCTGAACACTTGAGTACTCAAGTAAAGTTTTCCCCAGCCCTATTTCATCCTCTCTTGACCTCTCCCTCTCTTTTCTCACCCTTCTTCCATTCCACTCTTCTTTTTCTCCACTGCTTCAGTAAGTTGCATGCTTTCAGGGATTTGGTAAGTTTGGAACTATTAATTTGGCACCAGGAGATCCAACTAGCTCAGCTGATGCCCTCTCCACTTTCTATTCTGAGGTTCTTTGCCTTTCCTAAGTCTTCTTCCTGCTTTCTTTTCCACATTTTGTTGTGTACAGTCTGGAATTGGAATTGATTTATCACCACTTGATATACCAAAACAGTGTATCATTATATGATCACGACATGATGTACACAGCACTGGGAAAGTGCAAAACATTTTAACTTTGGCACTTGTTGGTTGCATATGTATTTATGCCCCTTTGCTGTGACAAACCTGACTAAGCTCTTGGGCAACTAACTACATGTTAGAAACTACATAAGTAGTTGAATAAAGTCTAGCTGTGTGCAGTTCCAGTATCACATGATCTCAGATTAAAGATACCTGTTAAGAGGCATTAGTCCAAGTTGGGCTATAAAAATATTGCAAATTATAAACATCTCTTGGAGCACTGTTAAGTTCAATATTACAAAATAGAAGGAATGTAGCTCAAATACAATTCTGCCAACCTAGAGAAGGCCATTCACCAAAACTCAGCTACTGGGTAAGGAAGACATTAGGCAGAGGCCAGTTGTAACTCTGAATTGGAGATATCTGCAGATGAGTTGGGAGAAAATGTTCATGGGATGGCATCATTTGAATCACGGAATCAGAATTGGAAGGGGCTTCATGCAGGGTCTCCAGCCAAAGCATCTCCAGCAGGTAGCTGCCCAGGCTCCTTTTAAAGCTAACCAGAGAAAGAGACACCTATCATCTCGTTAGGCAATTGATTCCGTTGTTGAACTGCTCTTACTTCTAATGTTCAATCAAAATCTATTATCTTATAATTTCAAACCATTAGACCTGATCCTGCATGGTGGGGCAGCAGAGAACAGACCTGCCCCTTCCACTCTGTGACAGCTCTTGAAGTATTTAAAGAGTGCAACCAATGTGACTCCTCAGTCTTCTGTTCACCAGGTTGAACATACTTAACTCCTTCAACCTTTCCTCATATGTTTACTTCTCTTCCATATCTCTTGTCTTTGTTGCCCTTCCTGTTCCAACTTGTCTATATCTTTCTTTAAATGAGGCACCCAGAACTGAATGCAGTACTCCAGATGAGGCCTGACTAGCACAGAATATAGTGGGACTGTTGCTTCCCTTGATTTGGAAGCATGCGTCTATTAATGTAGGCTAAAATAGCATTTACCTTTTTTGCAACAGCATCATATTACTGACTTATGTTCAACATAGGACCTTGACATTATTGTTGATCATTTTGGCATGTGAGTACTTCTGATCCATATCTATACTTATACCTATATCTATACCTGTGCATTTATTTTTTTGTGGGCTAAATGTAGAATTCTGTATTTGTCTCTACTGAATTTCACGTTATTAATTTCTGCTCTTAATTTTCTAGTTTATCTTCCAATGTGTTAACCACCTCTCTCAGTTTTCTACAATTTGCAAACTTAATAAGAATTCCTTCCACTCTGTCATCTAAATCACTGATAAAATTTTGAAGAATAATGGCCCTATGACAGAACCTTGAGGCACTAATGTAAGATGACCTTCCAGTTGAAATGTAGCCATTGATGACAACTCTTTGAACATGGTTTTCCAACCGGTTATGGATCCATATGACGGTGTTCCCATCAATTCCACATTTAATCAGTTTGCTAATCAAGACCTTATCAAATGCTTTGCTGAAATCCGGATAAAAGGCACCCACAGCATTCCCACCATGTACTAAGCTAGTGACCTGGTTGAAAAACAGATATAAGATTAGTTTTGTAGGACTTGATCTTGACAAAGCCACATGGGCTCCTATTGATCACTGTGTTGTCATCAAGGTGCTTGCAGATAGACTCCTGTGTAATCTTCTAATACTGTTTCTCATATTGACTGACTGGCCTGTAGTTTCCTGGATTTTCTTTTTTACCCTCCCCTCTTTTTTTTTTTTTTGAAAAGAGGGCCAGCACTGCCTCAAGTGGTCAGCCATTCCTGGCTACCACCGTTGCCATTTTCCTACCCAGATATTCAAAAAGGCCTTTCACTACTTTACTCAAAGAAAGGGATGGTTCCTTTTTAATAAGAGTTATTGTAAGTAAGTAAGAGTGCTTACTTTGAATTGTGGGTAAATCAACCCAGGTTTTTTGGTCAAATTTTTTAAATAAAAGTTTTAGACTAATACATGAATATATACAGGTTTTGAGTAGTTCTGCCTTTTCATTGTGATCCATTAGCAGTTTGCTTCGTCATGGAACAGCTATCCCACTGTGTCCTTGGTCATTCTCTTTCCTTGAAAGTATCTGAAACTCCCATTTTTTGTTGTTATTTGCTTGGCTAGCCAATCTCATCTCATTTGGAGCTTTAACTTTCCTTATGCTGTTTCTGCAAGCTTGAGCTACACATCTGTACTCTTCCTTGGTAATTCATCCTTCCTTCCATTCTTCTTTTTTTTTTCCTTTCACTTCCTCTTTGAGTTTGCCGTGCAGCCACATTGGTTTTCTCAGGTGTTGCCTGTTTTGCTTCTTCCATGGGATTGTTTGTGATTGTGCTTTTTGAAACTTCTTCAAGAAGTTCCATCCTTGCTGAGTGTCTTTTGTCTTTAGAATGGGGTTCCACCCAGTGATTCCCTGAACTTGTTAAAATCAGCTTTCCTGAAATCCAAGGTCTGTGTTTGACCATATGCTTCATTGCCCTGTATCATAATTACAAATTCTAGTATTATATGGCCACTTCCCCCTAAAGTATTGACTACTTTGATTCCAGTGACCAACTTTTATATAGCTGCCTGCCTGGAAGCTTTCCTTTGCTTGTGGCAAACTTCTTTCAACTCCTCTTGCCTGTTCCTTGCTCCCAGCACCTGGTTCCTGCTACCTTGAATTGATCTCTTGACCCTTGGCTTTTGGAACTCAGACTACGGCTTTCGCTTGACGAAATGAACTCCCTTGTGTAAAGTGCTTGCTTGTCTTCTCCTGGCTGGACTTTGCTGGCTCTCACACTCCCTTCTCTGGGCTGGCTCATTGCCCAGGTCTCTGACCTTGACAACATGTTCTTTTTGAATATGTTGTATGCTTTAATATTCTAATTACAAGAGTCATCCCACCAGATTTCAGTTATGCCTATAAAACAATATTTTCCTTCCTGAACTAAGATTTCAAATTCGTCTTGTTTTTTCCCCAAACTTCCAAAGCTTTTTAATTGTGATGTACAGGATAGCTCTGACTTCAGTGAATTGAGATTAGAAGTGTTAAGGCACCATGCAACCCCCCATGATGGAACAGAGGTCTGCTGTCTTCCTGGGGCCAGGATCAACCACATAACAGAGAGGCTAACCAGGCTGGTCAAACCCACTGACCAGAAGCCCCTCATTTTGGTTCATGTCGGAACCAATGACACTGCGAGGAGCAGCTTTTACCACATTGCAAAGGACTATGAGCGTATGGGGACCAAGCTTAAGGACCTTGGTGTGCAAGTGGTCATTTCGTCTCTCCTCCCTGTTCAAGGATACGGCGCACGTAGGGAAAGGGCAATAGCAGAGGTCAAGAACTGGCTCCGCATGTGGTACCGCCAGCAACGGTTTGGGTTTTTGAAACATGGCCTGAATTTCCGCGAACATGGGCTTCTGGCGAGGGATGGGCTGCACCTCACAAAACTGGGCAGGAATGTTTTTGCAAACAGTCTCGCAAGGAGGATTAAGAGGTCTTTAAACTAAGTTTCGCTGGGGAGGGAGACAATATTATTCAGGACAAGGACTCGGAGAGCGCAGGGGGGAAAGGCCCAAATGATACTGGACAAGTAGTACAAGCGGCCAATGGTGGGAGGAGTAGAAACAATAGTACAGGACTTGCAGGAAGGGCCCGGGGACTTAAGTGTCTCTACACTAATGTAAAGAGTATGGGAAACAAGCAGGACGAACTTGAACTCCTAGTACAGCAAAATAAATACGATTTGATAGGCATCACTGAGACCTGGTGGGATGAGTCTCATGATTGGAATATAGGAATAGAGGGATATAGCCTATTTTGTAAAAACAGACCAAACAAGAAAGGAGGAGGAGTAGCCTTGTATGTCAAGGATGTTTTCACCTGTGAAGAGATCCAGGACTTAAACCCAGAAAGCCAGGTCGCGAGCATTTGGGTAAGAATTAAGGCAGCGAGAAACAATAGGGATATTCTGGTGGGGGTTTACTACAGACCTCCAACCCAGGCTGAGGACTTGGATGACGCCTTCCTCAACCAAATGACTGCACATTCAAAGAGGAGAGATACAGTAATAATAGGAGACTTCAGTTACCCGGATATATGCTGGCAGTCAAACTCTGCCAAGACAGCAAGGTCCAGCAAGTTTCTTGCTTGTCTTGCAGACAACTTCATGGTCCAGAAGGTGGAAGAGGCCACAAGGGGATCAAATTTTCTAGATCTGATCCTGACCAACAGGGATGACCTTGTTAATCAGGTAGAAGTGGTTGGATCTTTAGGGGGGAGGGACCATGCCCTATTGGAATTTGGCATTCAGTGGGAAGGAGAAGATAAGGGTAGCCAGACACTCATCTTAGATTTTAAAAAAGCGGACTTCTGTAAACTTGAGGAGCTGCTGGCTGGAATTCCGTGGTCAGGAACAGTGAAAGGGAAAGGAGTTCAGGAGGCATGGGAGTTCCTTAAAAAGGAGATACTGAAGGTACAGTCAAAAACTGTGCCAATAAGGAGGAAAAATGGAAGGCCTCTGAAGAAACCAGAATGGTTGACTAAAGAACTCTCAGCTGAGCTAAGTGTTAAGAGAAACATGTATAGGAAATGGAAGAAGGGGGAAACCACCAAAGAAGAATTTAAGCAAGTAGCTAGGAGATGTAGGGAGGAGGTCAGAAAGGCTAAAGCACACAGTGAACTTAGGCTGGCCAGAGACATTAAAAACAATAAAAAGGGCTTTTTTTAAATATCTCCACAGCAAAAGAAAAAAGAAGGAGATGATAGGGTCGCTGTGCAGAGAAGATGGCGAATTACTCACAGGGGGAAGAGAAAAGGCAGAGCTACTTAACACCTTCTTTGCCTCCATTTTTTCCCAGAAGGATACAAGCACTCAACCTGGCAATTGGGGAGCAGGGGAGGAAGCAGGAGAAATGAGGCACATAATAGGTAGAGAGATGGTACAGGAATACCTGGCCACACTGGATGAATTCAAGTCTCCAGGGCCAGATGAATTACATCCTAGGATATTAAAAGAGCTGGCAGAGGTCATTTCAGAACCGCTTGCTATAATCTTTGAGGAATCTTGGAGGACAGGAGAAGTTCCAGCTTACTGGAAGAGGGCAAATGTTGTCCCCATCTTTAAGAAGGGGAAAAAAGAGGACCCAAATAATTATCACCCAGTCAGCCTGACATCAGTACCCGGAAAGATCCTGGAGCAGATCATTAAGCAGTCAGTTTTTAATCACTTAGAAAGGAACGCGATAATCACGAGAAGTCAACATGGATTTCTCAAAAATAAGCCATGCCAGACTAATCTTATCTCTTTTTATGATAGAGTTACTAGCTTGATAGATGAAGGGAATGCTGTGGATGTAGCATATCTCAATTTCAGTAAGGCCTTCGACAAAGTTCCCCATGACATTCTTGCAATGAAGCTAGTAAAATGTGGGCTGGACAGGGCTACTGTTAGTTGGATTTGTAATTGGTTGACCGACCGAACCCAAAGGGTGATCACGCATGGCTGCTTTTCATCCTGGAGAGAAGTGACTAGCGGGATGCCACAGGGTTCTGTCCTGGGCCCAGTGCTGTTCAACATTTTTATCAATAGCTTGGATCAAAGAATAGAGGGCATGCTCATTAAATTTGCAGTTGATACCAAATTGGGAGGGGTTGCTAATACGCCTGAGGACAGGATCAAAATTCAAAATGACCTGGATAGATTGGAGAGCTGGGCCAAGGCGAACAAAATGAAATTCAACAGAGAGAAGTGTAAGGTCCTACACTTAGGTAGAAAAAATGGAATACAGAAATATAGGATGTGGGACACGTGGCTGGATAGCAGTACGTGTGAAAGGGATCTAGGAGTCTTCATAGATCACAAGCTGAACATGAGTCAGCAGTGTGATGCGACAGCCAAGAAAGCCAATGCAATTCTTGGATGCATCAATAGGAGTATGGTGTCTAGATCGAGAGAGGTACTGGTACTACTCTACTCTGCTTTGGTAAGACCCCATCTTGAATACTGTGTCCAGTTCTGGGCACCCCAATTCAAGAAGGATATTGACAAGCTGGAGCAAGTCCAGAGGAGGGCGACCAAAATGGTGAGAGGCCTGGAAACCATGCCCCATGAGGACAGACAGAGAGCTGGGTATGTTTAGCCTGCCGAAGAGAAGGTTAAGAGGGGACATGATAGCCATGTTTAAATATTTGAAGGGATGCCATGTAGAGGAAGAAGAGGGCTTGTTTTCTGTTGCTCCAGAGACCAGGACGAGGAGCAATGGATTCAAGCTACAGGAAAGGAGATTCCACCTGAACCTCAGGAAGAACTTCTTGACAGTCAGGGCTGTCTGGTAGTGGAATCTGCTGCCTCGGAGTGTAGTGGAGTCTCCTTCCTTGGAGGTTTTTAAGCAGAGCCTGTATGGCCATCTGTCGGGAGTGCTTTGAGGGTGTTCCTGCATGGCAGGGGGTTGGACTGGAT
The DNA here is from genome assembly GCA_948474755.1 of Ctenosaura bakeri. Taxonomy (NCBI): domain Eukaryota; kingdom Metazoa; phylum Chordata; class Lepidosauria; order Squamata; family Iguanidae; genus Ctenosaura; species Ctenosaura bakeri. The sequence continues at coordinate 253,977 of CAOLHI010001017.1, forward strand.
GGCCCCTGTGGTCTCTTCCAACTCTACATTTCTATGATTCTATGATTCTATGATTGACATGGTTTAATTAGCAAATATTAGATTGGCACTATAGTAATTGGCATTGATATAAAGTATACCTGAGATAACAATAAGGTCATGCTGGAAGAAGTAAATTACTGACCGTAGACGTGTCATGGCAGGACAGGTCAGCCACCTACCTCTTAGGCAGGAGACCCAGTCAGTTCAGGACAATAGCACAGCTGCTCTGAATACAATAGGCATGAAAGACCAAGCTAGACTCTCAGAGCTGAAATAGAGAAGTTCCCACCAAATTGTTATTGTCTTAACCCTGATCTCTGTATACCTGGACACTTCCCTTTTGTTTCCCCACCTCTCCGCAATACTCAGCTATTACAACAACCATTATCCCCTTGTCACTCAAACACTAAGATCGTTGACTCCATCTGGACTCCATTGTTTGTGTTGCAACTTCCATTGTCCTCCTAGCTGGGAGTGTAAGTCACAATCTTACCCACAGGATATTTTTGGGTACAGACACCACTGTCCAGTGCAGTCTTTTGCCATTCCAAACACCACTCTGTCCATCTGATCCTGAACAAGAACTGTCCTTAGGTTCCAGCCTAAGCCATGTTGCTTTTTTCTCCTCTTCTTTCCAGACTGGTAAATACCGCTGGAATCCCTCAATACCCTCTCCCACTTTCCTCCCTTTCCTCTCGTTAGTCCTTGTGTGAATGTGTGAACATTTGATCTTTTGCGTGCTTGTGTGAAGCTTAATAAAACATATTTTTAGTTTACATTTTTACTCTTCGGCTGGTTCTTTCCTAAAAAGCCCATAAACACTGGTAGGTAAGATCTCACTAAGTTGCCTCCCTCTTGTAAGCCTCCAATTTTTGAGCTAATCATTCCCCACTTTCGAACAGAAGTACTGGCATTGCCAGTTGGCCCTTGTGGCACCCATGGTTTGGAGTAACAGAAGTTTCAAAAGCTTTAGTGAGGAACATTGAAGAAATAGCACACATACCTTGGCTTTGCCAAGAGTAAAGATATGTTGGGTTTGCAGTAACTTACAAACTATAACATTTCAAATTAACGTGCTGTTACCCTGATTTCTGGGGTCCCTTGGGGGACACCTCAATGTGCTCCACATGATGGGGAATGGAAACTAGCCAGAGCACAAGCAATAGCAATGCAAGAGGCAGGGTAACCTAGCGGGGTCTTTTTACCCTGTTTTTACGGGGTCAGGCCAAGCCAAAACCAAACAAATATGTCCAATAAATGATTTTATTGAAGGAAAATCTCACGCAGGAACGCAATCACTCACACATGCACCCAAGAACTATTAAGAAGCAAAAGAGAGGAAATTGGACAGGGCGATATTGACGGGTTGTAGTTGGGGTAATACTGTACCTTTTCCTGAAGTCCTGGGTCCGGGAAGGCAGCGGAGAGATGGGGCTCAGCACGGAGAGGGCTGAGGGGATCACTCAACGGAAGGAGAAACGGTCTGCTGGGATGACTGGGGGTGATTTGAAGAAACGCTCAAAAAGCTGGGACTATTTGTAGAGGAAAAAGTATCTGGAGGACTAATCCTTTCCCAGGAAATACAATGTGTGTTGCAGTGGGCACGAAGCTCCACATTGGTAATTTCCTTTGTGTGATGGGATTGTTAGGTGTTGCCAAAGTCTCTGGATCTTTGGCTGTGTTTTGTGGTGTGACTTCTGGTCCCTCCTGATGGGATATTTGCTCAACTTGGGGCAGACACACTAATCCCTTCGTCGGTGTCTCGGGGCTTACGGCCCTTTGTTTATTGTAGTTTTGCTCATCTTGAGGTTTCCTGGGGCTAGGTGACGGGGGATTTTACTGGCCTGACCTGGTTTTCAGTCTCTTGACCGTGCCTGCCTACGTGCCCCTTCGGGGATCTCTTTGGCGCATAGATTCATATTTTAATATCAAAATTGTAGACCCCAGGATAGGGTTTTTCTCTCGAAATAACAATGCACTGACACTCCATTTACGGCTATGCATAACAACTCCTTTCCTCAGCTATTCCATTGCTCTTCCATTTTGTCATTCAGCTTGGAAGCAGATCAGCCTTGTAGCCAAGTCTGTCCACCTGCATGTGTCCTCTTGTCGCAGTTCATTACAATAACATCCCTGTGTTCCCAGCACATCACTCACCAGCCAATCCTATCATCCCTTCATAGCACAGTAAAGCCCGCAAAGCGTCAAAACAAGCCAGCAATCTAAGAGTTTGACAGAGAGAACAAAAACAAAATGACATTTCTCAGTTATTTATTTGCTCTGTTTTTCTGTGGATCCCATTCTCTCCCTCAGCTTTTTTTCTAGACTTCAGACCTTTGTGTTTAGAGCTTGCCTTTGGAGTGAGCTATTATCTCTAGCCCTTCAATGATTTAGTTTAAATCCTTCTTGATCTACCTTACCATGCTACTAATAAAGACGTTCTTCCCAGCTTTTGTGAGGCACAAGCCATCTGTAGCCAGTAGTCCTCTGTCTAAGAAGTGAAAACCATGGTCCCAGAAGCCAAACTTCTCCCATCTATATCATCTATGTAACCACTCATTCACTTTTACTGTCTTCCTATCCTTCTATCCACTAGCAGAATTGACAAGAATACCACATGTGCATCAAGTCTTTCAGTTTCCTGCACAAAGCCCTGTAGTCAGAGGCAATATGCTCAAAGGTGTCCTTGGCTGTGTTGTTGATACCCACATTAATAAGGGGAAAGGGATACTGATCTATTTTCCTGATGATTTTTGACAAGTTGTCAATAACATCCTGATGTGTATGCCACGAAGACAGCCCAATTCTGAATTCATGTTGTCAGGCTGGCACACGGGTGCCTCTGTATGCTTGAGCAATATGTCCCCAACTACCAGTACCTTACTTTTCTTCTTGCTGTGGTTAGTGGTTACCTTGACCCCTTCCTTGGCATATGGTAACTCTTGTTGCTGGTTTGCTGTTTGGGTATCTTCACTGCTCTTATCCTCCTGAAGATGTAGGAAGTAATGCTTAGTTGAAGAGTTCTGAATCTTTTCTGTATGATCTGCTCCTGACTGTACTGTCGTCCAGGGTGTTTCCTCACTGTTACAGGCCCTCTATTTGTGGAGGTGAAGTGAGTCAGGACATGAGGAGAAACAGTAGATGAAAAGTCGATGTCCCTGACTATTGATTGTGCAGATTAGTCACTATTCTGCTGCTACCACAGTTGCCTGACTCTGAATTCTCTCTCTGTCCCTCCCTCTACACTCCTCACCTACGAGACCTTCTTCTTCCCTCATTGAAACTTATATTTCAACGCAGGGCTGAGAATCTCTTGGCTGGTTTCTCAGCTTGAAGACACATAGCAAGAACAGCCAACTGCTCTTGAGATTCACTTTGGAAAAATGAGAAAGTGGCAGGGGGAGTATCCTGGTTGAGCAAGGAATGATTTCCTCAAGTTGTGATCTCCTTGTCCAAGTTTAAGCTGACATTTAATACCAGTCTGTATCTTCACCAGACCTGGGATTCATTGGAAACTGATGAGAATAAAGCTATTGCTGAAGCAGGCCCATTTCAAAACCCATTTGCAGTTTGCAAAATGACATCTACAAGGCAAAGGAAGCCTGTGGAAAATTTGTCTGGTCTGATGAAAATGTCACGCCCAAAATATAGCAGAGATTGCTCCCACAGCTTTGGAAGAGTGCCCAGCAGCAGAGAATATCTTAGCAGCAATGCACTGTAGCCAGGAAAAACTCACCATGCCAATTGTTCTCTTCCATCAAGGAGGCAATTTATTCTTCAGTTACAATGTGTATATATTTACAAGAATCTCCAGAAGGCATTCCAGCATCCCTTTGCTTGCTCTTTCTGACAGCGCCTCCGGCAGACATGTCAGGCACTGTGTGCACTTGTTGGCTAGCTCTCCGCTACATTTATACTCACACTAGCTGACGCAATCCTGCCAACCTTTGCATTCTCCCCATACCTGATGCAGCCTTTTCCCCTGGTTGCTCATCAGCATGACTCAGCTAGAGTCACATGACTTCCCACAGGTACACTTAACAACCCACATCACAAAGTATTTTCTACAGATTTGGTCCAACCTTCTCTTGACAGAAAATAGGTTAAATTTTTGGGCTGTGCCACATAATGCTGTGTGTATTATAAAGCAGACAGTGCTCATTGCTGTGAGAACACCATCCCCACAAGGAAACATGATGGTAACAGCATCATGTTCAGAGATACTTTTCCTTGGGAGGAAACTGATCAGGATTGTCCATAACATGAATTAAACAAGTACATCACAATTCTAGAGGAAAACCTGTTTGTTTCATTCCATAAGGGGCTTGGGATTGGGGTAGAAGTGTACTATCCAGTAGGGCAGTTACTGTAAACATACAGCCAAAACAGAACTAGGGTAGTAGAAAAATAAGAACTGAAATATCTTAGAACGGCCCAGTCAAAGTCTAGACCTCTGTCCTGCTGAGACTCTATGGCAAGATCATTGGTTCCCATGCAACCTGGGTTCACCAGCCAACCAGATAGAAATAGGGTTCCAGATGCACATAGCTGAAGAAGGGTTCTAGAAGACTCACAATTGCAATTGGTGCCAAAAAGACTTCTGCCAAGTATTAACTGGAGTAGGGGAGCAAAAACTTGCCCCAATTTGTTTGTCTTTCCCTTGCTTTTGTGCCACAATAAAAATGTTTTGCACCTTCACAATGTTGAGTATTTTGTGTATGTCATATACTAACAATGTCAAGTCCATTTCAGTTTCTGGTAGCAACACAACCAAATGTGTAAAAGTCAAAGTCTGTATGTGAATATTTTTGCAAGGCAATGTAGGTCCCACTAAGTTTCCATTCAGCCTTTTCCCACGCAAGTGAGTATAGTATTCTGCATGCATATTTAATTGACGGTTTTTCAAAGTGACAAAAGATGCAGTTAGGAGTTAGGGCTGGACCAGTGACGACCACCTGGCTGACATGGGAAATGTTTTAAAATGGTTTAATGATAATATATCACTACTCCTTGGGCTATTTCAATTCCTTCTCAAACATTTACTGCAAAAATTTCATGTGTGCCATGTGAAATACAGATCAAACAATGAATGTATACACATATGACTTCATTGGGTTAGCCTTACAATATATTAAATGGCCTGTTTGATACCTGCACTTTTAAATTAGAATCATAGAGTTGGAAGATACCACAGGGGCCATCCAGTCCAACCCCCTGCTGTGCTAGAGATGCACTGAACTTAAGATACCTGACTACTGCTTGCAGAATGTGTTCTCTGCCATAGATCTTTCCATTCTTCTTACTTATGAGTTGGCAGATGCAGTGATTCAAATATGCAGAAAAAATTGCTGCATAGAACTCAGTGGCCCTTAGAACAGACTTGCACAACTTGGCAGTAGGTAAGGGCCAAAATTAAATAGACTAAACTTCTTCAGGCTGCAGATAGGTTTTTAGTGCCTCACTTTCCAAGTAAAGTTATAATAATGGTATAATAATGTTTTTATTTGCAAAATTAATTATAGTATAATTAATAATTAAACTATTTTGCAAGTAAAATAAACCATATTATAAAAAAGGGAAATTAGGGAAGTTTTTCCTAATATTTAGGTGGAACTTCTTTTCCTGCAGTTGGAAGCCTCGTCTTTGTCCTAGGGCCTTTCCACACACTGCTGTTATGGTGCTATTATTCCACTTTCAATATCCCATGGAATTCTGGGGTTTGTAGTTTCTTGAGGCCAAAGAGCTCTCTGGCTGAGAGTTCTGAATACCCCTCCCTAAACTGCAAATCCCAGAATTCCACAAGACGATGAAATTGGAATAATAGCACTATAACAGTGTAGTGTGGAAAGGCCCCTAGTCCCTTAAGCAGAAAAAAACAAGCTTGCTCCATCTTTTACATGACATCCTTTCCAATAAGAAGAGCTTCACAAAAGTTCCTTTTGATGAACTACAACCTCCCAAAACCCCAGGTAGCATGATTACTGACTGGGGAATTGTGAGAGTTACAGTCTTAAAAAGCAATGCTTTCGAACTCTGGGTAAGCTTTTATCTCATCAGAGTAGACTCGGTGAATTATTGCTGCTGTATGTCTTTGATTCCTTTCTGACTTATGGCAACCCTAAGGCAAACCTGTCACAGGATTTTCTGGGGCTGAATGTATGTGATCTGCCCAAGGTCACCCAGTGGTGACCTTGGCTCTGCTTCAAACTCACCCGGCAATCTTAAGGAAACCTCCTTCCTTAAATTTCAACCACCACCACCAATATACAACATGGGGAATGACAACACTGGCCATTTCTGCCCTATACTGTTATAGTGCTATTGCGCTTTCATCATCCTGTGGAATTCTGGGGTTTGTAATTTCCTGAGGCCAAAGAGCTCTCTGGATGAGAATTCTAAAGGCCCCTCCCTAAACTGCAAACCCCAGGATTCTATATCATGTTGAGAGTGAAATAAGAGCACTGTAACAGTGTAGGACAGAAATGGCCACTGACTTACCCTCTTGACCTGTTGTTAGGACAAATGAGATAATGCAGATATGACAAGTTGTGATTACACAAAATCAGTAAATAGAATTATTGGAAAGACAAGGGAGCTATGCCTTAAGAAATGTAGCAGTGTGTAATTTGCAAAAGATCTGCAAAAGATCAGAGAGGAGGGGAACAATTTGGGGTGGCAGAAAAAAAAGTGTTATTTATGAGGAAGGGGGAAGAAAATAGACTTGGAGGATAAACAAGGGAAATTCCAGATGGTGTGTGTGGGGGGTATAATTTATGAGGGTGCATACCAAGATAGACCTAAATTGCATTTTAAAATGCAATCTTTAAATGCAATTTAATTCTTTCCAGTGCAGTTTAGAAGGGATGGAAGTGAATGAGGACACTGACCTGTAATAAGCTGCTTCCCCCAGAGGGTCCCAGTTCACCCTGTAACAGTCCATATTGGCTTGCTTAGGGAGGAGGAGACCACCTCCTTTCTTACCCCCTCCAGCCCCAGCTGGACTTCTCCTTTTCTCGGGCACTTCTACCCTCACAACCCATCCAAGAGAAGCAGAAGGAGAAGAAGCAACTACCGCCATCTTGCGCAAGTGCAAAAGGTAGCATCGTCTCAGCTCTCTGCTTCCTCCTGGAGGGAAGGAGGAGGAAATGGCCCAGCTGGGTTCATTCAAAACCATCAGCAACCTGATTGCTCAACTGGCGGTGCGAGCCGCACAAAATCCTTTGGTGGGCCGCACGCTGTGCAGGCCTGCCTTAGAACATTTCTGATTAAGCATTTTCTGTCCTTGATTCAGCGACTTATCTTTGTAACCAGCTGCTTACTGTTGCACTTACAAAGATCAGTGTCCTCTAGCTTAAAGTAAAAACCTTTTACATAAATTTTACATCAAGCCTTGGGGAGAGGCGGGTAAGGAGTCAGAATTGTTCTTTTTTATTGTTGTTATTTAAACCTTTAATCAACAATGTCTTTGAAGAGTGAATGAACAGTGCAAATATAGATATATCTATCACTGGCAAAATAAAACTTGTTAATTGAACAGGTTTTAAGAACCCATGTTTTGCAGCAGACTTTCCTAACTTAACAGCTTACAGATTTGTTGGATTTTATCTTTTGTCAGGCAACAACTGTATTGTAGAGTTTGTTGTCTTTCTGGGAAAAAAAACCTGATTGGGCAACTGTATGTATGTATTCAGTTTATATTCTGCTTTTCTCCCAAAGTGGGATTCAAACTGACCAAAAAAAAAAAAAAAAAGAATTTTTGAAAAAGCTAATGACAGAATTTACTTCTGGAGTCTAGAAGTTAATGGTGACAACGCTGATGCTCTTCTCTGTAAATCTTATGGTGTATTAAATCAAACTAATGTTTCAGGGAATGCGTACATTCATATGAACACAATAAATTAACGGAGTTTAATTATTAACCATCATGATAATGAATTAATCACCAATTTCCTAATATTTAACATGAATGAATTTGTCTTCAAATTGAACATTCTAAAGTTTGAGATTTTTTCCTTGTTATGGAAATACATTTTCTCGACTGGTGTGACTTTGGGGTGAAAAAGAAAATTGTTGTTTTATTGCCTTCTGAAAGTGCTTAGAATAGTTAGACGGAAAGTATTTGAGCTTCAGCATTATTAAGTTCAGAATATCAGTATAAGTGAGCTTCTGTGACATTTGAAAGATCTTTGCAACATTGTTAATTTTCTGCTGTTGGAAGCTGTACAACTCTGATAGAGTAAAAGGGAGCGGGGGGAAAGCACCCTGACATTCTCAAAATTGGTTTGCAGTGACTGAAGCAGTGCTGAATTTAAGACAGTCATGTATTGCAAGTGTCATCCTGTGGAAATAAGCAGACCCTTAATTCAGACTGCAGTCTATAAGTGTTGTGTATGCTTAACACCTCTTGAGCAAAATCTTTTAAATAACAAAGGTGACTTGCTTAAAGTTAATATCCCAAATGCCTGATTTTATTTGAGTCAGGATCCATGATGAAAAGTACTGGCAACTTGTTACTGCTTTCCTTTGTTAGCATTTTCACTGTCAGGGAGGCAGGCAGGGAGGAGGTCTCACTTTAAGAAGAAAGAATACTGGATGCTTTATCATTTATCTTCAGTTCTCACTTGAATATGGATTGTTTAATAACAGGCGGCATGCTTTTTTCTGAAAAATGTATGTGTGACCATATTATAGCGACACTCCTGCTAAGGTGATAATGATGTTTGGAGTTGAAGAATTTGTTCTGTTCTGCAGTGACGTGTTTGGGAAGTTCCTTTGTTATGGGGCAGCACTCTTTCACCTTTTTAATATCAGGACTACATTCAACCCTAAAGTAAACATGGGGTTCATTTTTCACTGTTTATTATGTATGCCTACCGTTCTTAATCATTCTGGGGCACCTTTGAGAATCTCATGGACTTCCTTGCTAGAAAAATACACAGAAACCTCCCCACCCCTAGATATTTTTAAAATTCTGTTAATTTTATTGTATTGGAAACTGAGGTCTTTCACACAGATAAGTCTAGAATAAAAAATATATAATGAACACTCAACAAGACTAGATTTTACTTTGAAGTTTATGTGGGGAGGAAAACAAATCAAGATAACAGGGAAAGAATCAAAGAAAAATAACATTTATACCAATTTTGTGGATGCTGAGTTAAGAACCCCTAATGCATGTCAGTCTTTCTGCTTCTTTCTCTAACTTTCTTGCCACCTCATCTCTTTCTCTACCTTCACCTTCCCTGAAATGTTTTTTGCTTGCCCTTCTCTCAAGACTGAGAAAAAGACAAAAGAAAATGGTAGCTGTGCCCTTCATGCAGCCCTTCTTAGATTGCCCTGCAAATCAATTTGACATCTTCACCTAGAAAATAACTGTAAAGCTTTTCTGTCTACTCACCTGGAAGTTATTCTTACCTTATGTAGGTGATCAAACAGGTTTTAGCAAGGTTCATCTGTCTGTCTGTGTGTCTACTAATATGATACATTTACTGGTACATAGTGCATTGTTTAGCAATATAAAAAGTATCCACATCGAATCTGCAACCACAGTTTTAAGTATGCAGAAACAGCGTATAACTATGGTAAAGGAAAATGAGGGCCACTATGGAAATAAATGGAGCTAAGATAATTCAGAAAGTGGAAAACGGAGATTATCTTTGCAGCCAATAGGCAGAAAATTTGATCAGGGACACATTATATCCTATGATTTCCCCCCATTTCCTGAAAACTGAATGACCTCCTCAATATTACAACAAGTTTATTTTTCTCCCTAAAGAAATGTAATGTGTTTATGAAATAACCTGGTATTTTGAAAAATGATGTGGAAGTAGAGCCTACCTCCTTACTGAATACTGAAGTGTATGGTTTCCACTGTCAAAATCACTTTGTGCGAAATGAAACTAGTGCACTCAGAGTTTAATGGATGGATGCTGCTACTTCAGAAGAATGGCCCATGATGTTGACTTGGTATACTATTTCTCTTTCAGTGACTCTCATTTGTTCTGTGACCCTCCCTTCCCAAGTTTACAACAGTTTCCTTTTTCTACACTTACTGTCCAATTATTGCCCACCTAGGACATTCTATTTACATATGTTCTTTGCAGGAAATTTTGCTCTGACTGTGGTAACAGACCTTTGACTACTGAAGTGGAATAGGGGCTCTGCTCATAAATCCTTCTGTATCTTACTAGTGGAACTTGGGAAACTGTCTTTAAGAAGAATAAATATTATAACAAATCATAGCTGTTAAAAACCAAGCAGTGGCTTACATTACTATTTAAGTATGGGCTTCTTTAGTATATTACTATATTCTTCTTAAAAGTAAGTTTCCAAGTTTTGTCAAACAGAATGTGGAAACTCTAAGAAACACATACATTGACAAGAGGGGGAGAAAGCAAGGGCTGATTACTGATGGCTGTTAGTCATACTTGTACCCCACAGAAATCAGTGTAAGCAGCTTAGTTATGACTAATATAAATCTTGTCAAATTTTATTGGGGGCCTTTGCAATGTACTTGGTCTGCATCAACTTCATGTCTTTTTTTAAAGTCGTAAGGAACAACTGCAATATAAATTTGGAAAGATTACAGTTTAAACTGTGAGAGTTTATGATAAAAACGGAGTCAGTCTCTCAAAAAATGACCATCAAGTTTGTAATTATCATTAACAGAGACTGTAGGTTGATTTTGAAAAACTACTAGTAGTAATCATATTTCCCCAAGGAAATGTTATGTTTTTGTACTATGGAAATGATTCCGGAGAATGATATGTTCTGTTATTAATGTGTGTTCAGCTTTTTCTGGCATGAGAACAATGGTTTAATAAGAACAGGACTTAATTTTCGTGTATTTTGCCACCTAAAGCTGCAGTTCCTCCATCTTCATCCCATGCATGAATGGCAAGACCTATGTGTTGTTAGAAGGGGTTTTAAAAACAGTAACATGTGAAATGTTTCTTAAAATTCTACAAGAACTCCAGACATAATTTTTCAGCTGATTGCCTAAACATTGAAGATACATATCATAAATCCATTCTTTTTCTCAGCATTTTGAAAACATGGAAGAGAGACCTCAGAATTATTTTGCTAAGAAGATTTTCTTAGCTGATTCTTAGATTCCTCTCTGTACTACATGACTTTGGGTCCTGTTGATGTTAAACTCTTGCCTTTTATCACTCTTGAATTTGTTTTCATATTCATGTCTTATTTTTCATTTCACTTTTAATTAGTTTCATTATATTTGATGGCAAAATGTTTAGTTTATCTCCACTGTTAATAGCCTAATTGTTTCTCTTGCCTTAAGTAATATCTCGTTAACTTTATAAGCCATCTTTTCCACATCATCTACAGAATTAATTTCTTCTGCATGGAGTTGTATTTAGTCTGCAGCATTTCCTCTAAAACCTTCCTAATTAGCATTTTTATAGCTGTGCTGTTTTTTTCTGTTAAGAATTAAGCTTCTAAGGAAACTTAATAAAATAAGTATTATCAGTTGATTATCCCCCCCTTAACACCTCTAGAAATTCAAGAATCACTTTTTGAGAAACCATTTGCAGAACCAAGAGATAATTTTTACGATATGGCAGAGAAGTATATGCCAGAGAAATATAGGGTATGTGACAATAATTATTTCTGTAGTATGAAAATCTTCCGGTTGACTGATGTAATAATATGTGGGTTTCCCAGGGAAATTGCCCCGTCCATACTGCCTTTTAGGGATAGAATTTGTCAGAAGGAATTTGTCAGAAGAAATTAAGTATTTTTTTTATAGAACAGAAAACATTTGTTACCTGCAAGTAGACTTTATCACTTAGAAGTCTCCATCAATTCCAAAGCAATAATTATTCTTACTTTTTTAAAACCTTGTAATATGTAGACATTGGACCAAATTCCAACCCACTGCACTGTCACTTATCATATTTACCTAATGAGGGTGTGGTGGGAACAAACTAGCAGTGATGAGACCATGAATGTAGATGTGTGTATCACTACTGCAAATCAAATTCACTAGGTAAACATCTAGTATGTATGCATGAGAAAGAGATTTTTGTCCATCTGAATTTAAGAAAAAATATGTTTTTCAATATGTTTTTGGAAAACATTTCTCATCTTTGAGTATTGCTGCTGGCTCCATCAGAGAAAATGAGAACAGCACTTCTATAGTGCAGAAGCCTTCAAAGGTGTGTGGGAATCTTTTAACTTTCCTCTAATTCCACTTGAGCTTTTTGCAGTTTGTCCCCTCTTGGAAATGAGTTTCTCATACAGAGCTTTATCACCAAGTGGTTTTGCCACATGGATGTGTCACCCTTAGACTGATGTTCATGATTGACAGCCACCTATTTTTATAAGTGACATGCTGTGAAGAAATCCTTTTTATTGTATTATCCTCAGTCTACTTCAAATCATTTAACAGATAGACCCCAGCTTCTAGTGTTCTGTGTGAACTAGGACACAAACAAACCCTTCATCTATTGTCTCCCTCAGAACTAAAGAAGGATGCAAGTTGCAATAATATTTTTAATCTACTTTGGGAAGTTTTGAATATTTCTATTATGATTTAGTGAAGGAATTACTGGGGCAATGCTTGAGAGCCCATGACATAATGGACTACAGTCATGTTTGTGGAATCTACTACCACTTTGCTCTTGGCGAACTGTTTTGGATTCTTTGCATGAAAGCTTCTGTAGAAAGTACAGTAGTTGTGTTATAAGCAAAAAGAAATGATAGCTAAGCCAAAGCATATTTTACCATTGTGTTCTTTTCTCTTATTTCAAAAGAGATGAAATAATATGGAAGAAAACAAATCTTTTGGGAAAGAGTGAAATGTAATGTGGGGAAGATTTATATAATTTTCATTCCCTGTAACACCCCCGCATGAATATTGAGCTTTGATTTGTGTGTGTGTGTTGTGAATACTGACAAAGATTTTGACACCAATTTTCATATGCATATGTGAAAGTATAAAATAATTAGACATCTCTCACTTCAAGATGTTGTTTTAACAAAGTCAGTATGTTGTTCACTTTGCATCTCATGCTTTTTCCATCGGAGAGAGCCCATGACACTTGCTGAACATTCACATTGCAAAATGAAAATGTAAATGTATTCATAGCTGTGTATGTCACCAGGATAGTCTGACTTTTAAAAATGCTTCTATTAGGTATGCATCTTGAGAGAGTTAACCACTGAGCATGGAGGTATGTGTCTCTCAGTTATCACTGATTGCAGTTTCTTGGAATGACACTTAATAAAAAACAAAATTACTTGGAATATTGGGTGAAGTGCTGGACCTTAAGGAAAGAACAAATGTCCTTACTTTCTGCTTCTTATGTTGTCAACGGCATAGTGGCAGAGTTTGGGATCAAATTAGATGTGATGCCAAATGCATCTTTAACATGCATATTTTTAAAAAGCACAAAACTGCCACTAAGGGGAGGGCGTTGGTAAAAATTACGTAGTTCACAGCAGACCTGATTTAAAGAAAGAAATCCTTCAATGCCGTTGTTTGCATTTAGAGATGAAGGTAAATTCCCATTGGTACCCAGACTGTGTGCCATGTGTCAAACAAAATAACAAATCCCCAAAAACAGAACAGCCCCCAAATTCCCTATAGTCACTCTGTTAGAGATGGTTCCAGACCACCCACAGGAGCAAAACAGTAGGGGACCCTGTCAAGCAAAATGGTTCAACCTTAAATCTATTCAGAGTTTTGTCCTTGTAAAAACACAAGCATACTTATCTGATGTATAAAATAGGTCAATATTAATATGATAAGGACTATTTGTCAGCAGTTTCAGTTATATTTTGTGTGGGAAAAGAATTAGAATTTCTCCCAGTTTTTGTTTCTCAAAAATCCCTGTGGCTAAGTATTTTTTTTAAATGTTGAGGGATTCAAAATGGGATCCCCCTAATAAAAATAACTGTTACCATTACCAGCTGAATGTGTACAGAATGTGTAGCAGGATTATTCTTCCTCTCTGTGTTTATTTTAGTTGAGAAATGCAATGTTAAATGCCCTTCCAAAGAAAAGACAGTGATTTAAGTAGGCTCGTTAAAAGTATAAATGGGGATGTAAACCTAGCCATACTTGGAGTAAACCTGCTGATTTTGATGATCTAATTATGATTGATCTGTACTCAAACCAAAAAGTGACATTCCACACAAATCAATTTTTAAACTTGAATTATTTTGGAGAGTATGTTTTCAAAAAAAAACAAAGGCCCCTTCCTAAACTGCAAACCCCAGGATTCAATAGGATGTTGAAAGTAGAATAATAGCACTATAACAGTCTAGTGTGGAAATGGCCAAAGAATAGGTATAGACAGGTATGCATTTGAAATCGGATGTAACTCACATTGAATTCAATGGGAAATGATTTAGAAAAACAAAGCTGGAAGGACCATTTCACAAAACCATATCTTCTTGAAATATTTCTATAGTTCCATGAAGTTTCATTTGAACTGCTGTTTCTTTACAGCCCTAGCTAGAAAATGAAGTTGTTTCGTTTCCAAATGGAACACAGAATTAATAAATACTGTAGTCTATAGAACCAAATAAACTGTCTCTGAAGTAGACTTTTATCAAGTTACTAGGAAACTGAGAGCAACTGAGCATTGACAGAATTTGTTAAATAACTGTATCATGTATGCAAATGTACCTTATATGAAATGGAATACGTGATGTTGGTGTAGATGATGTGGATCAGAGAAGACTAATCAGCATTCAATAGTAAACAAATAGTTCAAACATGCCCTGTATCAAGAAAAGTAAAAAAAAAACTACAAAAGTTAGCAACACTTTCCTTTAACATATAAAGCAGATCTCTATTGGGGAAAAGTGGATAAAAATGTGGGGCAAAATTCTGCCCTAGGCATGAATAACCTAATCTCCCCTTTGGTTTTCTTGCTTGTAATATTGCTGAGAGCAGGCCCCTAGAATGGTATTTCAGCATTTTGATTAAGTGATAATGAGGGGAACAAAATGTAGCACAATATCTTAACTTATAATATGAGGAAATGTATTCAGAACAGGCGCTTCTTGTTCTCAAAGATCTGAAACTTACGTTTTATAAATCAGAAATAATTTCGTGCACAGATTCTGAACTTTTAATGGCTTGGCAGAATCAAGTAAGAAGTTCAATTTTCTTTTTAATTGGTTCAAATAATTTACAAAGGAATGTACATTTTTAAAAAAGAGATAGAAGATAGGAGGGTGACCAAAATGGTGAGAGGCCTGGAAGACATGCCCTATGAGGATAGACTTAGAGAACTGGGTATGTTTAGTCTGCAGAAGAGGAGGTTAAGAGGGGACATGATAGCCATGTTTAAATATTTGAAGGGATGCCACGTAGAGGAAGGAGGGGGCTTGTTTTCTGCTGCTCCAGAGACCAGGACAAGGAGCAATGGATTCAAGCTGCAGGAAAGGAGATTCCACCTGAACCTCAGGAAGAACTTCCTGACAGTCAGGGCTGTCCGGCAATGGAATCTGCTGCCTCGGAGTGTAGTGGAGTCTCCTTCCTTGGAGGTTTTTAAGCAGAGGCTTGATGGCCATCTGTCGGGATTGATTTGAGGGTGTTCCTGCATGGCAGGGGGTTGGACTGGATGGCCTGTGTGGTCTCTTCCAACTCTACATTTCTATGATTCTATGATTCTAAGATGCAATCCATGTGTCAAAACCATGTTTATATTTGAATAGGAAAAGTAAGTGACTATAGTTTGAGGGACTGCAGGGACTTGTATGGGAAGGAAGAGAGCTCTGCCTTCTTTCACACCCAAATTGTGGTGGAGAGGGGACTAACTGTAGTGGGAGAACAGTGAGTGTGGCCTTCCACATGAACTGTGTAGAGTGTCTGCATAAACCTGATTGTTGAACTGTATTGCCTGCTACAATACAGTTGGAGAGCCATAGCACTCTAGCACAGTGGTTCTCAACCTTCCTAATACCACGACCCCTTAATACAGTTCCTCATGTTGTGGTGACCCCCAGCCATAAAATTATTTTTGTTATTTATTTATTTATTTATTTAGTAACTAAATAAAATGTCAGGTTTTTATAGTCTCCCTCTGGCAGTCAGAACTGGGGAAGAAGCCCTTTCAACATACATAAACTATAATGGACTTGGAAATGTTACTATTTTTTGGATTATATCTCCCAGAATCCACAGGTAGTGGATGAGTACCAAGCAGAGTCTATTCTTAACTTGATACTCACTGCCAGAAATTTCTTTTTCAAACAATGAGAAGTTGTCACAGCTGGAAATGGAACACATTCAAGAGAAAATTCTCTCACAGTATGTCTTTGTCTTATTCTCTCCAACTCCACAAATCCAATATAAAATATACTATGACAGACAAGCATGACAGGCACTGGAAACCGTAAGCCCAACTAGGCCAAAGTTTTGAGGAAACTGGCACCTTTAAAAGGGGTAAGAACCACTGTACAGAATTTAATTCATTCCTAAAGTTTAGGAAAAATACAAAACAATGCAATGGCAACATTTCTCGTGGGCTGCTTCTCTTGTCTTCTGAAAAGTACAATTATCATAGGCCATGCTACTTTTCTCAGGCTTGAAAAAACATATGGTAGTTCCTAAAGATTCAGAGGCCAACTTCTTGCCTCAGATAAGGAAGTGTACAGAAAATATAATTGTTTTGATTCTGCTACATCTGAAACTGTCACATGATTTCCATGTACTGCAGTTTTAATATAGTATTTTGTCTCACTTCTTTCCTTTCTAGAATTCTTATTCTGTCCTGTGTTTTCAGTACTATTACAAACATGGCTGGAAATCTCTTACAAAGTTTACTTTTACAAAAAGGCAAATAAATGTAAAAGACATATTGCTTCAATAATAAACAAAAAAGAAATAGTGACAAGATGCCATTTTCATGTGTCCTGTATGCATATTTTTCACATGTCTTGCAGAAATTTAACAAAGGTTCCACAATGCCAAACCAAATGGGCTGGGTCCAGACACCTGCAAGTGGAATTCCAGTCAAAAAGACTGCTCGTTGAAGGGGGGATGGAAAAGAGATTACTTTTACTGATTTCTTCTTCCCATCACAGCTGTGTCATCTGCTCTACAGCACTCTATAAAGCAGGCTGTAAAGTAGTGCAAAAGGAAGGAAAAATCAGTGTAAATTGCAATCCCTTATTCCTTCTTTCATCAGTTTTTTTTTTCACAAACAAAAGGAATACAGTTGAAAACAGACTGAGGAACATTAAGAGTAAAGAATTAACCTGGAATTCTGTCTGCTCTGTCCGTGGAAAAGCAAAACAGTTGGGAGACGCTGGGAAAGAAAGAGAAAAGGGAAGAGACTTGAAAAACGAAAGCAGGAGCTGCTACGGAAACACCGAGAGAATAAGGAAGGAAAGGAGTAGGGAGGGAAAGAGAAACATTGGAAAGTTAGACTGGATATTGTGACGAAGAAAACTGAAAGAAGACTGAAAATAAGAGTGGAAGTGAAAAATTGGAGCTGAACAGTGAAGGACGAAAGGAGAGTAGAAGCTGGAAGAGAGACAAAGGTGGATTCTGGGACTGTGCTTTTGAACTGAGAACGAAAAGCTGGACTGGACTTCAGTGTATGGAAAGAGCAAGCAAGGTTCGTGTGGGGAAGACAGAAAGAAGGAGAGATTTGAGAGCGCGAGAGGAAAGTAACAGCTGGCAAAGTGTGGAAAAACGAAGACTTGTGAAGGACTGGCGGGAAATAAAGGGAGTGTGGTAAAATTTCTAAAGAGCCACACTTGGAAAGCTCAACTTATCCTCTGCCACAGCATTTACAGGGCTAACACATTGCAAGCAATGCCAGTATACAGGAAAAAAAAATCTCGGACCCACATTTTCAATGAATCCCTCTTACTATTCTCTTAAAACTTTCGTTTAAAAAGAAAAGCATAAAAGGGCTGCCTTCTCTTCTTCTGTTAATATCCAGTCCCAGACCCATTTTCCCAGCGAGTCCCCTGGAGAGCGAGCGCGGTGGAGGGCCGGCGACGGGGCGGGAGGAGGGTTGGGGGTCGGCGGACCGGGCACCCGCCCCCACCCCCTCGCCCTCCCTCTCCCCTTCGCCCGCTCTGAACATGACCATAAGCTGCATTTGGAATAGGCTTCTCTTGAAGTCTTAAAAACATGCACACCGAACTGTTTTGTGGGATGACCAGTTTCAACCTCAGCTCAGAATGTCG
The DNA here is from genome assembly GCA_948474755.1 of Ctenosaura bakeri. Lineage (NCBI taxonomy): Eukaryota > Metazoa > Chordata > Lepidosauria > Squamata > Iguanidae > Ctenosaura > Ctenosaura bakeri. The sequence goes on from CAOLHI010001017.1 coordinate 272,175, forward strand.
CCGCATGCACGCGCGCCCGCTCCGGGAGCACCCCAGCCCCTCGCGTTGGCTGCGGGGCCGGGGTGCTCCCCGAGCGGGTGAGTGTGCATGCGTGCGACGAGAGGGGCCCGACGCGCCGCGGCGGCCCCTTCCCCTCCCGCAGGGAAGGGAGCCGCGGTTCTGCCCGGCCTCCCTGTCGCTGCGCCGTGCACCTCCAGGGGGTCGCTCCCGCGACGGCGGGCCCCGCGCCTGGCCTTCCCCACGTGCTGGACCGGATGGAGGTGTCGGTGTCGTTCAGCTCCAGCTCGTACTCTACCACGGCCAGCCGCACAGCCGTTGCCTGCATCTTCACCCGCGCTCGGGGTGCCTTCGGCCTCGCCCACCTCCTCGGAGCCCAGCAGCTGCTTAACGCCTTCGAGCAGCAGCCGGGCGCAATACTTGGAGCGATAGGGCTCGGTCTCCGGGTCTTTCTTGGACTCCATGTGGGAGAGGTTGAGGGCCCTGCAGAATTTCTCGCAGACCGAACCCCACTCCGGGGCCGCCACCATTTCTTCTGTTGCTCGCTCGGCAGCCTTTCTCTCAGCGGGCTTTAAGGGCGCCCACTTTCGCCTCTCCCATGGGCTAGTCCAGGTGCACAGTCAGAGAGCGCGAGAGGGAACGGGCTCCCGGCTCCCACCACCATGACTTTCTTCCCTTAGTTAAAATGGAGGAAAGATGGTTCGGGAGCCTTAGAAGCTCAACCTGAGAAGGGCTTGAAGTCAGGTCTTAGGCGACCCCCGTGAAAGGGCGCGACCCCCAGGTTGAGAACCGCTGCTCTAGCACTATGGGGAGAAACAGAGGTTTGGAGTATAGCTGAATGATATCTGCTGAAGCAAGCTTGGATATTTTTTGTACCAGAATCTGTTCCCTCCTCTCTGGTACAGCAGCATGGGGTGGGGAGAGCACTTTTTGCCCTCTTGTTAAAGGTCAGTTCCTTTGCTCGATTTTGTTACAGTTTTGGCTGTTCTGTTCTTATTTGGGAGAATGGGATTTGTCTATGTAGAGTCCTAACCAGAAAGGACTAATGTTTTTATTTGTTACACTGCTTTCTGGGGGTCCCTTAGGGGGATTCCCAACGCCTGTCAAAATTATCACTTGTGGGGAAAATTAGCTATGAACACTGCTTTAGCAATGCAAAGACAGCAGGGTAATTAAGCAATGCAAAGACAGCAGGGTAATTTTAACCCAGCTTTTATGGAGTTGGATCACAGACAATCAGGCTAACCGTTGAAATTTAAGTATTTTATTGAAACAGATGTTAAAATCCATACAATCACTCAGCCGCACTTACTCCCACAAGCATACAAGACTATAGAAATTTAGAAAGAGGTGAAAATTAAGAGGGAGAGAGACATGAAGGTTTTGGGGTAATACTGTACCAATCCAGAAGTCTTCGGCTGGGAAAAGACAAGCAAAAAGCTCATCTCAGCCTCTCCCCTGGAGGCTGAGGGGAGCTTTTGCACTGGCAGAAGTATTGTTGTGAATCTGGGAGAACTCCTCCTCCTCCAAAATGGAAGAGAAAAAGGGGTCCTAGTTATAGTGGTGAACAGAGCTAAAAAAAAAAAGTCCTGGGGACCAGATGGCTGCATTTTTATGAAGATGGATCTCATCTTGTAGTTCAAAGAAAATACAGCCAGGCATCCTTGTAGTTTCCTACAAGATGAGTTTCTCATCTGAGGATGCATGCCTCCAAAGTGTAACATTCCTGGCTGTTTGAAATGTTAATTAGACCCAGAGACCTCCTGTCTCCTGTTAGCACCATCACTGCTGAAAATCCATTCAAATGTCTGGTGTGAACCATTTGCAAGATTCACCTAGGATGTGTGACAGAAAACAGGGCTACCCTTTGATCTATTTCCACAGCTCTACTGCCTATGTGTCCTTCTGGTAGATCTCTATGGCTCACTATGTTTGATATAAAATAATTGTGATCCTCAGAACATAGCATGTAGGTGAGGTAAGTGAGGTAACATATTTTTTACCTCTGCCTTTAAAAGGTTTCTTGCAAGTTTCTGAGGAACTTGAGTTGACTCTGTCGTATCTGTTGGCAGAGGTTAACTAAGCTAACTTTTAAACAGAAAAAAGATAATGATGAATGCACACTATGCCTGTACCTCATACCATGTTTGGTGCAGTTTGGTCTACAAGTCTGCATTTTGCATTACAAGTTCATGGCGCTAATGCTTTATGAAAACTTATGAACTTCTGTGAAACTGGTCTCTTGTGGCGATTGAGAATCAGATTGGATCGAGAAACATTGATAGAGTTGCTTCATTTTTTCATACAAAAATGATTGAGAAGCAGCTGGGCACAAATATATTACTAGGAATTTTGTGTGTTAGTACTCTTTAAGGTATATTTACAAAATTGGAAAACTATATTGTAGACTATGCTCTAACAATATCTTCCAACTGAAAACACAAAGAAAGTGAAATTCTACCACACATAAAATGGGCATGTTTGCTTACCGTGCATAAGTGGTTTTCATGTTTTCAGTTCTGCTGAGAATCAAGAAGCACTGTGACTTGACTGCAGAATATCAGACATGTTACTTGCCCCATCTCTAGTTCTTGGAATTTCACCAGTCATTTCCTAGTTAATTCCTGGTTGGCAATCAATTTTAACAAAAGTTATTTTTAAACTGTGGAAGAGGGATCTGCATGCAGTATAGGCTGTGCCCTCAGATCCTCCTCACTTCCATAGGTGCCAAGATATGGGAAGAGGTATAGTCTTTTAGAGTTGAAGCAGTAAGACTTCTGCTTAGTAGGGACAAGAGTTCATCTACCATGCACTTTTCCCTGTGCCCTGTGGAACAGTCCACAGTGGCAGTCTTCAGATACCTGGAGAAAAACAGAAAAATCACAACATAACAGGTTCCTTGCTTGCCTTGCAGACAATTTCATGGTCCAGAAAGTGGAAGAGGCAACAAGGGGATCGGCTATTTTAGATCTGATCCTGACCAACAGGGATGATCTAGTTGATCAGGTGGAGGTGGTGGGATCCTTAGGGGAGAGTGACCATGCTCTTTTGGAGTTTGTCATTCAGTGGGAAGGAGAAGCCAAGTGTAGCCAGGGCATCCTAAACTTTGAGAAAGCTGATTTCTCTAAACTTAGGGAGTTACTTGCTGAAATCCCGTGGTCAAGAATACTAAAAGAGAAAGGAGTTAATGACAGATGGGAGTTTCTTAAAATTGAGATACTGAAGGTACAATTGAAAACTGTGCCAATAAGGAGGAAAAATGGCAGGTGTCTAAAGAAACCGGAATGGTTGACTGAAGAACTCTCAGCTGAGCCAAGTGTTAAAAGAAACATGTACAGGAAATGGAAGAGTGGTGAAACCACCAAAGAGGAATTCAAGCAAATAGCCAGGAGATGTAGGGAGATGGTCAGAAAAGCTAAAGCACAGAATGAACTCAGGTTTGCCAGAGACTTCAAAAACAATAAAAAGGGCTTTTTTAGATATGTCCGCAGCAAAAGGAAAAACGAGGAAATGATAGGATCACTGCATGGAGAAGATGGCCAATTAATAACAGGGAGAAGAGAGAAGGCAGAACTACTCAACACCTTCTTTGCCTCAGTTTTCTCCTAAAAGGATAGAAGTGCTCAACCTGGGGAATGGGGAGCAGGTGAGGAAGGGGGGGAAATACAGCACAGAACAAGTAGAGAAGTAATACAGGAATATTTGGCTAAACTAGATGAATTCAGGTCTTCAGGGTCAGATGAATTACATCCAAGGATATTAAAAGTACTGGCAGAAGTCATTTCTGAACCACTTGCAATAATCTTTGAGAACTCTTGGAGAACAGGAGAAGTCCCACTAGACTGGAGGAGGGCAAATGTCATCCCCATCTTCAAGAAGGGGAAAAAAGAGGACCCTAATAATTGTCGCCCGGTCAGCCTGACATCAATTCCAGGAAAGATCCTAGAGCAGATCATTAAACAGTCAGTTTGTAATTACTTAGAAAGCAATGCTGTAATCACTAAAAGTCAACATGGATTTCTCAGAAATAAGTCATGCCAGACTAATCTTATCTCTTTTTATGATAGGGTTACAAGCTTGATAGATGAAGAGAATGCTGTAGATGTAGCATATCTTGACCTCAATAAGGCCTTTGACAAAGTTCCCCATGAGATTCTTGCAAAGAAGCTAGTAAAATGCGGGCTGCAAAGGGCTGCTGTTAGGTGGATTGGTAATTGGTTGACCGACTGAACCCAAAGTGTGCTCACCAGTGGCTGCTTTTCATCCTGTAGAGAAGTGACTAGTGGGATGTCACAGAGTTCTGTCCTGGGCCGAGTGCTCTTCAACATCTTCATTAATGACTTGGATGAAGGAGTGGAGGGCATGCTGATCAAATTTGAAGATGACATCAAATTGGGAGGGGTTGCTAATACCCCAGAGGACAGGATCAAATTTCAAAATGACCTTGACAGATTGGAGAACTGGACCAACCCTAACAAAATGAATTTCAACAGAGAAAAATGTAAAGTCCTAGACTTAGGCAGAAAAAATGGAAGTCAGAAATATAGGATGGGGGACTCATGGCTGGATAGCAGTAATTGTGAAAGGGATCTAGGAGTCTTGGTAGATCACAAGTTGAACACGAGTCAGCAGTGTGATGCGGCAGCCAAGAAAGCCAACGTGATCCTTGGTTGCATCGATAGAAGTATGGTGTCTAGATCAAAGGAGGTAATGGTACCACTCTGTTCTGCACTGGTTAGACCTCATTTGGAATACTGTGTCCAAATCTGGGCACCTCAATTCAAGAAAGGTATCAACAAGCTGGAACATGTCCAGAGGAGGGCGGCCAAAATGGTGAAGGGTCTGGAAGCCATGCCCTATGAAGAACGGCTTAGGGAGCTGGGAATGTTTAGTCTGCAGAAGAGAAGGTGAAGAGGGGACATGATAACCATGTTTAAATATTTGAAGGGATGTCATGTCGAAGAGAGAGCGGGCTTGTGTTCTGCTGTTCCAGAGACTAGGACAAGGAGCAATGGATTCAAGCTGCAGGAAAGGAGATTCCACTTGAACCTCAGGAAGAACTTCCTGACGGTCAGAGCTGTCCGGCATTGGGATATGCTGCCTCGGAGTGTGGTAGAGTCTCTGCCTTTGGAGGTTTTTAAGCAGAGGCTGGATGGTCATCTGTTGGGACTGCTTTGATGGGTGTTCCTGCATAGCAGGAGGTTGGACTAGATGACCCCTGGGGTGTCTTCCAACTCTATGATTCTGTGTGAGCCATCCATGTTGTGATGCAAGTATTCTGAGCTGGCTTGATCCTGAATAGAGCTGGAGTCCTTTGTATGGTGAAGATGCAAACAGCTGCACCTGATTTGCTGACTATAAGTCCTGTTGCTATGAAAAAACTGAGTTGGTGGTTTGAGGTATGCTGTTTTGGGACATAATGTGTTCTAATCTTGGTTCTCTCTCTCTCTCTCTTTTTTTCCCAACAAAAAGCCAACCTTATAACCACCTAGCACATTAATCTGTGACTATCAACTGGATCTTCATAAGCCAGGTATTACACTATGTACTGCTTAGTTTTCGTACATTACACTATGCCCCACCTCTTTTTTTTCTCTTTTGTGGACACACACACACACACACACACACAGAGAAGGAATTTGTTATATGGAACTGCTGTGATGAGCTCTTGCATTTCAACATTTGGTGCTCCACCGCTGGATGTGGCAAGGGGCTCTAATTTCCTTTGTGGTTATTAACTGCTGTCAAGTAGACTTAACTTATAGTGACCCTATGAACGAGAGACTTCTAGGCCATCCTATTGTCTAGATCCTTGCCCAGGTCTTGCAGATTCAGGGATGTGTCCTGTTTTGATTGAGTCTATCCATATGTAATGAAGTCTTCTTCTTTTCCTATTGTCTTCTACCTTACCAAGCATTATTGTCTTTTTAGTGAGTCATGTCTTCTCATGATGTGGCCAAAATACAGCAGCTTCAGTGTAGTTATCTCAGCTTCTAGGGAGGGTTCAGGCTTGATTTGCTCTATGATCCATTAATTTGTCTTTTTAGCAGTCCAGGGTATCTGCAAAACTCTCTTCCAGCACCATGATTCAGAGGAATTGATTCTCTTTCTATCATACTTCTTCACTGCCTATCTTTCACAGCCATGCATAGAAACTGGAAATATGATGGCATGGACAATCCTAACTTACTATGCAATGATACATCTTTATACTTCAGGATCTTGTCTAGTGATCTTCTTATAACTGCCCTTCCAAGTCCTAGTCTTCTTTTCTGATTTCTTGACTGCAGGTTCCATTCTGATTAATGATTGAGTCAAGGTATGGAAAATCCTGAACAATTTCAATGTCTTCATTGTCTGCTTTAAGGATATGTAAATCATCTGTGGTCATTATTTTTGTTTTCTTAATATTCAACTGTAAACCTGCCTTTGCACTTTCTGCCTTGACTTTCTTGAGTATTTGTTCCAAATACTTGCCATTTTTGGATAGTAGTATGGTATCATCAACGCAGCCTTGCCTGACTTCCTTGCCAATTAGAAACCACTCTGTTTCTCCATATTGTGTTCTAAGGATGGCCTCTTATACTGAGAACAGGTTATGCATGAGGACAGTCACATGTTTTGACACACCCATTTCTTCAAGTGTGATCCAAAGTTTTTCCTGACCTATACAATCAAAGGCTTTGCTATAATCTATGAAGTACAGGCTGATTTTCTTCTGAAATTCTTTGGTGTGTGCCATTATACAATGTATTTTTGTAATATGATCCTACATGCCTCTTCTTCTTGTGAGCCCACCTTGGGCATCTTACATTTCTTATCCAATATATGGTTAGTCTTTGTTGTAGAATTTTGCTTATCACTTTGCTTGCATGGAAGATTAACACAGTGTTCCTGTGTTTACTACAGTTCTGATGTCACCTTTCTTAGGGATTATAATGTATATTACAGGTTTTGAATATGTTAACCACTCCTTTTTTTCTCATATTTTTTTCCAGAATTTATCTAGAACTAGAGTAGATTCTGTTTCTATAGCTTTAAGCAGTTTTATTACTATGCCATCTGTTCCTGGTGATTTATTTCTCCCAAATGCTCTGAATGTACCTTCCAGTTTACAGTAGGCCCTCCACATTTGCAGGTGATAGGTGCATAAACCCCCATGGGGGAAAAAAGTGAATAGCTCCCTCCAGTGAGCACTTCTCCTTCCCTGGGCAGCCTGCCCAAGAGAGTGTGAAGGACAAGACCCCCCCCACTTCACTGTCCCACCTTTCTGGGGCATAATTGTGCTCGCAGCAGCTGGGAGGAGAGCTCAGGGAACAAGATCGTCCCCCACTTAACTCTCCCACCTGCTCCAGGCAGGATCGCACCTGCAGCGGTGGGGAACAGAGTGCAGGAGAGGAGATCACCTCCCACATCACTCTCCCACACACCCTGGGTGCAATCACACCAGCAGAGGTGGGGAGCAGAGTGAGGGGTAGGAGATCACCCCCCACTTTGCTCTCCCACCCGCTCTGGGCACGATCATGCCAGCAGCAGTGGGGAGCAGAACCCAGGGGAGGAGATCTCTGCCCCCACTTCACTCTCCCTCCTGCCCTGGGAGTGATCTTGCCTGCAGTGGTGTGGAGCAGAGCACGGGGGATGAGATCGCCCCCTCACTTCTCTCTCCAACCTGCCCGGGGAACGACTGCACCTGCAACAGCAGGGAGAGGAGTGCAGCAGAGGAGATGTCTGCCTTCACTTTCCCACCCACCATTGGCACGATTGCTTGCGCAGCAGCGGGGAGGAGAGCCCGGAGGACAAGATCTTTTCTCTACACTAGGGAATGGGAGGGGGAGAATGTGTGGGAGGCAAGCCACACTCAAATAATCAAATCTGGGAATAACCTGCAAATGTGGAGGGAGAACTGTATTTTCTAAAATTGTCAATTCATTTGCAAATGATTCTTCCTTAAATGAATCTGTCATCCTTTTATCTTTTTAAAATACAGTTCCTTGATATATTGTTTCTACCATCTTACTGTTTATATCTGGTCATGTAACTTGTTTCCCGGCTGATAGTATAGCATCCTCACCCTTGGTTTAAATGTCCTTCTGATTTCTCAGATCTTGGTGAAGAGGTTTCTTATTCTTCCTTTTTTGTTGTTATCTTTATTTCTCTACATTGATTGTTATAAGTAGTTCTCTTTGTCTCAGTGCACAAGTTGAAATCAGGGTTCTGACCCTATATTTGTCACCTTTTACTTTTGCTTCCCATCTGCCCTCAACTGCTTGAAGAGTTTCTTCTGTTACCCATTGAGGCATCTCTTTGTTTCTGGCTGCAGATGGGGCCTTTTTGCATGACTTTCTAACAATGTCCCTGCCTTCAGTCCAGAGATCTTCAGTTTCTTAGTCAGTCAGACTTGATAGTACAAATTTAATTTATATTCTATGGGGATATTCTTCAGGTGGTATTTTAGCATAATAGTTGTGTTCGTGTTTGTCTTTAGCTTTACACTATTTTTTGATACTAGTAATCTGTTCCTGGTCCTGCTTTTGCAGAGAGAATGGAGCTTCTCCATCTTTTGCTTCCAGTTAAATAGTTTATTTTATTCCTGTATTGGCCATCATGCAAAGTTCCTGTGTATATAGTCTCTTCTTTGGTTGCTTGCGGAATGTGTATGTGATGAAGAAACTGTTGGCCTTGTAAAGTTCAGTCAGTTGCTCTCCAGCTTCATTTCTTGATCCCAGGCCAAATTCTTCTACATGCTTTGATTCTGCTCTGTTTTCTACTTTTGTATTCTAATCACCTATGATTATCAATCTGTCCTGTTTTGGTGTGTGATCAGTTTCTGCTAATATTACATGTTGGTTCTTGGATTTCTATTTCCACATTCCAGCTTCATGATATATATCCAGTAGCTCCCTCATTAATTATCTAAATCATGAATTACTCATTTCCATCTGACAGTACCCAGCAATTATCCATTACAATTTGCCATTCTTTTTTAATCTCATTGTCTGATATCCCTTTTAATCTCTGAGAGACCAGCATTTCTATTTTCAATAAGTGTTCCCCACCATTGTTCTATTGTGGGTATTTGCTGAGTTTTCCACAACTTTGCATACTCAATATGAGCCGGTGTTATCATATACAATATTATTCTCCAGTACTTCTTTATACCAGTACCTTCTAATACATCTGTCATATTTAATAAGTACAATTCCAGTATCTTTGCAAACTGAACTTTCATTAAAGCACTAATTTTGTTATGTATTTCACTCCAATATTTTTTAGCCTTAGGACATGTCCACCACATATGATATATCGTACCAACCTCTTTCTGACATTTCCAACAAAGTCCAGTACCTGTATTATAAATCTTTTTTAATTTGTCTGGTGTCATGTACCATCTATGGAACAGCTTATAATAGTTCTCTTTCAAATTCTGGGTTACTGTAAATTTCTGTGTTTTTTTCCAACTCTGTTCCCAGGATTCTAATTGAATTGAATGTCCAATATTCTGAGCCCATAAGATCATTGCTGCCTTAACTGTTTCTTCTTGCCTCTCCTGCTGTAATATTTCTTGATAAATATAAGCTAGTAGATGAGGAGGATTCTCAAACAGCCATTTAATTACTCCAGTTTTCTCTTTTGTTTCAATTCCATATGTTTTTAAATCCATCTGAAATCTTTCAGTTAGCTGTCTGTAAGGGAACCAACTTAGTATTATTCCTTCTTGTTCAAGTTTTTCTCTTGTTTTGATTTTCAGATTATTGGAAGTTGACATCTCTATTATGTCATCATTTCACAGCCATTTATCTGTGTCAGTCCATCTTCCAAAAAAAGCTTCTTGAGGGGACACTCAAGTGGGGAGCTGCCGTATGTTTTTAGACTTATATTCATACCAAATTTTCAAAAGCGATTTTCTAATATAGTGATGTGTAAAATCTTTATCTATTTTTGCTTCATCATAGAACATATAGGCATACCACCCCATCCTCAGGTCTACACCCTCCAGTGTCAGCATTCTCCTATCTTGTATCTTTTATCCACATAAAAGCTGCTGCTTTATAATATATCTGAAAGTCAGGTAGTCCTATTCCGCCTCTGGTTTTCTGATCTGTCATAATATTCCATTTTATCCTAGGTTTTTTCCCTTGCCATATGAATTTAGTTAGTTCTCTCTGCCATTGTAAAAAAGGTCTCGTATTCGTTATAATAGGAAGATTTTGGAACAAAAAGTTCATTTTTGGAAGGACATTCATTTTTATTGCTGCTGTCCTCCCCATCATTGAGAAACGCATAGAAGTCCAACTTTCCAAATCTTTTATTTCTTTCCATTTTTTTTCATAGTTATTTTGAAATAGCTCATTATTTCCTTTGGCTATCCAGATACCTAGATACTTTACGTTTTGTCCTCTATTAAATCCTGTTATTAGGGTTAATTCCTTCTCTTCTCTCTCAGTCATATTTTTGGTTAGAAGAACTGTTTTTTCCTTCTTAACTTTAAATCCAGATTCTTAATCTCCATATTCTTGAACTATTCTGTTCAGATCTTCAATACTACTCCCTGGATCATCCAGAAATAAAATTTTAAGCTTGTATTGATACTTCTTAATTTGAACTCCTTTTATGCCTTTATCTTCTCTTAAAGCATTGTTGAGTATTTCCATTGTCATAATAAACAACAAAAGAGACGGAGGACACCCTTGTCTTGTTCCTCTGTGCAATTCTATCAATTGTGTTCTTTCACAATTTATAACCAGTTGAGCTTGCTGTTGACTATAAATTTCTTCAATCCACGAAACAAATTTTTCTCCAGCTTGCATCTGTTTAACCGCCATCTTCATGAATGGCCAACTGATCATATCAAAAGCTTTCTCCGCATCAAAAATATCATAGCCATTTTCCTTTCATTATGCTTTTCATAATATTCAGTAATATTTAAGACCGTTCTGATATTGTTCCTCAAAAGTCTTTTCGGTAAAAAACCATTTTGGTCTTCATCAATGACCTCTGACAGCACTTTTTAAAGTCTCGCTGCTAGGATTGAAGCGAAAATCTTATAGTCGATATTCAAAAGTGATATTGGTCTATAATTCTTTACATCAGTTAAGTCTCTTCCTTCTTTTGGAATCAGCACCACATTTGCTTCTTTCCAGGTATCTGGTATTCCTTCCTTTATTATTTCATTTATTGTACTTTGCAAAGGTATTGAAATCTCATGTTCCAGAATCTTATAATACTTTGCTGTAAAACCATCCGGTCCTGGCGCTTTGTCATTCTACAAATTTCTGATAGCCTCAACTACTTCTATCATAGAAATAGATTTGTTCAAAATCAGTCTTTGATCTTCATTAAATCTAATTTTGTTCATTTTCTCCAAGTACTCTTCCAATTCTTGTTGTTTTTTCGCCTTTGGGATCTTACTCATCAGTTTCACGTAGTAATTATAAAATGCTTGTTTTATTCTCTCTTGTTTTGTAATTCTTTCTTCTCCTATTCTAATCTCAGATATGATATTTCTGGCCCTTCTTTTACGCAACAGAGCAGCCAAGAACTTTGGAGGTTTATTGGCTTGTTCAAAAAAATTATATTTCGTTCTCCATATCTGTTGCTCTATTTCCTCCAGTTAAGTTGATTTAATTCAGCTTGATATGCCTTCATCTGTATTCTAATCATTTTATCCAATGGATTTTGTCTCATCTGTTTCTCTGTTTCTTTCATCTTTTCCAATATTCGCTGTTCTGTATTTCTCTTTTCTTTTAATTCTTCTCTATTTTTTAATCTTATACTATTTCCTTCCTTTTCAAGAATATCTTTGTAAGTTACACATTCTTTCATCTTTATCTTTTCTAATCTGAAAAAGGCTTCATGTGTCAAGATCCAGTAAGGAAGTTTTATGTATAACTTTTTTATAACTTCTAACCAAGTGCTAAGTATAGCTTTCCTTACATAATGTTCCGTAAACTCCTTATTGACTTTTTGTTTATCATACCATAGGTATGCATGCCAATTGTAGTACAAATTGAATCCTTCTAAGGTCAATAATTTTGGATTAGTTAATGTAATCCATTCCTTAAGCCATATTAGTGAAGAAGCTTCATAATATAATTTCAGATCTGGTAAATTAAGCCCACCTTTCTCTTTAGTTACTTTTAAATATCTCATGTTGATTCTTGATTTCCTTCCATTCAAAATAAATTTACTTATATCCTGTTCCCAAACTTTAAATGGTTTCTCATTTACTAATATAGGTAAATTTTGAAAGAGGTACATCATTTTGGGTAATATATTCATCTTTATTGCCAATATTCTTCCTAATTCTATTTCTCATTTCTTTTGTTATCTCATTCCAAGTTTTTTTTATAATTATTATCAAATAAATATATATATTATTTTTCGTTATTGATATACCTAAGTATCTTACTTTCTTTGCTATTTTAATTCCTGAGATTTGCTCTAATTCTGTCTCTTGATTTTGTGTAATATTCTTAGTAATCATCCACAACTTATCTTTATTTATTCTAAATCTTACTACTTCCCCAAACTGTTTTAACGCATCTAATGTTTCTGTAATACTGCTAAAGGGGTCCTCTAAAATTATTACTAAGTCATCTGCATATGCCTTAACTTTAAATTCACAATTTTTTATTCTTGTATCCTTGATTAATGTATTATCTCTTATTTTTTTATTCAATATTTCCAGACACGTTATAAACAGTAAAGGTGACAACGGACAGCCTCGTCCTGTACCTCTGTGTATTTCAAATTGACTTGTCTTTTCTCCATTTATTGTCAGTGCCAGGCGGTGGTCAGGCAGAGGCAGGGGAGCAGGTTAGAGGTGCAGGGCTTTAATGCAGTCAAAACTCAAAAGTACAAAGCAAGCAGGCTTCTACACAGTCTTAACAGAAATAGTCCTTAATGCAGGCAGGGCTTCCACTCAGTCCTAACAGAAATAAAGGGTTGTATCACCCAGGAAACACAGGCTGTTAAAGTACATAAGGCAGGTTACTTAACCAAGGCAAACGGGAGTGCTGAACTCAGGCGCGGGCTGGAACAAGGCACGGACATCAGGACCACGGTAGACCGACAGTTGTTGCTCCGTGCCTTCCACAGCCCGGCGCCTGCCTCAAATAGCCCTCCAGGCCAGGCGCCGGCCAATGCGGCGTGGCCATGTAGCTGAGGGCTCGCAGCTGTGCTGTGCCTCACAGCTGCAAGCTCTCTGCCCGTCACCTCCTCTCCAGCAGGCGCCGGGACCGGCGGACGGCCTCCTTGGCCTGCCGCCGCTGCTGGAAAGGAGGAGGCGAGGCGGAGGCATCAGCCTCCTCCGGATTGGGACCGCAGGCAGACTCCCAGGCCTCCCGCGGATTGGGGCCGCGGGTGGGCGGAGCCCCGGGAGCAGGCCCGGGACCCGCCCACCCCGGCAAGCCAGACGACGACGAGGGACTCGAGCCTGCAGCCTCTAGGTAAGTGGCTCCAGGCTCGGCAGCCTCTCCCACAGCCGCCAGGCCTGAGCCGTCGGCCGCGGCGGCCTCCAGGCAAGGCCCCTCAGCCGCAGCGGCCTCCGCGCAGGCCCCGTTGGCCGCGGCGGCCTCCGCGCCGGCCCCGTCGGCCGCAGCAGCCTCCACGGCACCCAAGCGGGCTCCGTCGGCGGCGACCTTCCCCCCAGCCTTCGGGCAAGGCCCCTCGGCCGCGGCGGGCGCCGTGGGATCCCCCGGAGCCTCCGCCGCGTCCGCCGCCGCTGAAGCGGCAGCCTCAGGGGCAGCGACAGGCCCAGCCAGGCCCGTGCCCCTGACATTTATAATTAAACACGCCTTCTGATCATTGTAAATGGACCTTATCCATTCTATGAATCTGTCCCCTATTTCCATTTTCTTTAATATTTCAAACATAAATGCCCAGTTTACGTTATCAAACGCTTTTTCAACATCTAAAAATAATAACGCTACATTCTTCTGATTTTGTTTTTGATAATATTCTATTATATCCAAAATTGTTCTAATATTATTTTTTAGATATCTTCCAGGGAGAAATCCATTTTGGTCTTCATGTAGCCACCTCTCCAGTACCTTCTTTAAGCGTTCTGCAAGTATTAGGGCAAATATCTTATAATCTATATTTAATAAAGAAATTGGTCTGTAATTTTTCTTATCTAATAGATCCTTCCCTTCTTTTGGTATCAAAACCACATTTGATTCTTTCCATGTGTTTGGTATTTCTTGATTTCTGATTAAATTTAATACCTATAGCAAAAGTGGGGCTAATAATTCCTGAAATGTTTTATAATAAAGTGCCATGAACCCATTGGGTCCAGGAGCTCTTTCTATTTTCAGTTTATTGATTGCATTCATGATTTCTTGTATTGTTATTGGTTTATCCAGATTTTCTCTTTGGGTATCTGATATTTGAGTAATTTCTATTTGGTCCAAATCATTCTTTATTTTATTTTGTTGTTGTTATGTATGTGTTCTTTTTCTAAAGAGTTCCTCAAAATAATTAACAACACTTTTTTTATTTTTACTTGCTGGAAGTGAATATTTTGCCCTTCTCTAATTCCTTTTATTGTATGTTTTTCCTTTTCTTTTTTCAATTGGTACGGTAGCCATCTTCCTGGCTTATTCGCATGTTCAAAATACTTTTGCTTTATAAATTTCTATTTAGTCTCTATTTTGTTTATTGCTAATGTTGATAATTTTTTAGTTAATATTTCTATATCATCCTGTATTTTAGAATCCCGCGGGTTTCTTTTAAGTTCCTTTTCTTTCTCTTGCAATTTCCTTTGTATTTGAGTTTCTTTTTCCTTTTTACCTTTTGGTAACCAAGCTTGTTGACTTATAAAGAAGCCCCTCATTACCGATTTACTTGTTTCCCAAACTATTTGTACCATTTGACCTTTATCTAAATTCATTTCCAGGAAGTTTTTCAATTCAGTTTTTGCTTTTTCTACTATTACTCCATTTTTAAGCAAATTATCATTCATTCTCCAATTTAACCTTCTCTTTCCATATTTAACTGTTAATAGTATAGGGCAGTCGTCAGATAATGTTCTTGGTAATATTTCCATCTTTACTACGTTTTTTAATATATTTGTAGACGTAAGCATCATATCTATTCTTGACCACGTTTTATGTCTATCCGAAAAACATGTATAATCTCTCTCTGTACCATATATATACCTCCACACTTCCGTTAAGGATAAGGATTCTAATAATTCAAAAAATGATCTTGGGAGTTTCCCTTGATTCTTTTTACCTTTCCCTTCAATTTTTCCTTCTCTGTTAGATCTATCCATATTTGGGTTCACTACCCCATTCCAATCTCCCATTAGTATTATCTCCTGGATATCTAACTCTATTAATTTTCCCAGTAATTTTTGATAAAATTTATTTTTATTTTCTAATGGTCTGTAAACGGCTACAATCAATAATTTAGAGTCCAAGTCTTGCAGATTCAGGGAAGGTCCTTGATTGAGTCTTATCCATCTTAAATGCAGTCTTCCTCTTTTCCTCCTGCCTTCTACCTTTTCAGGCATTATTGTCTTTTCTTGTGGGTCATGTCTTCTCATGATATAGCTAAGGTACAACAGCCTTAGTTTAGTGATCTTGGTTTCTAGGGAGTGTTCAGACTTGACTTGCTCTAGGACTCTTTCATTTGTCTTTTTAGCAGCATTGAGTATCCATAGCATTCTTCTCCAGCACATTTCAAACGAGTTGATTTTCTTCCTATCAGCTTTCTTCACTGTCCAGCTTTCACAACCATGCATAGAAATGGGAAATAGGATGGCATGGACAAACCTAACTTTAGTATGCAGTGATATATCTTGACACTTCAGGATCTTGTCTAGTTCTTTCACAATTGCCCTTCTAGGTCCTAGTATTCTTCTGATTTTTGACTGCTGGCTCCATTCTGATTAATGACAGGTATGAAAAATCATAAACTATTTTGGTGTTATCATTGTCTGCTTTAAGGTTATGTAAATCATCTGTGACCATTATTTTTGTTGTCTTAGTATTCAACTGTAAACCTGCTCTTGCACTTTCTGCCTTGACTTTCTTCAGTAATCATTCCAAATCTTTTCTATTTTCTAATAGTAGTATTGTGTCACTTATATATCTTAAATTGTTGATGGTCTTTTCTCCAATTTTCATGCCTCCTTCCTCTGAATCTAATCCTGTTGTACATGTGATGTGTTCTGCATACAAATCAAACAGTTAGGGTGATAAAATGCATAAAATGTCTGACCCCCTTGCCAATTGGAAACCACTCTGCTTCCCTGTATTTTGTCCTGACAATAGCTTCTTGTCCTGCATACAGGTTAGGCATCAACACAGTCAAATGTTGTGGCACACCCATTTCTTTAAGAGCAAGCCATAGTTTCTCTTGATCTATACAGTTGCAGGATTTGCTTCATCTATGAAGAAATTCTTTTGTGTGCTTCATATCTAATATATGTTTGTGTTATGAACCCTAATGCCCCTTCCTTTCCTGAACTCATGGTAGAAATCTTTGTTGTTGAATTTAGAGCATGACTTTGCTTGCATGGGAAATTAATGCAATAGTCTTGTGGTTACTGCAATCCCCTGGTGTCCTCTTTTTTGGGGAATTGGAATGTATGTTGAGCATTTCCAATCTGTGAGCGATTCTTTTGTTTTCCACATTTGTTGACAGATTTTAGTTAGTTTTAGTTTAGTTTTAGTAGATTCTGTCTCTGTAGCACAGATATTTTTGCCTATTTTCACATGGTGTGGGTGCGTACAGTGGGATTTGTGGGCAAAAGTTGATTCAAAGTTGCACCAGTTTTTTAAAATTCCCTTTTCTTTCTCTGTACATCTTGGGACCAATATAGAAATAAATTCCCTCTACTCTGTGCAGCTCTTCAAGAGATATAAGAAACTTCTGGGGGAAGGAAGAGTTAGAAAAATCCCACCTCCTTCCTAGCGTCCCAGGAGCAATGTTCCACTAGGAGAACGTCTGGATGCTACCAAATTTCAACTGTCTTTAACACAGCCACATTTTCACTTCGTGTTATTGTGTATAGTATTATTATTGGGGATAGGAGGTGTGATAATGGGGCTTCCCATTACCTAGACTTAGCTAAAGGGGGACACTTCCCTCTTCAGGCAAACCAAGGGTTAATGAGGTGTTGGGATTAGATTACATTTTAGTGTGGGTCAGCATCATAGGTCATGTGGGTCAGCATCATAGGTCACAGGGTGAGACTTGATCAATCAAAAAGGAAAGAGGTGAGCGTCTTCAGGATGCTTCGAGATGCTTCCAAGGAGAAGTTATAAAACTTCTTAGAGGCCATGTGGCCGAGAGAGAACAAAGAGATAACAAAGGGAGAGGGGATCTGTGCCAGTCGCAGGCTTGCAGGCCGTAGGCCTCGCCTCCTGGCTTCCTCCTCGTAGAAAATCTAAGCCTATGAACATCTGTGAGTACTAGAAATAGTTATCTAGTCGCGTTAGGGACTTTTCTGTTATTTTGGAGGCTGGCTGATCTAAAGAATGTATCTGTGCTTTCATGTCTGCTCTTTTTGTAACTACTTGTAACTAAGCGTGCCTGGGAGGGGGGAGCCTTCCATGTGTGTTATTGTCTTGTTCATTTGCATGCCTTTAATAAATACTTTCTGTAAAAACCCTGTTTCTCTCCTTCCCACGCCAACGCTAGATAGACTGGGGGGGGGAAGGAAGATCCTTAAGCTTAGGGATTGACATGTACTGGACAGCGTCCCACTGTACTGTCCAAGTGTCCAGAATTCAGTGGGTGGTGGCAGCGAAGATTAATTAATAACAGGCTGGAATCTACATCCCAGTATCACCTGGTGACATTCCAGTATCACAGGAGGATATAAAGAAATACTGTTTTGCAAACCACAAGAACCCACTACTTCAACAAAGCTTGCCATAAAATACCCAAGTTGTTGACTTTGAAAATGTAATACAAAAATCATAATATAAGCTGTTTGTTATGAAGCACTCGTTAGGCATCTGAGTCTTCAAAAATGAAGTATATTTTTGGTACAGTTATAGGAGGTGAGAAGCAAAGAAAAAAACTTTAGAAACAGTGAGAATTCACTGCAAGCAAATAAAATTGATGCTTTTATTGAAGGATGAAGAAAAGGTGGTGGAGTTAATTGCATACACTTCCAAGTCACTTTTGAACCACCAGCAGGAAATTAGCTGTTGTGCGAAAACAGCATGAAGTGTAATTCAGAGCAGCTGTCTAATTTATCAGCGAGAATAAACTGCTCATGTTCTTAAACTGTACTCAATTACTCCATCCACCTTTTCTGACCTGTTCAGCCGGCTAATATTTGCTTAAATCTAAATAAAAGTTTGCCATCCTTTTTGAAGAAGAAAAAAGGCTCCATTAAGTCTTTTTCTTTTCAGTAATGTTTGAATTTGTATCCAGCTCTCCTTCATAGGATCTTTGCCGTGAAAGTAAGTGGCATTCTCAGCTTAATTAAAAAAAAAATCCAACACTTCTTTCAAAGAACTAGTGGTCATAATGGTCAAGCCTCTAATTAGACACTTTTGCACATAGCAGTAAACTAGAATTTTAAAGAATATTTATAAATTTGGTCAAAGTATCATCACAGCAACCCTGTGAGGTAGATAAGGGTGAGGGATGACCCAGTGAGTTTTATGCTGAGTGATAATTTGTACCCATGGCTTTTAAAGTTGGCCTTCCTCTTTCATTCCAAAATGGGGGAAAAAAAAGAATATTTTCCCTCCCCCACGTGCCTGAGTGGGCAACAAATGTATACATGTGCCATCCCTCCTCTTGCTTCCCCATCCCATCCCCTTGTCCCCTGTCTACACACCAAAGTGAGCAAATGCAAACATGCTTTTCCTCCCACACAAATGCATGCAAGCCTTTCCTCCTCCCAGTTCCCTGCCTGCTCCCCTTTCCCCCTACCAACCCACCTGAGTGTAAGGGAATGCATATGCATGCCCTCCCTCCCTTCCACTACCCCCCCCATCCCCTTGTCCCCCCCGCCTGCCTGGACGAGTGAGTGAGTGAGGGAATGCACACCTGCACCTTCCCTTCTCTCATCCCCCCCATTCCCTTGTCCCCAGTCCAACCATCCGAAGGAGTGAAGGAACACATATGTGTGCCTTCCCTCCCACCACTCCCTCTCCTGCTTGCATGTGCGAGTGAGTGCACGAGTGAAGTAGAGACAGCAATAAATAATTTGTGGATAATCACATTCGTGAAGGTCAAACTGGCACATGCAGAGGTTTGACTGTATTTTATTCTATTCTGTATGTAGACGAACACAAGGACCACACCATGTCCTTTTCTTTTTCTTCCAGCATGCATCGCTACACTTCAAGAACTCCCTACAAATAGCCGTTCACCTTCACAGAGAACAAATTATACATGTATAGAGTAGTTTGGTCCCTAATTTATTTATTTTTTCTTTGACTAGTTTCAAAATATTGTTTACTTGGTCATATAGGTAATTATCTGAAATGGCCACAAAACTCTGAAACACAGCTGTCGCCCCCCCTCGCTACCCCTTTTGATTAATTAGAGTTGTTCCTGAAGTGCTAATACAGCAATATTTTACTCTGCTGTGGCCTTCCTTCTCTCGGTCCCTCCTTCCTTCCTTTCTTGATGGTATTTCAAGCCTCTTTCTCAGTCTCTGCATGACAGTGTGACAGTGCAAAATTAAACACAATTAGAAGTTACTCTTCAGTGCATACGCATTCTTTTGTACATTAACAAGAGACTAGAATCAAGAAAGGTTCTTAGGAGTGTTCTTCCCTAATCTAATTTTCTTAAAATGTTTAAAAAAATCCTAATGTAAAGAAATTAGGGAAGGACTGTATTTTCCCCTCTTCAAAAGTTATTACGAAAGTTATTTCAGGATGTTGTTATTTTTATTTCTGCGAACAAATCAGAAATGAAGTGTGAGGTGAGAAAGGATTGTAGCCTTCTCTCCCTAGTTATGATTTCAGGGAAAACTGTCTCTCTTTTCTACATCAGAGGTCTGAGGGGTGCTCTCATTGGTATTAATGGTACTAATTGTTTTTCTGTTGCTATTTTTTTGTCTTTCTATCTAAGATTTTCATGCAGATTGCAACTGGAGAGGGAAGTATACAACTTCTTTTCCTGCATATTATCATTCTTTAATATTACAATTCATAGTGATCTAATGAGTGTTTGTTCTTAATATCACTCTTGTCATGTGATTCAAAATGTGTCTGCTGTGACATGAGTGAATTCCATTTCAGCTGAGATTCTAAGAAAAGATTTTAGATTTTCAAAATTTGAAGAAGTAGTTGTCAGTTTGATGGATTTTCAGGAGACCACATAGAAAAGTTCATTTTCACATAGTAGAATGTGTACATTTCATTTTAAAGAAAGCAGCAGAACTGAGATACACAAGTAAACACACTGTTTTGTTTATAAAAGCAGGATGTATTTATTTGTTAATGCCTTTGTATCACCAAAGGCATTTCTGACAAAAAAAGTGAAATGTACATCCTTTCAAACTGCAGTTTTAAAATCTAAGAATTGCACTGATCAATGTGTTGATTTTGGATATAACTATGCAGTGATGCTGAGGCATGTTTTGTTGCCTTCAGATATAGAACAGCACACTGTCAAGTGCTCCAGGCTGAAACATACTTATTTGGAAGTAAATCTTATTACTTTTCACAGTGGGATTTACTTCTAAATAAGCATGGTTAGGTTTCAACTGTATGAGTAAAACTGTTTCTTGAATTCTCAGTGTAGTGATGTCTACTTAAAAGTTCCATTGGTTGTGATACTACTAGTGCTAGACCAAAACCAACACCATCATCCTGGAAACAATAGCACCTCATTAGCAGCAGTGATCAGAATGTCTTTTTTTTTGAAAAAGAAAACCCCTAAAAAAAAAAGGCATTTCACATGCAGGGCAGCATGCAACTGCTGAGTGAAGCTCCATTCAGGAGGGCTTGCTATCTTTGTTGTACTGAGCCACTTTGGGCAGTTAACCTTATGGACACAAGGGTTTGGACTATTGTTCTACAGCACCTGATCCACCTGAACTAGGAAAAAAGCTTTAAAAAGAAATAAAAAAGAAGATTGTTGTTGAAGCTGCAGCTGCCACTGGTGATCCACTAAAGCTGGAGGGTGGGAGGAGAAGGGAATGATTGGACACTGCTGACAAAAAAGGGATAGAATGCTTCTCTTTATTTGTCTTTTAGAAAATTTATATAGAGGGTGTTCGGTGTGCTGATTCCACACTGGAAGCAGTGCTGCTTCTTCTGAAAGAAGGAAGACAGTCCAGTTCATTCTTTTTCCACTGCTTGGTAAATTATTGGAAAGCTATTAGTGAAAAGAGCAAACCAGACCCTTTCCCCTTTATTTAAGAGGATGGAGCAAACCAGTAACATGAAGCAACGTAGTGAGAAGAGGCAGCTTCCCAACCTCTAAAAGTGCTTTGCCCGTATGCCCTCAAATCTGGCAGATTGAGTTGAATGAGTCTTGCTTCCAGGAAAGTGTACATAGAATGGCAGCTTCTATTATGTAGTCTGTGCTCCTCCCTAACTACCAGTTTGAGGCAGAGTGGATGCATTGGTTATGATACAGAATCCAAATCAGAGTTAGGAGCTGTGGTCTAAAAGGTAGTAGACCACAGCTCCCACCCATTCAAATCATCATAGTCAGGGGTGAGGGGTCATAAGAGTTGAAACCCAGCCATTTCTAGAGGGCTGCGGTTTTCCATCTCTGCTTTAGTCAAGCGCATATGAACATATGATTTAGCCTGCAATTCTGTTATACTTTCCTTGGAGTACTTCATTACAGTGAAAACTCACAAAAAGCACAGTTTTTTTTCCTAATCATGGTAGAGCATTTTACAGAAATTCCCTACTTCAGGCTATACTGCTTATTTATAAAAAAAATGATGTGGTATAGTGTTTAGAAAAAGATTTGATAGATCCACTGCAACTCCCCAGAGAGCCATGAAATTCACTTGGTCACCTTGGATCAGTCAACCTTACCTACCTCACAGGTTTCTCATAAGGAAAAAGTGGGAGGAAGGAGAGCCTTGTATATATCATTAGAGGAATGGCAAGGTACAAATGTAACTAATACATTAAGATTCACATTTACAGTATTTACATTTTGTAAATCGTACAAAATGTTATCTGAACCTCTTGTTATTTATCTTAAGATGGGGGGCAGTAGCTGCAGAAAGTTGACAGATCCACAGTTGTGAAGAATCCATGAAGGATGTGGTTTGCCAAGTCTTTAATTCCATGCACAAAGCCTCAAAATAGAAGTAAGTCCCATGCGTGGAACAAGCACACCCTCATTTCAGGGCTCTTTGATCAAAATCTTTATTTTTCAGCTGCAATAAAACTAAGGTCCCCATGGAAAATGCAAAGGAGAACTCCAGATTGCAGCCACTAGATGTGATGCTGGTTTTGTTCATTATAGTCTTCTGCATGCTCAGACTTTTTTCCACACAAATTATAAGTAACATTATTTGACCAAAATGTAGGCACCAAGTTGGATTGGAAACTGCCAAGAAGGAGAAAATTTCATTCTTTAGCTATCCATTAATGTGCATGCTAGAACTGTTATCATCTTGTCTGGCATCCATCAAGGAGTTAGCTGGAAGCAGCAGAGATAGTAAACAAAATTTGTTGGAAGATAATCACACCCCATGGGGGATCCCTTAAAGTCACAGAGAAATGCTGTCTTCAAAAGACAGCATCTTCAGGTCCTCCTAGAATGCTGGAAACATGGAGTTGCCTTGGGGAGTGGAAGCTTTGCTTTATAGGCACTTGTGCAGCTGGCATTTCAGGCTGTAATCTTTACAACTAGTGTTCAGCTGCACTAGTCTCTTTCCTTGTATATTAGCAGAAACACAGTGGTCTGTTCCCCATCTTATTTCTAATGAAAGAGCACTGCTTGTGCATATAGGAGAAACTCAGGATCATAATCTCTTCACAGATGTCATCTCTTGCAGCATAAAAGAGGAAAGAAGAGGGAGAAAAAAAAATAGAACAGCACCTTTAAAACT
The DNA here is from genome assembly GCA_948474755.1 of Ctenosaura bakeri. Lineage (NCBI taxonomy): Eukaryota > Metazoa > Chordata > Lepidosauria > Squamata > Iguanidae > Ctenosaura > Ctenosaura bakeri. Next base: position 295,180 of record CAOLHI010001017.1, read on the forward strand.
AACTGATTTTCATTTTTGCATGAGCTTTCGTGGATATAAAGTTACTGCTACTGCATCTAAATAAGTGGATTTATATCCATGAAAGCTCATGCAAAATAAAATAAAAAAACAATCTTAAAGGTGCTGCCACTTTTTCACCTTTCCTTTTTATAATCTTTTCATGTGACTCCACGATAGCTTGTTGCTCTTGGCTTAGAAACACAAGTCAGAATCCAATGGGCTAACTTTAGGCACTGCAGCTGCCTGACACTTTGGATTTTCATGATGGAAAACAAGCTGCACTGTGCTTCTGTGACATAGCACAAAGCTGTCTCAAACTCAAATACAATTTCCTAAATGGTATCCAGACTTTGCAGACTGAGAAGACAAGTTCTAGATGTGCAAGTTCCAAATGCTGTTGATCATGTGGAACTGGTTCCATGGATTTTTTGGGGAGGTGGGATCCTGCCTGAATCATGATAAGATTATGTCATGCTGACCCCCAACATGTTTTTGGCTCAAAGCAGTGTTAACATGCAAGACTTCTTTCAAGCTCTCATGCTAGAAGCTGAGCTGCACAGAAGGTCCAAAACTCAATCCTTTATACCTCTAGTTAACCAGATCTGGAAACGGGTGATGGGAGAGATATTTCCCAGGAGAGCTGCTACCAGGCAGAGGAGAGAGTACTGAACTAATTACAAATCATCAGAGTTGGCATAAAGCATTTTCCAAGCAGGTGGGCTGAAAGTAATGCTCTGATAGGAGTTTCTTTTGAGATGTCCACGATTTGTATGCAGGAATCAGGGATAGAGTCAGTGGCATGAACCTGTTTCTTGGTAAATGAATGGCCTTGTGTAAGTGAAGAGATCTCAGTTACACAGTTTACCCATTAGAACAGAGTTCACAATTTAAATCAACAGAGCCACTGTCACTACCTATTGAGGACACCAAGAGGAACTACTAAGGAACGATGAGGCTTGCTTACTATAGTCATCCTCCCAAGACTCCAACAATATTATTATGGCATAGATTTAAGAAAACTAGGTTTGTTGCAACAGTTTAACACCATTTCTCACCTGGTAGTCATAACTGTTGGCTTCTGACCTCTAAACCACCCAACGATAGTCTTTTTTTTTTTTTTTTTTGGTGTAATCAATTTAGCCAAGCAATCAAGGCATGTATGAGTGATTAGTTCATTAAAATACAGATTTAAGAAGAGATTGTTTATTGATCAATGTACAAAATGACTTAAAATTTCAGTCAAAAAGGTAAAAAAGCAGAACACTGTAAGCTTAATACCTATTAACAGGCATTTGATATGACTTAGAGGTGCTTAGTAACCCACTTGAAAATCAAGCCCCTACTGCCTCCCTGCGTACACCAAATCCAGTTTCATTTGCTTAATATTGAAGACATGTAAATGACTTGGCTATATACTTATAGGAAGATTCAGCTGAGATCTGAAAACAAAAAGTGATTCTTAAAAGGTAGAAAAAGAGACTAGGATGATTGTAGTGGCTTTCCTGTTGAAGGGTCTTACAGGGCAGGAGGAAACAAGCTGAAGTTGATCTCTTCCAAAAGCTTTGCTATGACTGCCCTATATAAAACACTGGGCAAAGGATACTCAGGTGCAGATAGACTTGATAGTGTCTGAAGTTAGCGGAACCTCAGACAAAAGTCCAGAAATTAGCAGAACTTCAGACAGATATGCACTTCTCATTTAATAATGGAAGTACTCTGACCTGGCAGCTAACAAGATTATTATTTACTCACGTAGTTTAACACGGTTGGTTTCTAATTCTACATATAGGATTGTGCATATTTTTTAAAAAACTTATTTTAGTCAGTCTTTCATATGGAACTCATCTTCTTTTTGATGCTTTTTAATTCAGGCTCTCCTGTTTAGTGTTAGAAAATAATTAAGCTTCTGATTTAGATAGATATGAAATTCATGACCTTTGGGCCTGCAGTATATATCAGAGAAAATGGAAACATTTCAGGTTGTTTTTATTATGGTTGCACTTTGTGTCAAATGAGGCATTTTAATTGTTTTTTAAAACGCTGAAGTTGCTGGATTTTTGAATCAGAGTGAGATAATTAGATTAAATGATTCATCTTTGTGGCTGCAAGAGTGCATTTAGCAGTTTAATAAACCGCTTATAGAAGTCCTGTAAAAGTTCATTGGTTGAGTTGCTTAGTTTTAAAAGTAGGAAATGTTTTTATGGACAATATAATATTTTTTCATTAGGTCGTGCTGATTGTTTGGAATTCAGATGAAAAAGAAATTGGAGCAGTCATGAATTGGTTGGTTAGGTTTTTTTGTAGCTTGCTATTCTAGTTTTATAGCTGGCTTATTCCATTGATTTAATCACAGGTGATCAGTTTTTCTAATTAATTTGCTTAGCACATTTTTAAACCAGCCCCATCCTAAAACTAGTTCTCTTCAGAAAATTATTTTGATTTGTTCCTACTTTGAATTCAGTGAATGGGTTATTTCCCAGGTGAAGATGGAATAAAGGTGCAAGTGTGTTAATGCACAGATGACCAAGTTCAGGTGTGAATGTTACACGTGGAATTGGCAATGGGAATTGTGGCATCTTTGAATTTGAACCTGACCCTTGCTGAGGCACAGAGCAGTTCCTCCCAGGAGCTTTGGGATTCCTTATTTTTTGGTTCCTTGAGATCAACAATAGAAAAAACTTCCCTCTGTGATTATACTTAAGTGTAAAGATATTTCATTAAGTGCCAAAGATAGAGTCATGCATAGTATTTTTGATTTCTGTGTATGGATGTGAAAGCTGGACATTGAAGAAAGCTGACAGGAAGAAAATCAATTCATTTGAAATGTGGTAATGGAAGAAAATTCTGTGGATATTGTGGATTGCTAAACAGAGCAAACTAAGTCTGAGTTTTCACTAGAAGCCAGAATGTCTAAACTGAGGCTATCATATGTTGGCACATCAAGAGGCATGTCTCATGGCAGAAGGTGATAGTATTTGGAAGATGGTGAGAGGAAAAGAGGAAGAGCACAGTACAGATGGATAGATTCAGTTAAGAAAGCCACAGCTCTGAGCTTGAAAATCTGATAAGGGCTGTTGATGACTGGGGCTCTTGCAGGTCTTCCATTCACAAGGGTCACCATGAGTAACAAGAACATTAGCATACTACCTGTCCTGCTCTACAGTGTACATCGTGTGTTGGATGTGTTTGAGGAAGCAGTGAGACCCAACAGCCTGCTAGTTTTCCACATAAGTTGAGTGCATCTCTGTGAGTCTTCTTCAGTGCATTGGGGTTCAGTTTTCAATGTACATGGGTTCCTCAGAATGTGAACTGGTATGGAAAGGAGTCTGTGAAGACAGAAGATCTGAGAAATACTTGCATAGTCAAGTCTTCACTTTTCACTTTGATGCTACCCATTCCCAGCTGTTCCCAGGCACAGTGATAGTCATGGTAGTTTGTACACAATGGAGTTCACAGTAGAGTGGCACTGTCACATCTTTTGGACTTACAGAACACTTGCTAAAAAAAAAAAAGGTGACTCTCACTGTTTTAGCAAGCTTGAGATACCAAAATTCCCAGTTTAAGTATAGCTTCTTCGATGATATGCTCAGCCTCACTCCTTATTTGCTGTACAGGAAATAGCAATGCTGACTCATAAAATGGGTTGTATGGTTGTTATAAGGGTTACAGTTAGATAATGCATGCTACATAATACATTTTGAAAGCACTGTACAAATGCTGTGAATCATCACCATCAACATATCCTGAATGATGAAAAGCTCTCGAGAATATCCTCACTTAGAGAAGGAAGTGGTGCACTTCATATAATACTTTTCCTCTAATGTTTCTGTTCACCAGCTACTAGTTTTTTGTGTGACTATAGTACTGTCATGGGTATTGTAGCAAAGGAACTATTCCTTGTTTCACAGAGATAATGTGGTTAATTGTGTAATTTGTTCAAGGATAAGTGAACTCAGCAAACATCCTTCTCCAAACTGTGGCTTCAGTATGATTGCAGAGAATCAGCCTGAATTAGCCATGGTATATTACTTGAACATATCCACTGACCTACCATAAATCACATCTTTGCAAACAGTGCTTTGGGAACACTTGTGCACAGCCTTTATGGCAAGAAAAGGGAACTTCTGGCCTCTGTTATCTATGGTCAGATGTACTTCATCTCTGCTAATTCACTGGTCAGATTGGAGATAGCAGGGTCATACCTTCTGCTGTGAGAAGCATAGGACTCTGTACCTCTCTCTGCCTAGAGAATACATGAAATAGACCCTTTTTTGCAAGGAGAGTGGTTTGTCACTGGCCTGGTCTCCTGAGGCAATCAAGCAGCCGGGGCTATTACATTTCCCCACCTTGCTTTATGAAAAGGAGTGAAACAGGATCTATATGACAAGTGTAGCATCCAGGTTGTGCTGTGGGGCCTAAAGAGGTCAAGAAGGAAAAGTGGGGTTAATGTCAAGATGATTGTAGCTGGTTTTCTTATCTGTAGGGAAAGAATCAGTGCTGAAAGGTGGAAAATCTGAATAGGAGAAGGAATATATAGATTGCGTACATTAAAGATATAAAGTAGCAAAGTGACACCTAAGCCTGGATGAAAGGGGATGGATAATTAATGCTCATGGCATTGTGGATCCAAAAGTGCTTCATAGAATCATAGAAATGTAGAGTTGGAAGAGACCACACAGGCCATCTAGTCCAACCCCCTGCCATGCAGGAACACCCTCAAATCAATCCCGACAGATGGCCATCAAGCCTCTGCTTAAAAACCTCCAAGGAAGGAGACTCCACTACACTCCGAGGCAACAGATTCCACTGCCGGACAGCCCTGACTGTCAGGAAGTTCTATGAAGACAAAAATTTGTTAGATCAATGAATATATGCAGAGATCAGAAATCTCTCCCCCACCATGGTTTCATGTTTCTTGCTCTTAGGAGACTGTATTTCCTTCAAGATCAGCCTGTCTAGCCTGTCCTTTGGGGCTTAGGTTTAATGTGACCAGAGGGGAGGGGCAGAGAAATAATGTTGGTGGTAGAATTCCACACATTCACTTAAAAACAGAGCTTTGCGGTTTTGGCCTGTCTTTCTAAATAAGTGCAAAATTGTAATGCCAGCCTACTGCAACTTGTCTTTCTCTTGGAAAAGGCCAGAGATGGTAAGAAATGGTATCTGTTGTGGTCCATGCTTTGTACCTTTTGATTCTCACTTCCCTCATCTTGTGTTTTCTGACAGAATAGATGGCTAAGGTAAGGGAGCTGCTGCCTTAAGTGGTCTTCTGTGTCTTTAAACAGTGAAGCCCAATATGTACTCCCTCCACCTGCTCAAAATGCTGGGCAAAGAAGTCAGTCCTGTTGGACTCTGCTGCCTAAGGGCATTCTGTCCATCTTGAAGTAGAAGAGCTGTCTTCTCCCTGCCTGGAATTTCTTAAGGCCTGGAAAGGTTAGGTCACAGTAAAGAATGGAGCTAATCCTTGGATAATTTTCTTGCCCCAGTGCTGGAAAGGACAATTTATGTATGGGAGCGGTCAGTTTGTGTGTTTGGCTGAGGCTCTTGATCTGACTACACAGGTGCTAAACATTCCTATGCCTTCCTTTGTATCTGGAGGTGAGAAAGGGTAGAGAATTCTGTGTAACTGCTGGAATATTATCCCTGCATGCCTATCCATCTTAACACTCGGGGGAAGATATCTGCTTTTCAGTAGATGGCACTTATTCACTGTGGTGAATGTGGCAATTAGACTTACTGAAACCAGTTCAATAGTAAGAGTTGCCTTGTTCAGTAGGTCTTACTTCCTTATAAGTGTGTGTAGGATTGCAGTGTGAATTTGATTAACTTCTATTTTTTGATATCATGTGACTTCCAAGTCATCTGTAACTGATGACAATCCTATCATAGGGGTTTCTTGGCAAGATTTATTCAGAGCGTGTTGCTGTTGCCTTTGTCTAAGGCTGAGAGAGTGTGACTTACCTGGGGTCATTCCATGACTGAGTCCTATTCCAGCATTGAAACCACTACAGCTCACAGGCCCAATAATGTTTAATCAAGGACAACATTTTATTCTGAGAGTAAGAACATTTTGTTCTGGTTCTGAAGCTTCTTTTCTTTTCTTGCTACTTTCAAAATTTCTCAGTAGACTGAGCTTTTAAGATTGGGTCATTTATAAATTAAAGCACACAGATGAATGCATGACCACAACTCTGGTAATCTAAACCAGTTAACATTTAATAACTGCCTACATCTGTGTGTGTGTGTGAATATGCACCCATGTGAGTATGGTAGATATATTAACATGAAAAATGTGTGAACAAATTAAGGGAAGTATCTGGTATTTGTGGTCCTAAGTGCTAGTGGTAGGATTTATAACCAAAAGAACACCTTTCACTGAAGCATGATGAAGAGTAGACACTGACGGTATTAAGTGGCAGTTTCTCTTTCCTTCGTTGATTTTTATTGTGTTTATTGTTTGTCTCCCAGGCATATGTATTTTCATTTTCCATTAGTACAACCAATATGCTCTTTGAAGAGTTGAGTTGACATAAGTAGCACCCATTTCATTAAAAATGGCTCCCTCTACACACAACACAGCTTGTGATTATTAAAAAATAAAAGTTTAAAAAGAAGTTGACATTTGTTATTAGGCCTCAAAGCTATTAAGTTTTAAATGGCATCTGAGATTTTTGTTTTTCATTAAATGGGCTTTTCTTTTTTAAGTCTGCGGCTCAAGTTTTATCTAGCACTGTCTTGCCTTTGTGTCTTTTGTTTGGATTTGTGTAGATTTTAAAAAAATTTTCCCTCTTGACTGTCATGGAATTAAAGGTCTTTTGGACCCTCCCCCATCAAATGTGGACTTTTCCACCACAAATACCATTTAGATGATTTTTTTTTTCCTGCTGATTTGTGTCTAGGGAGAGAGTGGACTTCTAAACTGAAACTACATCCAAGTTGTATTAGAATTCAGGATTGCACTCATCCTGTTATACAGAGACTGTTGGAAAGTGATTTCCCCCCTCCCAAAAAACTGTAGTTTAGTGAACTAGGTGCACAGCAGGGAAGGAGACTAACCAGTTTGGTTAGAATAATACATCTGGCCTTAAATGGTATTGTGTCTCTCCTGAAAGACAGAGTGCACCCTTCAGGACTCTCACTATCTGTGATGCTCACATGTTGATAGTGGCCAGGTGTACTTTTTACCAACTTACGATAACAGCTGGAATACACCAGCCTATCTGGAAAGGGCTGATCTTGTCTGGATTATTTCAAACTGGACTACTGTAGTATGAAGTATCTTGGTCTGTCTTTGAAAATGATTAATGCAGTATATAGATGCTCACATGTGGCTGGTAGGTGGATAGCATGACACGATACCAGCTGCACTGGTTGCTAATATGTTTCCAAGCCTAATTTAAAGTGCTTGTTTTGACTTTGGAAATCTGAAAAAATTGAGGGCAAAATTACTTGCAGGATTGCCTGTACCCTGATAACACTGCCAGCCACCAAAACTGATGAGTACAGGGGAAAGAGCTATTTTGATGGTGACTCTGCACCTCTAGAATGAGTTTCCATTGCAGGTTTATCAGTTATTATTGTTGATCTGTTCTTGAATTGTATTTTTGCCCCCCTTTTTTTTTGCTTGTAATTGTATTTTTTTTTCTGTTTTGCATTATTTCCTTTATTATATATGCTGCCTTGGCAGGATTCTACCCATAAAGGTGTCCATATATATGGATGGATTTGTATGCAGCAAGCACAAGAACTCTATTCAGACATTTGTCTGAACATGTGAGGGTTAAAAACATATAGAGGAAGAGATTGTTCACGCGCTGATGTGCCCATGTGTGTGCCTTTTCAGACCTTCATGCGTGTATCATGATTTTCTGAAGAGACTTCTAAACATTTTTGGCTGTGCACATGTTGTGGTGGTGGTGGTGGTGGTGGTGTGTCTTCAGGTTGTTTCCAACTTATGTCAGCCCTAAGGCAAAACTATCATGGGTTTTCTGGGGCAAAGTAGGAATCAAACCCTGGTCTCCAGGGCCGTAGTCCAATGCTCAAACCACTACACCAAGCTGGCACATGTAGGAATTGTTAAACTTCTTCTGATCTTTGCACCCTCAGTGGCTTGTCTCTGAAAAGGAAGGGGGAATCTCCTCATTGTTTTAATGAGGGTGCCTCTATTGTGAACCACATACATGCTTTGGACTAAGTGCATGAAAGATTAAAGACGGACATTGGGTTTGGGAGACATAGCATATGGGGATTGTATGTGCTTCCCACTGTTATTATACACATTTAATTCTTGCCTATTCAGGCAAATGCCTGAGCAGAGCTTAAATCACCTGGTTCAGTTTTTCACTTCTTTCTGAATGAAGAATTTGAGGAAGGGGCTGGATAGCATTTGAGGCCGAGGTACATTCTTGATTTATCCCAGGGTGATATTTTATTCTAGATAGAATAGAATGCTGCTGTTATTCGCCAATGCTGCTATCACTTAATCTCTGCTTTGTTACTGTATGTGAATGGAATGGAATTATTACATCTCCCAATACATTAGTTTATGTGAAGGCAGGAATTTTTAACCCATATGAGGAATATTCCACTATCTGACGCTCTGGCTGCATTTTGAAGTGGTACATGCCATGGGCAATTTTTTTGCATTGTTTCTGCCAGAGAGCCCTAGATTTATCAACTGTGGGGAGCAGAAGCCTGAAGAAATAACAGTAAATTGAATTAAATTTAAATTAAATAGTAATTTTAATAAAATAACTTAGAACATTAACTAGTACAGCAAATCCTAATATTACATCTGAAGCTGGAAAAGGAAGGGACACATAGCTCAGGAGGCTACGTGGAGCTAGCCAAAGTCATTTTTTGTTTCACCTTAGCCCAGTGCTGGATTTTTAGAGGTGCAGTTGCTCCAGGCTCTTCACAGGGTATGAGCTCAATGTTGAATGAAAAGGGTGCAGCTAGGTTCCCCTTCTCATGAGATCAGGTCATTAATCTCACTGAAGTTGTAGAACGTAAAACTGGTTCACACATGAAGATTTTGGTGCTGCTGTCTATTTTATTTTTTATTTATTTATTCATTCATTCAATCAATCAATCAATCAATCAATCAATCAATCAATTAATTACTATACAGTTCCTCCTAGAATACCTCACACATGTGGACAAAGGAGCTCCTGTTTTGGGAACTGCTCTGGGGCCCCAACCATCTAAAATAGGTTGCACACTAGCCCCAGGCCCCAGTCTCTGTTTTCTTAGGTCACGTTGTGTGATAAGCAATGAATCTGAATAGACAGTCTCCTTCTATATGTGGATGTTCTTCATGCAGTTGGAGACATTTTGGCTCCCTATTATGTGTAAAATGTTCAAAAATAAGGAAAGCTCTGCTGTCCTGATTTGTCATTGTCCAGAAGAACAGAGCAATGGAAGCAGAGATAGGGGGCACATGGTAGGTGCTGTCCCCTCTTTGAACATTTATAGAGCATGCTAACGTAACAAATGAACAGGGTTTACAATTCAGAAATACATTGGCTTGTACTTCTCAGAGTTATTTATGAACTTCATGGAAAGAGATGAATACGATATCAGAACGACGGCCTTGTGAACCAGTCAACCAACCACTGCTAAAATTAATTATGATACAGGGAACATAGTTGTTTTGTTTTTCTTCTCAAGACACCAATATTTCACTCATCCATGCAAGAGGGACCATGATTACAGGCTTTTCTGGAATGTTGAGGGAAAAGCTATTCTGTCCTGAGCTGAGAGGAAATTTAAAACAGTGGCTTGGAGGAGACAGAATAGGGCAAGTCTTTGTGGACTATTAGTCTGAACTCATTCACTATGAGAGCTTCACTATAGGACAGTTCAGGTACTAGTCTGTATCATATTTAGTACTGGATAATGCCAGTATGATGTAGGCTTCAGGTTCATACTGAGCTCCAAAACTGAATTGATTTTGGACTAGGCTTGTCATGACTTAGCACACAATAGTTGTGTGAAGATGGGGCCATTTGTACCGCTTTAAGCTCTTTGGAGGAAGAACAAGGTAGTACATGAATTTTTTAAAAAATTGCTCCTAGATCAATCAGTATTCCTTCAGAAAACAAGGAATTTATTTATTTTAAAACAAACCAGATATGTACACAATACATCATAATTTCCACATAGACTGCTTTGTTAGTCTGTGATGCCTGAAAGATGAACCAATATACTGTGGTGTAAACATTTATAGATTTGGGTCAGCTTCAAAAATATATACACTGTGTTTCTATTTAGGCATTTTCAGAAATATGAACACCAGGAAGAATCTTGGAAGAAATGAGGAGGGGAAGCACCTGGTGGTGATGATGGTGCAAATGAGTTTTGGGGGCCGGAATTCCCTCCCAAGTCTTCATACTTGTTAGGCATCTTGAAATAGAGGGTGTTTGGGTTTGCCAAGGGAGGCTGGGCTGGCTCTTGTCAGGCAGACGATTTCATTAGGTTTTGCAGAACTAACTAGCTGGGGAGGAAGGTTTTCTTTGTTTTTAAACAAGTTGCAGATGCTGTATTTAACAATATGCTTTTAATTTGGTTGTATTTTAATATACCTTTTAAAATAATTTTTAATTTTATAATTTGTGGCTGATTTCAGTCTGTTTCTTCTATCCTGTTGTAAACTGCCCTGAGTTCTACTTTTTTGGGGAAACGGGAATATTAATTATAATTAACTAATTTTGGGAATGCCTACAGTAGCTCTGTACTTTAGACTCGATCCATGTTCCCTTGCATGATGTGCAGTAGATGCTAGTCTGAAGTGGTCTTCAATGAGTATGGATGTTATGTGTGGAGGAATCCATTCAGAAATACAGGAACCTTGGTCAATCAGAATCAATTTCCTGTCCCTACAGGGGTGGAACCAGGAGTGGAGATGTCAAAATTTGGGTATTGCTCCCAGTAAGAATCCCACACACACACACCCTGTGGAATTTTCCACCAGTCTTTAAATTACTAGCATTGTGATAGTGGGGCATTGAACATACCCAGAACTCTTATATTGGCTATGCTTCACATTACCTTGATAACTTCACTTGTGCCCTTTCTTTGGATAGCTAAATTGTATTTCTAGATGCTGAAATGAAGTTTTAAATTACTACTGTGCTAGAAATTTGGAGAATAAAGGAAAATTCCATGAGGTGGAGGGGGGAAGAATTTTTACTGGATGGGACAATGCCCTCATTTTGTCACCCCTTAGCTATACTGCTAGCCAGCCCCATAATCATATAGCTGAGCCTATTCTGGATGCTCATGTACTTGTGGGGATGAGCACGGCTAGCTGATATATAGGGGAAGTGTTATTTTATTTGTATAATTATACCCAGTCCCTGGACCTATAAATGGCAATAATTATTCAGACTGTTGAGATCTAGGCAGGCTTTTTTTTTTAAGTAACAGTCTCACTACAGACATTTTCAGGAATTTTTATGTCATTTTTAGACAAGGTTCTGGAGTGTGTGGTGGCTTCCTGCCTCCAGAGGTTTCTGGATGAGGTGAATTATCTAGACCGATTTCACTCTGGCTTCAGGCCTGGTTATGGGATGGTAACAGCTTTGGTCACCTTGGTCGATGACCTGTACAGAGAACTGAACAGAAGGAATGTGTCCTTGTTGGTTCTGTTAGAACTGTCAGTGGCATTTGGTATGACTGACAATAGTATTCTTGTGGACTTCCTCAGAAGGTGGTGCTGGGGGCTCCGGTTTGAAGCCCTGGCCATTGGCCTTCACCGCTTCCCCATTTTATTTAACATTTACATGGAACCAGTGAGAGAGGGCCTGTGGAATTTTGGGGTTCAGTGTCACTGATATGCAAACGACACCCAACTCTACCTCTTCTTTCCACCTGATTCCAAGTAAGCTGTTTTAGTACTGAACCAATGTCTGCTGTCAGTATGGGCTGGATGAGAGCAAACAAATTGAAAGTTAATCCAGGCAAGACGGAGGTGCTCCTGGTCAGTCGAAAGGCAAATCAGGGAATAGGCACTCTGTCTGTGTTGGATGGGGTTTTACACACACACACACACACATCTCAGGCTCACAGCTTGGGTGTTCAACTCAGCCTGAATGCCCAGGTTTCAGCAGTGGCCAGGAGTATATTAGCACAAGTAAAACTAATGTACCAGCAGCATCCATTCTTTGAGACATCAAATCTGGCTGCAGTGACATATGCTTGATTACATCCCATTTGGACTACTATAATATATTCTGTGTGGGGCTGCCTTTGGAAATGGTTGGAACTTCACCAGTTCTGCTGACCAGAAATGCTATGAAGAAACTAGACAAGATGCTGAACTGTAAAGATATGTAATTGAATACTAATGTTAGGGTTGTCCATGCCATTGTATTATCAATCTTTATGAATGTGAAAGCTGATAGGAAGAGAATCAACTCATTTGAAATGTGGTGCTGGAGAAGAGTTTAGTGGATACTGTGGACTGCTAAAAAGACAAATTAATGAGCATTACAACTAATCAAGCCTGAACTCTCCGTAGAAGCCAAGATGACTAAGGTGAAACTGCCATACGTCAAACATATCATGAGAAGACATGACTTATTAGAAAAGAGAATAATGAGAATAAGAGAAAAATGCTAGATAAGATGGTGGACAGACTCAATCAAGGAAGCCACAGCCCTGAGTCTGCAGGACCTGAGCCGGGCTGTTTATGATATGGTGGAGGTCTCTCATTCTTAGGGTTTGCATAAGTTAAAGTTGACTGAACACAGTTAATGACAATGTCTTTTAAATTGTTTTATATTGTTTAAGACAGTGATTTTTAGTTGTTTTTAAAATTTTATTGTTAAGGGTTTTTAGCTGATTCTCTTTGGGAGCTGCCTTGCATCTCATTCTGGGAGAAAGGTGGCGTACAAATGAAATAAGTAAATAAACTTCAGACAGTCTGCTCTTCAGTGTGAAGTGGTATGCTCATTTTGCTAAGTCACCTCTGGTAAATTTTTATTTGTATTTTTCATCCAAATTAAACCATAGGACATTTTTAGAACTAGTATTGTTCTCAGAATAATATACCAGAACTGTGTGCCTCCAATCTGAGGGTTTTGCAGTTTTTTCTTTCCACATTACAAAACACTATGGAAATCTGGAACACAGTCTTGCAATCATCTTTCGCTATTTCTTATACTGTGTATCATACTCTTTAATTAAGGGTGAGAAATCCATGGAATGGTAGAATTAAAAGTGTGTTGTGAATCTGAAGGTATAAAAACAGAGACACATGTGTTTAAGCCAGATAGCCCAAGAAATTAGAACAGAACAGTCAGCTAAATTGGTATAAATGCTTTTAACAATAGAGAGTATCTTGAAATGTGCAGCAATTAAGGAAGAAACTACTGTGTGTGTGAACATGCGTGCACACACACACACACACACACATATGTGGGCATGTGACCAAAGCTAAAAAGAGAAACCCAGATTTTAAGCATTGCCTTTGCTTCAGATTTATTACTTCCTCCTCACACTGCAGATGGCTGGATCTGTGCAGTCTGCAAAAGCTACAAGGGAAGCACATCATAAAAATATAGAAAAAATATACTTAAAAGCTGTTCAGAAGTTACCTCAGAGATTGACCCCCCCATGCCTCAGCAATTGTTGAGGTCAGAAATAAATCTTCTAAGAAGAATTTCATATACCTGACTTTCTAGACACTGTCTTTTTGTTATTTGAATGACTCAAAAGGAATTTTATTATTGCTGTGTGTGGGTCTTTTTTTGTAGTTCTCCAACTGCAAAATGTAAATATCTTGAGTTGGGAACATCAAGTCTTCAGCATGATTTAACCTCTTGACCTGCTGCTTTATTAACCTTCTTGGAGATAGGCCCAGTGCTGCTGTAACATTCCCTAATCTCTAAACAAGGGCTAAGAAATTTTCAGGACTCTTAGGGAGCAACATTTGTGGATTTGACCTTAGTGAATTAATCACAAGGCATGAATGTGTCTTCTCTCCCATTCTCCTCCTCCCATTCCCTTGCATTTTGCTGGGTGCAGAGAAGGAAGGCAAAAGGCAAAGAAATGCTGGGGAGAGGCATGTATGCCTTCCTTCTCCCTTCCAGAGTTTCCCCTCCCACTCTCTTGTCACTAGCCCTGGCATTGAGAACTCACGCTGAGGCAAAAGGGAAGGAAATGGAAGGGAGAAAGCTCATGCAAGCCTTCCTTCTCTCTTCTGGAGCTTCCCACTCCCATTCCCTTGCCTCCGGCCCCAGTGCTGAGAACTCGCAAAGAGGCAAAAGGCAAAGGAATGAGGGAGAGGAAGCCTTGCAAGCCTTGCCTTCGTTCTCTTCTCTGGAGGTCCCTTTCAAATTCTCTTACCTCTGGTCCTGGCACACAAAAGGCAAGAGAATGGGAATCCCCAGAAGGAAATGGGAGAGGGGTCATTGGGGGGAATTATTAAAGGTTTTTCCACATTTGTGAGGGTTTCGTACCCCAAACCCTCACAAAAGTAGAGAGGCCACTGTATATGCTAATGTAATATTGCTAATATATGTACACAAGAAGAGGACAGTTGTCAGTATCCCTTTCAGATAGCAGTTCGCTGGAAAAAGCCTTCAAACTGGTTCTAGCCCTATCCCTAGCACTAAACTTGACACCTCAGACACTGCAGCACACTGGCTAAATTTGGTACATCCATGAAATCTGTGAATCTAAATATGTGAGAGCACTCATTATTTATTTTGCAATTATGTTCACTGATCTTAGACAGGCTTAATGAATAGAATGTATTCCTATTCTAGTTTTATAGTAAGTGTCAGCAGATTTGTAAGAAGCATCCTAAAGAAAACTTTGCTGTCTTTTAATTATATAACTTGAAGGAAATCGCTCTTTCAATACAAAATATATGCAATAAAGTCTGTTCTGAGATTTCTGGTTGTGCATGGACTAGACAGAGATAGTAGTGGAATACCAAGTAGTGAAAATTAGTTACCAGTATTCCCTTTCTTGCAGGAAACCTGAAAATCTGCCTTCTGATTCTCAACCAGCCTTTGAACAGAGGTCATTTTCATCATCTCTGGAGCAGAGGTAATAATAATGTTATATATCTCTATATGTGCTTTTTTTGCTGTCTGGTTTACTGTACGTTCTGTACAGTAACTGTCTACGTAAGAGTTTCCATTAATGACATCAAATGGATAGAGTTTAGCCTGAGTCTTTGATTAAGTTTTACCTGAGGTGATGGACCCCTGTTTGGGCTGTATCACCGTGGAGGGCAGGAGGATCCCATGTGACTGAATGCTTTTAATTCCGAAACCTTACCAGTATGTAAGAAACGAGCATGTCAGGGAGGTAACTAGGCTTATACCTGTCTCCCCATTCTCTTGCTTTCTATGTTGAATTAATGTTTATATATAGAAGCTATTTTTTTAGTTATGTAACTCTCCACCTCTTCTCTGAACAGATACATCCTGGGTAAATGTTTACACTCCCAGGAGAAATAGGCCTGAGAAATATTTCTCTCATTGTCCAACTTAGCTACTGGGCTGATTATGCAAATTCTGCATTTCTCATATCAGTGGTACTTTATAGACTTACCAGATATGGATGAGCTTATGTGAGGGAGAAACTCTCAGGAGTGTTTGCTTGTTAGATTTGTAATAAACTGTTGCAAATCAATGTTGCATTTATAATTTTGAGAATATGTGTTTCTGAAAGGTCATCCACAAAGTATGCTAGTTTAATTACTGGAAAAAAAGAGTTTGTAACCTTTTATCATCCACACTGGGAGCTAGCTCATTTTTCCTGTTGGAAATCTGAATGATTTGAATAAGCAGTGTAAAGCTCGGAGTCTTTGGAGATATACAAGTCATGAGAGGCTTGAAGCTATTTCCTCTTTCCATGGGAAAATCAATGCTTAGTACAAATTCTTACCTCAAAGATTCTTACAATATTTCAGAACTCAGCCAAAAACCTATTTCCAGCAGTCATTTATTGGGTTTCCAATAGCTAGACAAAATTGAGAGTGCAACAGAGTAGATTTTCAGCAGTGTGTTTAAAAACAAAAAAACTGGCCTGTTGCAAGATCTGTTTATCAAGTAGTTTATGAGAGCTGGTGTAATGTAAGCCCTTGCAACATTAGTAGTCAGCAACCCTTACCTTTTACTTAACAAGATGCCAAGTGAGGCTTAATTCTGAGTAAGCATGCAGACTTACCTGGCTGTTAGATAATGTGTTGTCCATCAGGAAGTATCATGTTTTAAATTTTACTTTAGCCATCAACTTACTATGTTAGGGCCAGTGGCAGCACCTGGGAACCCAGCATGCCCGCTGATGCTTCTTCTGGGTCCCTGTTGTTTGAAATAATCTAGGCCCACTGGCAGGGGAGAGAAGTTGCTTTATGAAGTTTTTTGCCCCTGGAATCCTCAGACTTGATGCTGACAATGTATTAGAAGGTTTTAAGTTAGTCATCCTATGTGAGCATTATTCCTCATTCCAGCAGTATGAAGAATGCGGTACTGATCCTGTGACCCTCAGAACCAACTGTGGCTTCTAGTACTGTTACTGCACTGGAAAACCCTCTCCCGGGGTCTACAATTTTGATATTAAATATGATTTCATGTACTTGAGAGGTCGCCTGGATGAGCATGTAGGCAGCAATGGTCGAACGATCAAAAACCAGGTCAGGCCAGTAAAAACCCCAGTCACGTAGCCCCAGGAGACCTGAAGCAGTGCAAACCCACAATAAACAAAGGGTCTTCAGCCCCTGAGAAGCTGACTTGAGGGGATTAACGTGTTTGCCCCAAGATGAGCAAATATCCTATCAGGCGAGGACCATTTACATGAAGTCACACCACAACCCAATGCAGCTGAAGATCCTGAAACTTTGGCAACAGCTTGTAATATCATGCAAAGGAAGTTACCATTATGGAGCTTCTTTCTCGTTGCAACATCCATTGTTCTCCCCGGGAAAGGATTAGCTCTCCAGGTACTTTTTCCCTTACAAATAGTCCCAGTTTTTGAGCAGTTCTTTGGATCACTCCCAGTCATCCCAGCAGACCATTTCTCTGTCCATTGAGTAATCCCCTCAGCCTTCTCCATGCTGAGCCCCACTTCTCCTCTGTTTTTCCTGGACCAAGGACTTCAGGAAAAGATGCAGTATTACTCCAGCTACAACCCCTTCAATATTCCCCTATCCAGTTTCCTCTCTTTTGCTTCTTAATAGGTCCTGAGTGAGTGTGTGAGTGATTGCGTTGGTGCGTGAGACTTTGATTCAATAAAATCATTTATTGGACATTTTTGTTTGGTTTTTGGCTTGGCCTGACCCCATAAAAACTGGGTAAAAAGATCCTGCTAGGTTACCCTGCCTCTCGCATTGCTATTGCTCGTACTCTGGCTAGTTTCCATTTCCCATC
This sequence comes from Ctenosaura bakeri, assembly GCA_948474755.1. Classification (NCBI taxonomy): domain Eukaryota; kingdom Metazoa; phylum Chordata; class Lepidosauria; order Squamata; family Iguanidae; genus Ctenosaura; species Ctenosaura bakeri. The sequence goes on from CAOLHI010001017.1 coordinate 312,561, forward strand.
ATGTGGAGCACATTGAGGTGTCCCCCAAGGGACCCCACAAATCAGGGTAACAGTACATTAGTGAATCAATTAAAATAAACCTTCAATGTGGCTGAATGTATTTTACTATAGAACACCAGAATTAATGCAACGAAATAAAATAATGCTGCTATGATTTTAAAAATTGTTTGAAGTGCCTTCATATGTTTACAAGCTATAAGAGAAGATGCAACAAGGAAACACAGGAAGTTACTTTATATTAAGTCAGTGTGTATATCTTGATACAGATCACACTGACTGACAGAGCAAGGCTAGGGGCAACAGTTCATGAAACTTAGAGCGCACAAGGAAATAAGGATAAAAGGTGAGAAAGTATTAGAAACATCTATCTTCGTAGAGTATTAAACTTTTACCCTTTCTCTGGGTTACTTGAATTGCTTCCAGTTTAAAATGATAATTGTATTACAATATATACTGATGGAAGTGAAAAACAACTGTCAGGGATAATACACTGAAAAAAGATAACAAAGATATAACAGTACATTGACTAGGAACTCTGTTTTCTCAAGGTGCTCCCTCCAACATAAGCTAAAGCATTTTGAAATGGGGATTCAGTTGGCATGCTTTGCTTGTTATATCACTTACATTTTTTTATAGTACAGCGGGTTCCAGGATGTACTCTATATGTGAAGAGACCTGTGACCTTACACAAGATAGGGACAGATCTCAAAGGAGGTACTTTGTGGTTGCTAGTGGATAAAAAAATGCCCTAACCTTTCATCTGCATTAACCCACCCTCAGGGCCACTTTTAAGCTCCACCTTAAGCAAACACCTCAAACTAGGTTCAGATCAGTTATTCTAACGTAGGTATTTCTTTCCCTTGCATGTTTTTTTTAACTGTCTTTGCCTAGTGGGCACAGAAAGCTAGTGGGCACAGAAAGCTAGCATGATTTATTTTATGCCTTTTAGTTGTCTTAATCAAGGTATCACCACAGTGTGCATTTTGGAGTTTGTTTTGTGGACAGCATGGCTACCCTGAAATTTCAGTACATTGATTTATATGTTTAGTTAACTGTCAGTAGGCATACAAGTAACTAATGTTGTTCATTAGTTTCTCCTCCCCATTTTTCTCTGCCACTAATAATATTGCTCCAAAAAGAAACATAGCCCATAATGGGCATTTGTTTAAAGATCCTTCATTTACATAAGGAAAAAAAAGGAAGCCAATCTACTATGATGTGTCAGTCTTCCTAAAAATGCTGTTTAAAACCCTGCAAAACTCTGTGGCGTATTCTGGCTTTGTTTTTCATTCTCTGTCAATCCCTTGTCTCAGTGCTACTAGTAAGATTTGCATAAAGTCCTTATGGAAAGGATACAGATACTTTTCCTCAAAAATAAACTGAACTTCAATTAAAGGCCTTAAATTGTACAGACTTAGGTGGAATATCTGAGAGAATTTCAAATGCAGCTTTCTGAAAAGTTTAAACAGGCTATAAAATAGTGCAGAAGGAAGGAAAAATCAATGTAAATGGCAACCCCTTATTCCTCCTTTCATCAGTTTTTTTTTCCACAAATAAAAGGAATCTCTTCAAATAGGACAAGAATTCTGGTTCAAAGCCAATATACAACTCAGTCTGCCCATTAATGCACAATGCAAGTGTATTACATGTTTGTTTAATTTCTAAAGATCAGCACTGATAACCATTCATTTAATTTCTAAAGATCCACACTTGGAAAGCTCAACCTATCCTATGCCACAGCATTTACAGGTCTAACACATTGCAAGCAATGCCAGTATACAAGAAAAAAAATCTTGGATCCACATTTTCAATGGATCCCCCTTACTATTCTCTTAAAACTTTCATTTAAAAAAAAGCATAAAAGGGTTGCCTTCTCTTCTTCTGTTAATATCCAGTCCCATACCCATTTTCCGAGCAAGCCCCCGGGAGAGCGAGTGCGGCAGAAGGCCGCGGCCGGCTGGCCGGAGACGGGGTGGGAGGAGGGAGCTGAGGAGGGGTCGGAGGTTGGAGGTCAGCGGACCGGGCGCCCGCCCGCCCTCTCCCCTTCGCCCGCTCCTCGCCGCCCCCCCATCTTCCCTGGCCTCTGCCAGCCGCCGAGGCCCGGCCCTCTCCCGCCACCTCCCTCCTGGAACGGCAGGGGCAGTGTCCCGCCTCGCCCCCCAGCCCCTCCAGCGGTCACTCCTGGGCGCGGCCCGCAGCCGTGGCTGCATCGGCCACAGGGCTGGGGCGCTCCCTAGGTGGGTGCGCGCATGCAGCAAGAGGGGTCCAACGGGCCGCGGTGGCCCCTTCCCCTCCCACAGGGAAGGGAGCCGCGGTTCTGCCCAGCCTCCCCATCGCTGCGCTGTGCCCCCCGGGGGTCGCTCCTGCGATGGCGGGCCCCGCACCCGGTGCCGCGCCCGGCCTTCCCCGCATGCCAGAGCGGACAGAGGTGTCAGTGTAGTTCACCCCAAGCTCATACTCGACCATGGTCAGCCACACAGCGCGCAGGCGCTCCGCCTCGCTGCTGCCACCGCCATGGCCGTCGCCTCCATCTTCGCCCACGCTCAGGGTGCTTTCGACCTTGCCCGCCTCCTCAGAGCCAAGCAGCTGCTTAACGCCTTCGAGCAGCTCCCAGGCGCTATACTTGGAATGATAGGGCTCAGTCTCCAGGTCCTTCTTGGACTCCACGTACGAGAGGTTGAGGGCGCTGCAGAACTTCTCGCAGATCGAAAGGGCGCCGCCATTTCTTCTGTCGCTCGCTCAGCAGCCTTTCTCTCAGCGGGCTTTAACAGCGCCCACTCTCGCCTCTCCTGTCGGCTAGTCTGCATGCGTGGTCAGAGAGCGTGAGAGGGAACAGGCTCCCGGCTCCCGCCGCCATGACTTTCTTCCCTTAGTTAAAATGGGGGCGAGATGGTTCGGGAGCGTCAGAAGCTCAACCTGAGAAGGGCTTGAAGCGAGGACAGAAAGGATATGGTCCCCCAGAACGTTGTTAAAAGTCTATTTTCCACCATTCTGGTGCCTAAAGCTAGTGAGAATTACTGTATAGTCCAACAGCAAGCTCCAGACTAGGTGTCTCGGTTACTAAGACCATTGGAAGTATGTGTTTTCCGATGGTCTTAGGCGACCCCTGTGAAAGGGTCGTTCGACCCCCAAAGGGGTCGTGATCCACAGGTTGAGAACCACTGTGCTATACACTCTTGGACATTGTCATGGCCTGCCTTGGAGACTGTGGAGTGAGGAGGAGGATTCTGACTCCGAGGCAGAGGCTTCCCCAGAGCTGAAGTGTCACCATAATCTGGTCCAGAGGGAGATAATACACAACAACAACAAGGGCCTGAGCCAGGGGAACAAATTGAGGAAGACATAGCTGACACACCTACCTTGCAACAGAGACACCGTGAAAGGGAGGGCTTGCATCACTTGGCCCATTTAAAAAAGTAGCAAGTGAGCCCTAATGAGGGAATACCTGTGGCAACAGCATCCATAAATAAAAAATTGATCCAGCTGGCTTTTCCTCCCAGAGTGAGCAACTGGTCTCTTTGGCCCTCAAACCCTGTGCTGTGCTCTTGGATCTGGTTGTCTTGGAACTCTGCTTGTTTGGACTATGGTTTGGATTTGCCCCTTCAGATTTGTTTGCTCTAGGCTTCCTTTCTGTTTGGCCATTCTTTGACTCTTGCCTCTTAAGTAGGAGCTGTGCCACTTGTGATTTACTACCTGCTCTGCCATGGACACAACAGTGTGTGCCTGGTGTGACAAACCATAGAAAATAAGGACTTATTGCCTTAGGCTGGGTATTGCCAGCACTAAATTATATTTCATAGACCTCTGTGAAGTGGTATGGTAACAGAAAGAGAGGGCTTTGAGCTTCAGAGGGCTATATTATGAAGCACAGTTTTCAGTCCTTGCCATAAAAGTTCATACAATAGACTCTGAGAAGATTGTAATCAGTTTGGAGGAGAGACATTATTCTCTTTCACCCTATACAGTTATATTGCTATGTTCTATTTTTAGCTGCCATGTGAAATCCTGGAGTTTGCAGTAAGAAAAGGTACAGAGAATTTTAGTCAGACAGCTGTAGTCCCTCTTACCAAACTACAAGCCATAGGATTATACAGAATGCAGATGTGGCAGTTAAAATGGAATCATAGTGCTATTAATTTTGTAGTGTAAAAGGACCACTAGTCATCTTTTCTGTTGGAGTATTATGGCATCTCTGTTTGGATTGTCTAACCAACTGACTGATTCCCCAACGTGGTCTTGAGACTTCTCTCAAAGAAGACACTAGCTCACCAGTTTTCCTAGCTTAGTTTGGCAACTGGAATAAAATCAGAACTGTAGTAGTTTTACCTTCCTCAGACTGTGAAGAACAATACCTGTCTTCAGAAAAGTCACTGTTGTGAGGCTGACCTTCCTATTCTGTCATGACTTTTGATGTTTTAACAATATAGTTGTAGGCAGGGGTGTAGGTTAAGATGGGCAACTGCAAACAGGGGTCATTTTCTCTTCCTGGGCCTGCAAGGCAGACTGCAGCAGTGCATCTGAAATGACGTGATGTCACCCTTGGCTGCCATTTTGGCCTATTTTTTCTTTTCTTTTTTCCTGTTTTGGGGAAGTTTGGAGACTTTGGGTTTAGGGAAGCAAACTGTTTCCATCTTAGGAAGTTTTGGAAGATTTGGGGCAATTTGAGGGCAAAAAAAAAAAAATCAGCCCAAAATCAGCCTGAATTTTTTTTTAAAGTTGGGGGATATCTGGAGGCTTTGCAGAGCTTCTTGGGGGCCTTGTGGATTACACAGGGTCTGCGTACACAGGGTCTGCATATGGGCTGCACTTTGCCTGCTCCTGTTATATGTCTTCATGGGTGGGGGGAGGTCAACAAACTCTCATGGATGTTCTGCCCCACTTTCTCAAATTTCTTGCTTTTTAAATAGAGTAGTCTTTTGACTAAGATATATGGAAAGATATGCAAGTGCTATTATATCATTTTAATTATTCAATATGTATTATAATGTAATGTATTCAGTACATAATGGTTTCTGACCTTTGGATGCCCTGGTTTGTGAGTACCAAATTATCAGTTTGTGTAACAAGCCCTTGGTTGTGTGGTGGTTCCATTGTATTATTTTGCTATTAAAATGGTTTTAAAATAACTTGTATTCAAAATAAGTTACATCTTTTTGTTTAGGTGTTTACTTTTTTGTATGATGATCTCCCCCAGTATCCTTAGAATAAACAAACTCTGACTGTGGGGTGCTGAGTATAGATGGTACTATTTTGTCTCTTGAATCATACGTTTTCCAGACCAGTCCTTTGCATCATCATTTGGAAATGCACCCTGTTATGATCAATGGGGTTTACATCCAAGTAAGCATGCCCTACAGCTTCAGCCTTATACAACTGAATATCTTAGCAAAGGGTTCAGGTTTCACTGTCCACAAGTTCCCTGGGAGTAGGCTGCTTACATCGGAGCAGGTATTTGCTCCTAGTGCAAAGTGACAGAGCCACTTAAACATAGGTTAACTGTGATATTCAGAAAGTAATTTCAAAATAGATACTATTTTGGCGAACTTAGTTCTGTTGCTATAGTCTTAGGTGCTAGAGCAGAAATAAAATGTTATTCTCAAGATGAAGGGTGTGCCTATTTCCAAGTAATGTGTTTCATTATACTTAACTTAGTATTAAATATAGCACAGCTGTGACAGGCACTTTCCCATCATCATAAAAATTCATGATGATGTATCCTATTTCCTTAGGTAAAATCCATATCTGGCATAATCTACTTGATCTCTGTATTCCAAAACCCCAAAAAAATTCAGGAAAGGAGCAGTGCTCCATGACATAATTGATAATGTGACTCATCCATGATAATGCCTGTGGATTATACTAGTATAAAAACATTGTTCAGTAAGGCTTGGATTAATATCATGTGTTACAGGCCACCATATGTTATAAGTTTAACATCAAGTAAAATCTGAATGTTAGTTATGAGTATTCAGCCATGCTGTCAAGGTGTGGCTCTGCTTACTTAAAAATGATAGCAGTCAACAAGTGATTTACTATGTATGAGCTTTAGAGTATCTAGGCTAGAACTGCTTGTAACAGTGTATTGAATATCAAGGGAAAGAGTCAATGCATCTCATCCTAGTGAAGAGGGATCAACAAATAGGTTGGAAGAAGCTGGCACCAATGTGTTTGGTCAGTGTTAAAGTAGATACACATAGAACTGAGATAGGGATAACACCGGAGATGGTTAGATCAAAGTATGGAAATAAAGTCCCATGGGAACTGCTGGAAGTTTGGGAGAGGGGAGGACCAGGAGAATCCACTAATGGGAATTGTGCATGTGTAAGATTGTCTCTTACTGTTTAGCCAAGTGTGTGTTGTAGAATGTTAGCTTCAGCAACAGTTGTATGCTATGCTTCATGTGCCTCATTAAATACAGCGGGGAAACCCCATGTGTTTTCTTGAGAGCAAAAGAGTAGCTAGCATATGACAGCAGTATGGCTTTTGACTTAGATCAGGCTTCCCAATGTGGTGCTGTTGAGATGTGTTTGATTGTAGTCCTCATCCTTCTCAGCCTTTGTGCCAACTGAGAGTGCTGCCTGGAGATTTTGTGCTTTGTGGTCCAACATGTCTGGAGAGCACCAATTGAGATTAGCTTGTTCAAATCACTCTCCATTTTTCAGTGGTTGCCAGACCAATATTTCAGTGCGTTCTGTGTTTACCGGGGATATCTCTATCTAACCATTGTATTTGAATCAAGTAACAGTTAAACTAAATGATATGTTATTCATTGTTTTTTTTTTAAAAAATGAACATAAGTTGATCATTTTGTTAAAAGAGAAAAAGCAGCTGTTTCAGTAAGCAGTGTCTTGCTGAAAGTATCCTACCAACCTCCATTAATTCCTAATAATGCTATTTGGAGTACATAGCACTTTTGAGGGAAAATAGTGGTAGGGTGTGTTTGAACTTGATATGACTTTCCTGTCTATGCTGGGAACGTATTTTGGATCAGAGTCTTGTGGGTTTTTCTTCTAAACTTAACTGACCATTTTATCTTGTAGAAAGCATGGCATATATTTTGGTCCAGTGAATGCATAAGTTTGCAACTCTAGTCAACTAAGAAGCTCAGATAATTAATTACCCTCTGTTACATTTTAATAAAAATGGTGTCCAGGGTATAATTACCCTCTTACTATCAGATTTTCTGGGGAATCAGCATATCTTTTGTAAAGTTCTCTGGAAGTGCTAGTGGCGACTTGTGACATAAGGGACATCTGTTACTCTACACAGAGCTGTGACATCCCAATGATGTTTTAGCCATTCTTGGAGCATTATATCTGGTCTGTACTTACATGACTGAGATATACCTGATTCTTTATGATACTCAAATAGGCTGAAATTCTAAAAAAAGCAAAACAAAATGGTGTTTATTTAAAGAATTAGTAATTAGTCTTCTGTATTAGTTTAATAATGATAGGAATGAATAATTAATAATTCTTTTTGTGGTGCTTTGAAGTGCTGAACCCTGCTGATCTTGAGTTCATAATAACAGAACAGTTGCAACAGAGAATTCCTTTGAAGTATTTGAGAAAAAGCCTAATAAATGATTATAGCAAATGTAGAAATTTTTAAAAGGAAGAATATTACAGTGCTTTTTAACTACTAATCTGGGACAGAAATCCCAAAAAGGCCTTCCAAGGTTTAACAGTGCTTTTGCTATTTGGAAGTGTTTGATAGTACCATAGTATATATTTTGCTGCCCATCAAATTATACTGAAGATCGTTGCAATGTGCTGCTGACAAAATTGTTGTTAAAGTGAAAGCTCTCAGTGCCGCTGAAACTGAGACAAGTAGGGACTAGAGAAGATCAGAAGTTTTAGTAGATTATTGTCATCTGTTTTGGAAACTGACATTCCGAATAGATTTTCCTCAACCTTGGCTGTACTGTGGTTCTACTATTAGACATTTCAAAGACTACTCAAAATAAAAAAAGAAAGAAAAAAACTCAAGAAGTTCCACATTGTACTTGTTATTTCCATAGCTCTTGCATGTGAATCCTACTTTGTTCTTCTATCTGTCCTTCCTTCCTTTCTTACTTCCTTTTTACGAAGTACTATTCACATTGTTGCTATATTCTGCAGTAATAAGCTCCAAATTACAGCTCCAACCCTATTTAGAAGCAGTCTTACAAACTTGGTTGAATTGACCATAGATAGCAAAAATGTTCATGCTGGCATAAAGTTCATCATAATTAATACCAAAAATGAAATCTCCTAATCTTGTTAAAATGTTTGAAAGATCAGGCAGTATTATGTTTTCAGTGGGCCACTCTGATTACAAGTTTTAAAAGTTTTTTTTAACAATAATTCAGATTTTATTAATAAATTATAAACTATATATTAATATTCCTAGCTTTACAAAAATCTCTAATTCCATGCCATGTCAGAAGCCTAAAGTCAAAGCCATGTTACAAAGGTTACAGTACCTAGTGCCAAGTGCAAGAACAGAACACATTAGAAATCAGGACAGATTAGATAATAAAGTTGTAGGTGTTGTCACAAGATAGTCTTTTGCCTTTACAGTAGCTACACAGCTCTTGATGGTGGAGCAAGGTCACTTGGGGTCAATGTGCTTTTTCTATTGGGGACAGGAGCAATGAGTCTTTTGAGCAATGAGTCTCTACAGCACTGAATTGCTTCCACTTTAGAAGGATTGAAGCTTTTCTGACATTTGTAACAGAGTTGTTTAAAATAAACCTTATTGGTTCCAGAAACACACCATATATAAGAACTTTCCCATCTGGTCTTGCAGTCATTGCAATGGAAATAGCCATATTTCTATCCTAGAAACTGAAAGGGTTTTTTTTTTTTCTTTCTTTCTTTCTTTGGCATTGCTGCCTTTATTAGCGGCTTTGACCTTCCCATCCTGCAACTTGGTGAATTCTTTATCTCTGTTCTCAGGTTTCTTCTCACCCCAGTGGTCACTGCTCAGTCTCTTTCTCTGCATCTAATGATGGCCCCCTCTCCTCAGGCTCATTGGAAGACTGTTGCAAAATGGCACTTCGTCCTGCGCTTTCACTTCTGCTACAGCTTCAGGGAAAGTGGAATGGCAGGACAAGCGAATAAACAATTGATGGCTTGTGGTTGAGGAGCCTGGAGGGGTTCTGCAGTCAGCCTGAAGCAGACGAGACTCAAGGGAGACATTACATGTGGTGACATCCACCCATGGGTTCATCTAGATGTCCACCACTTTTGTGTTAGTTTTGTGGAGATGCAAAGTGAGGCCCAGGCTGACATGTGTCAGGTGTACCTTCAACTGGGCCTGCTTATAGGTATCTAAATACTCTGGAGAGGACACCAAGGGAATCGAGGAAGGACTAGACAAGACCCCTGGGTAGGGATTGGAGGTGCCGCTGCTCTTGATTTACTTCCACCTTGGCTATTTCTGCTTAGAAGGTGGTCTAGGGGGCAAAGGTACTCCTATAGCCTTGGTAAATACTGTACAACGCGTAGATGAAGTGCTCCATTGCCGGGGGGAGGGGTTGCTGGTTTATAAATATTCAAAGGTTTTATCACTATACTGTCTACATGTGGCTGTCCCATTAAATTACACTTTACTTTTACTGATAGAAATACTTCTTCTTGAGCCTCTTTCATAAGTCTTTCATATGCCAACTAAATATTTGCCCTTCCACAATGAGCTAAGATTGTTCACCACATGGATACCCCTTTTTTATGGAGATTTTTTCATATTTGTGTCACATCATCTTTGTGCTCATTATTTTTAAATGCAACAGGCTCTCCATGGACAGCTACTACACTGAAGCCATTCTTCCAAGCTCATTGCTATCTATTTTCCCTTTGCTCCTCCTTTAATTATGTTTCGAAAATTTCATTTCTTTAAGCAAAAAATATCAAAGATACATTGCTGTAGTAACTTTCAAGACTCTGTTGTTTATCTTTTTCTGCATCTTCATCTTTCAATTAAAAAAAATTATCCCTGTCCTTCAGAAAAGCACAGAATGTCTATATTTACACCATCACTGGGTTTGACCTAATGGATATGTTTGCATCTTTAATAGCCTTTTTGAACATTGCTGCTTTATGGACATTTTGCCATGCTGTCAACACTAGACGTTTAAGAGGCTTGATTGTTTTATAATTTTGGGTCTAGTAAATGAAGGACTTATTAATGGCATGTTTATTTAAATAGTCTATACTAATTGTGACTTTTATTGGAGTCTTGACTGATGGAGTGCCTTTTGATTGTTGCCTCAAAGAAACCTTTGAATGGATTTTTAAGAAATTGCTTATACTCCCCATGAGAACAGTTGACCATTGTATGTGGAAAGATGGAAAGGTCATTTTCAGTGGGTATCTTTAATGTTGTTGCAGTGATCAAGAGGGTAAAGCTGTCTCTTCCTTAGTTGGGCCACATCGTGTTACCACTGATAGGTGAGCGAATTAGGCAATGCAAGATGAATTTTCATTGGTTCCATAAATATACCATGTATTCAGGAAAATACTTGATATAGGAGGGGAAAGCATGCTTAATCCATCAAAGGAGATGTTGTAAGGAGGACCTATATCTCACTGTTATAGCACATGCTCTGCATACATAATGTTCTAGGTTCAGTCATTAACATCTCCAGTTAAAGGATCTCAGGTAGCAGCTCTGGGAACAATTTCCAGAGCTTAAAAAAGTTACTATTTTGTACTAAAACTCCTAGAATTTCCCAGCCAGCTTACTTTGATGCTTTCCATCTGAGACTCCAAAGATCTTTGTCAGTCAGTGCAAATAAGGATTGCTCAAGAGATTTTACTGACTGAAATTGTGCCTGAGGACAAAACATATGTTCTTGACTTCAATATGATGATATAGTAACCAAGCAATTTATGACAAATACAGTCTGTTTTTCAATATGCTAGTATAATGATGTGGCAGCCACACTGTTGAATGTGTATCTATGCTTAGAAAATAACAACATTAGCTTCCAAAGTTAGCATTTTGCTAGCGTGTTGCTCTCATCATAATCAGTTGTAATAATGTTGCCACCATGTGGAATGAACGAGAACAACATGGAAGAATATGCCTTGACATTGTTTGGAGAAGCCTTTTTGGAGCTGGCACCATTATGTGGGAGGAATCAAAGGAGAGATTAACTTGTCAATTATACTCATTGCTCATTATTTAAAGAATTAATTGGCATAGTAACATGTTACTAATATATTAATATATTAAACAATATAATATATTGTTTTAGTTAGTTTGTAAATTTAGTGGCAAGATTGGTATTTGCTCAGAAGTGGAAGCAGTCAGTTTTACCAACAATAGAAGAATGGCTGATAAGATGATTTGATATTGTGGAAGAGTATACTCTTTTCTATTTGAGAGAAGTATTGGGGTAACATGGCAACAATGGGAATAAAAGAATTGCTTTAAAGAATGGCAATAAAAATAGTTTATGGGAATTATAAAATAATAAATTAATAAGTATATTACTTTTAGATATCGCAACATATATTTTTTTTATTATTTATTTATGCCTCCAATTGTATTAATTAAAAAAACCTTGTTTAATTCAACTTATTAAGCTATGCTTAAGAGGAATATTAATTAACAATTAGAGAAATCACACGGTAGGCATGGAAGAATCAGAGAAAACTTGTAATATAGTTTGAGTGTGAACAAGTCTCTAAATATATATACACACATATACACTCACACATATATATGTATATAAATATAAAAATGAGATACAGAGGGTTTTGAAAGATAAAGAAATGTCAACCAATGATGGCCTAGAAATCTGATTCTATTTTTTTCTTCTTTCTTTTTTCTTAATCTTCTCTTGATCTTGCTTATGTTCTTTATTTCATTTATTTTTACTGTACCTTAACTTTTTCTATTGATTTAGTTAATATTAGTAATAAGCAGAAAAAGATGTAGAATAATGCTGTTAATAAATACTTTGATTGTAAAAACAATATAATAAGTTGTTATTAATGAAATGAACAATAAACTTTGTTAGTATATATTAAGGAATTAAGATAGAAAAGTACAGGTTGTACATCTTTTTGAAAAACGTTCATATTTTATAATTGTTATGAACTTAATCCCCTCATTTGTCCTTTTTCTTTATTTGATACAATTTTTCATCCCTTGCTTATTATTTCAATTTCAAATTTTATCTTTTTTTTAAAAAAAATATTTTCGATAAAGATAATTTTAAAAAAACACCACAAACCACCCCTAAAAAAGGAGAACATTTATTTTTTAAAAAAATTTATTAGTTTTTTTACAACACATAAAAAAGACATACATTACCATGTTCAGTATGTCCCTCTCCCGCTTCCCTATATTATTCTTCCCCAGTTTGGTCATTACTATCTTTTCCATAATGAATCCTCCATTTTTACACAAATACAATTTCACGTAATCATCACATGTATTTATATTTTAACCAATCCATTGCCCCTTTCCATTCTCTTTCGAAGTTCTGAACAGATTTGTTTTTTAAAGAATATGCTAATTTTTCAGTCTCAACCATATCCAACACTTTTAGTTTCCATTCTTCTAAATTAATTTCTACTTTTTCTTTCCAGTGCTAAGCATATGTCAACCATGCCACCATTATCAAATACAATATTATCTTTTGGTGTCTTCTGATCTCTTGATTCTGACCTAATATATTCAACAAATAAAATTCCGGTGCCAGTTCAAAATGCACTTTACAAACTTTTTGAATTACATCATGAATTCCCTTCCAAAATTTCTTTGCATTTTGACAAGTCCACCATGTATGAAAAAAGGTTCCCACCTTCTCCCCACATTTCCAACACTTCACATTTCCATTTTTTTGTTATTTTTTGCAACCTCTCTGGAGTCATATACCATTTGTGCATCATCTTATAGAAGTTTTCCCTTAAATTTAAATTTGGAGTAAATTTTATATCTGTTTTCCCGCTTTTCCCCAAACACCTAATTCAATTGGATGACCTACATTCTGAGCCCATTTAACCATCATCCCTTTTATTATATCTGGTTCCATTTCCCTCTTTAATAGTAGCTTATATCAAGATTCTCTTCTTTTGATGTTCTTTCAATAGTATGTCCAATTCATTTTCTTTTCTCTCAAATCCGTATAAATTTTGGTCCATTTTAAACCTTTCTTTTAATTGTCACCAAGGGAACCAATTTAATTCATATCCATCAACTTTCAGCTCTTCCACCATCTTCATTCTTGGATTGTCTCCCTCCCATGTCAGTAATATGTTAATAATTTTCCTTGTTTTCTTGGGGTAATTTTCAACGCTTTCTGAGGTGATGTCCAAATTGAGAGTTTTATATAATATTTCTGCTTTATCTGTAGCCAAACCTTCAATAAAGATTTTTGGGTGCAATGATTACTAAATTCCTTATTCGCCGCTAACTTATTGTGACACAAATAACCATGCCATCCAAATCTGTTGTCAAATTCCTCCAAATCTTTTGTTAATTATTTTTCTAACAAAACCCAATCCTTCATCCAATCCAAGCAACAGGCATGGTAGTATATCTTAAGTGATGGTAGGTCTAGTCCGCCTCTATCTTTTGCATCCTGTAATATTTTAAATTTTATTCTTGGCTTTTTGCCTAACCAAATAAATTTAAACTTCTTTTTCCTATTCTTTAAACACTTTTTCATTTCCAATTATTGGCAGATTTCGGAAAATAAACATAAATTTAGGTAATAAAGTCATTTTAAAAGGGTTAATCCTCCCCAAGAAAGACAGATTTAATTTACTCCATTTTCCCATATTGTTTTTAATGTCTTTGCATGTTTTGTGATAATTATTACCAAATAATTCTTGATTCCTCTTTGTGATAGATATTCCTAGATATTTTATTTTCTTGGTAAGTTGGCATCCTGATATGTTTTCCAACTCTGTTTGCTCTTTTTTCAACATATTCAATGCCATTAACATCATCTTTTCATTATTAATCTTATATCCTGCCACCTGACTAAATCCTTGTATAATTTCCATCAACCTCTGAATTGATTCTTTTGGGTCTTCCAAAAAAATTACCACATCATCTGCAAAGGCTCTAAATTTCAATTCTCTCTTTTTTATTTTCAAACCTTTTATTTCTGAATCCTCTTTTATCTTATTTAGCAATACTTCCGAGACAGCAACAAATATTAATGGTGACAGCAGACATCCTAGTCTCACCCCTTTAGATATGGGGAAGCTTGCTAAAATATTATTTATTAATAATCTTGCAGACTGATCTCGATAGATCATTTCAATCCAAGTACAAAAATCATCTCCCAAATTATACTTTTTCAATATCCGCTATATGGATAACCATGAGACATTATCAAATGCTTTTTGTGCATCAAGAAAATCAGTGCAGCTTTCTTCCCAGGGTTTTTATCATAATATTCAATTGCATCGAGTATTATTCTCACATTGTTCCTCATAAGTCTGCCTGTTTGTTCCTCGTTAATCTTATCTTGCAATATTCTTCTCAAATGTTTTGCGTGTTTTGTCACAAAAAATTTATAATCTGTATTTAACAAGGAAATAGGTCAGTAATTCTTAACTTCTCTTATGTCTTTCCCTTCTTTAGTAACCAGAACAATATTTGATTCTCCCTATGTTTCCGGCTTACCGTGTTTCTTTATGTCTGCTATGGTTGTTTGTAATGGTTTAATCAGTTCATTCAAAAAAATTTTGTAATGTATCGCTGTAAAACCATCCAGACCAGGTGCTTTATCAACTTTTGAATCTTTAATAGCCTCTTCCAACTTCTTAGTTGTTATTGGTTTATTCAACTGGTTCTGTGCTTCCTCGGATGCTTTCCATACTTCTGTTTCCTTTAAGTATCCAGTCAAATCTTTTTCATATTGCTAGGGAGATTTTTTTTTTCTTGAGACAATTTGGCAAAATATTTTTCAAATATTTGTTTTATTTTATCATGATGGGTAATCAGCTTCTTACTATCTTTCAGTTCTGAAATCAAATTTCTCTCTTTCCTCTTCTTAATTCTGTATGCCAACCATTTCCCAATTTTGTTTGCTTGTTCAAATTGACTTAGTTTCATATACTTCATTTTCTTCTCTACCTTTTCGGTTGTAAGTATTGCCGTTTCTTTCTGTATTTTCTTTGAATTCATTTTCCTTTTCTTGAAGTTTACTTAGTAAAATTTGGTGTCTTTCTCTCTCTTTTTTATTTTGAATTTGTTGTTGTTGAATAAAAAAGCCTCATTACCGCCTTGGATGCATCCCATACTGTTAAAAAAAAAAAGAACATTTTAGGAGTAATGAATATGCCTGCTACATTAAAAAAATAATAGTGTTAAAAAGTTGTTGTATTACTTAGAAAAAAAGATGCTGGCATGCCCTTTTTAGCTCTCTAAAGTAATGCTTTAGAGGTAGGGTAATCTCTGGTTACATGCTACATCCCGTGGAACCTTTTCTTATTCATAGTGTTCTTATTAGTTCATGTTGCTGGTAGAGACAGATTCTCTGTGATTCAAGAACTGAAAGGAAGCACAAGTAAAAAGGAGGAAGGAACTGTACCACTGCTTCTGAAACACACAGAAGTAAATCAAGCTACTGATAGTTCCCAATTTTATATTGTTGTTTTCTTTCCTAATAAAGTTTTCTAATAATTTTTGTCGTTGTAGGCATATTCTGTAGACTAGTTTACTACTGATGGGGCCTGCCATGGATTGCACTCCCTAAAACAAAAGCCAAAAGTAGACAAAAGCCCACCCCAGATTTCTTAAACACACATAGACGCACACAGCCAAAACAAGATACTGGGTTCATACCTTGTTCTAAAAGAGAAGTATGCTTCTGGAAGCTTCCAGGAAACACAGTTCTCCTTTTTAGATTTTTCCCCCAAGATGTGGTTGTAGGGCTTTTGGGGCCACAAAATCAGAAGGGCTGCATGTGCCCCCTCCATTTAAGGCTCACTTCTGATTTAGAAAGATACTTGGGATTTTTGAGCTTAAAGGCTGAACAGTTTCTAGCAGATTCAAACTGAAGAAGGTTTTGACTTGCCTGATGAGGGGCTCCCCTTGTCAAGTGAGTGGACTCCCCAACTCACAGGGAGTCTGAAGACTCTGTTGAACCAGGATCAGGACTGGCAACATGTCCGCTTGGGAATAGAGTGGCCACAGCAGGTCCCAAGACTCTGGGAGAATCATATGCTTCAGTGGAGCCGGGAGGGTGCGGACTGCACCCCCCTATATGGACACTACATTCTCTGTATCCAAAACTGTTGTTAAGTATGTAATTTGACTTGTGCTGACTCATAGAAGACAAAAAACCCTTTGTGTGCTACAATTTGAATTTTGCCTTCCTGCATATCATTGAACGTGACAGTGCCACTTCTTGGATTGCTGTTGGAACCATACATACTCAGTCCTTCTTCTTTCCTCTCTACTTTGGTTGTAATTGTTGCTTTGGGACTTCTTTATTTTTTTTATGAGTTCAGATGTGGATGTGGATTTTGAATTTTTTCTCTTTTGGCTTTTGAATTGATTGATTTCTGATTTTGGACTCTCTGTGCTGTTTGGTTATTAAATGACTTTGCTTATTCCTCTGAATATGGAATAAGATTTAGTTTTTAATAATAAGACAATCATGCTGGATAATATGAAGTTGGAACTTTTAAAGTTACTTGCCCAGTTGGATTTCTGTATAGTGCTGTTCTAGTTTTAACACCTATGGAAAAGTTTACAATGAAATCTCCTGTTATCTGATGTTTTGAGAACACAGCCTTTTTGTTTAAGAAATGCAGGAAATATTGAACAGAAACTATCATGGCTTTAATTGTGGATTGTGACATTCAAATTAAAAAGGACCTAGAAATGTCTGAAGACGTACCTGAATTTTTTTTTTTTTTTTTTTTGCATGCTTAGATGAATTTAGACAGGTAATTCACTTACTGAGAAAAAAAGTTTGAACTGCTTTCAGAACAATTTTCATAATTCTCACAAGAGCTAAAAGAGAGTTGACAAAGGTGAGGATTTTAAATCTCAACAAGTGGTTGAAATGGTATGTTGGCAAGATGAATGAAAAGAAGATGCAACTCAGCTACTACAAGAGATAACCTCTGACTCAGTAAATGTGCTTCCAAGTGAGATGAATACACAGAAAATGATGGAGAGAGCTAATATTTTAATTTTTTAATTTTAATTTAAATTTTAATATTTTAATTTTGGAAAGGTGGAAAATGCAAGGAATGTCACAACCCAACAAGTAACTCTAAAGCTGAATGCTCAAAACTATGATGACTTTACATCACTTTGAAGAATTTGTGACAAGTGGCCTGTTAATTTGCAAGAAGTTTTCTTTGGAAAAAAGGAGAGCAGGAACTCATTGATAGACTTATTGGTGGATAGGTTTCCCGGGGAAAAAAAATTCAATTGGATTAAACTTGAATAATTAATTTTTATGTATAAGGACAAAAGATATAGATTATGCATCCTTGCCTTGATAAAAGGACTTGTAGGTTTACTTATACATGACTTTGTTTTTGGGGGAAAAAATAGAGCTAAAGGAAAAAGAAAGTGTCTAGTGATGAAAATGGTTTGATTATTTAAATAGTTAATGATTACTTATAAACTGGAAGGAAGTAAAGGAGGAAGAAAGTATTTGATGATGAATGTGGTCTGTGATCCATGGTTTATGAAAATGATTTATCATGAGTTACTAGAAGTAAAAGTTATGAAGGAGCAGAGAATATTTGATGATGATAAAAATAGCTCTTTCTTTATTCCTTTCAATTATTAGTTTTAGATTTGTTATTTTTTTTACTATCTCAAGAAGAATAGTTGGAAAATAGTTTCACTTTCTTTGGTGATTTTAAAAAAAGAAAAAAATACTATCTAGAAAATTATTATTTCAAGAACTCCTAATTTTTAATATAGAATAGAATAATTTACTAATGATTAATTGTAAAGTAATCACTGAGTTTTTAACATGATTTTAATAATGTAGAATTATTATTAATATACTTAGATTTATTAGTTATTAACTCATATTGTAAGTTTAGATTTATTATGAAGATAAATAATAGGCAAAAAAAGCAAATACTTTAAATTTAGTTTATGATCTAATGATTAGTTGTTACTGTTGGATTACTATTAACTGTTTGCAGCAGGGGTGGGAACTAATGTTTTAGTTATATGTAGTTTTGTAGTTGTTTTGTAGTTTAGTTTGATATTTGCAGTTTTGTTTTCTTTTTTGATAGTATACTGTTGTATAGTTAGTGTTATGTTTTGTTACTGTGTTAGTTTTACTTTTTTTGTTGTTCTTTCTATTATTCAATGGGGGGGAAATGAAGAAAACGGGAAGTGTCTGCATCTTCACTTTTGACATTGGCTTCACCCATCACTGGCATCTAGCCATTGATAGAATAATTGGTAGAATAATTATCCTTACCATACATCACCAACGGTTTTTGATAGCCCATTGTTTAGCTATAGCAACAACAATATGACGATTTTCTCCTGATCTGAATTAGGCTACTAAAATGAGGAAAACTTTGGAGAAACCAGAAGTGAATGTCTATTTCAATTTTGTGCTTCAGTTTTGGCACAGATAACAAATCCTATGGCTCAGAATGGACTCTATTGTTTAATTTTAAGTGTTTTGTTGTAACACTTGGCCTCAATTGTTTGATTTTGAATTCTTACAAACAACCACAGCATAGACCTGACCAGCAGGACCTGTGCACAACCTTGCTGTAGTTACTGATTAAGAGGAGTGGGACAAAGTTGATCAATAAAATCTGAAGCAGTTGGTTCTTCCACTTATCATGGAGGTGGTAGCTGAGGCATATGTATCTGCCACTTCTTCTGGGTTAGCCTGTGATATTTCAGTTAATGATATTTCAAAGTATACTTCTTGCTGTCTCAGTTACTTTCTAAAGGATTTGTTTATCATGACAGTACAAGATCACTTATACAATAACAAACTCAGAGATAAAGGGAGTAAAGGGAGAGCAGTTTTGAACCTTTTTCTAGGTTACAGTGCGGACTGTTCATATAAATACTGACTATGTAATAGACGTAAATGAAGAACTTGGGGGAAAAAATCCAAAACTCATGAAACCTATTTACAGGAAATTGATCCAATTCAAACAATTCAGTCTTAAACATACTGTTCAAAGAACAGAATCATAGGTTAAAATCCTATGCTGTTTTTTTTAAGGAAAGAGTATCTAGAGATTAATTATGTTTCGGAGCTGTAGCACAAGAGCACTTATGAAAGTGCTGCCTTTGCATTTCTCGTGAAATATTTCCTGCTTTGTGGAACTCTTCAGAAATAATTTGGAATAAAAATGGGCCTTTCTCAAGGTTGCACTGATGCATAGGATGGAGCTACAATTTTCCTCTCCATCTCATGTTTTTATGACCTGGCCAATGCTTCTCATATGCAAATTGGGATTGAGAGGGAGATATTTATACTCAGAGTTTTTGGCCAGAGGAGGAAACCTAGGCAACTCTTTTCTCTCACAGCTCCCCCAAACCCACTCTTGTCCCACCTGCAGTTTCATATTGTATCTTTGTTGAAAACACAGGTTTGATGAAACCTGTAGCTGAGGAAAAGCAATGAAGAGGTGGAAGAGGGAGAGGGAGACCAGGAAGCATGAAAAATAATCTAAGTATTCTTATCGTATTTCGAGTTCTTCTTTTGCAAAACAATTCCTTTCATTTTAATTCACATTGGAGAAATAGCAACAGGTTTCAGAGATTTGACCAAAAAGTATGTAGTTCCATTTGTTGGAACATACAGTACTTCTTTCCTACAGAGTTGGACAGAATAAGAACTGAAGTGAAGTTTATCTCAATAAATTTTTCTAAAGAAATTTCTGAAGTGTTTGTTTACACCTCACTCCTTGCAGTGAAAACCAGCAAGGTGTAATGGTTTGTATTTTGAATTGGGACTCAAAGGACCAGGGTTCAAATCCCTATTCAGCAGTAGAAACCAACTGGGGGACTTTGGGTAAATCGTATTCTCTCAGCCTAGGAGGCAATGGCAAACATCCCTGAATAAATCTAGCCAAGAAAACCTTGCAATAGAGTCGCTTTGTCTTAGAGTCAATAACATAACAACAATTGCTATTTCACTCTCAACATGCAGCCCAGCTGAGTTATTCCAGGTGGTGAGAACCTTGCTGGTATCAGGCACAAAGTGACAAATTTGTTAAGACAATTTGAAGAGAAAGCACTTGTATCCACTGAGAAGTTGTTCCTACAGTTATTGCAGAGTCTGAGAAGGCATCCAGTGTGCCATTTGGTTTAGTTTCATAGGGTCAGTTGTTACTCTAAAAGGTGGGGGACTTTGGGATCCACCTACAATGCCAGTGTCTCTTTAGAATGTGGGGAAATTATAGCTCAAAGGAGACCTGTGAGAGGAGGATAATGGCAGGATGTATATTCCACCTGTATATACTCATACTAGCTGTAGAGAGGCTCCAGTGCAAAGATAAACAATATGTATTATTGGAAATGACAGCACACACACGACCCCCCCCATGGAAACAGACACTCTCAAGAACCATACAAAACTATCAGAAAATAAGGTGTTAAAGGTTGGATAGAGAGAGATTACAGATGAAAAAGGATGATAATAACCAGTCCTGAAGAGAATGGTCGTAGTGGAGAGGCTGAGACAGTGCCTGAGGATGGCATGGACTAATACCAGTCTAGGCATCATGTATTGCATCTGAAATGCTACAATTTGACCCAAGTCAGGGTTTATATACCCTTTTTCCTATCCTGAAGGGGTGTTTTGGCAAAGGCTAAACCTTTCTCATGAGACTGACTAAAGATGATTACTTTGAAAGTGGAGTGAAAACACAACACCTGAACTGCCTATGAAGACCGTATGGGATGCGAGTAAAGCAGTGATGTGTGGCAACTTTATCAGATGGTCTGCAGAAATCAATAAGCAAAGGAAGAGTACAGAAGAAAGGATTCTGGGGAAAATGAAAGAATTGGAGAAACAGATTAGGAAAAACCCGGCAGATAATACTACAAGACAAAAAATAAAGGTGTGTCAAGCAGAATTGAACCAATTAAATTTGGGAGGAATAGAACAACAGATGCGTGGGTTGAAACACACTTTTTTTGAACAGGCAAATAAACCTTCAAAACTTTTGGCTAACTTATTGGGGAAAAGAAGATTAAGGAACACAATAACAGAGATTACAATGAAGAAGGGGAAGACAACAAAGCAAGAGGAGATAAAACAAGCATTCTATTCTTATTACACAAAGCTATTAAGCAATATCTCCTCGAAAAAAACCCAAAGTGAATTGGAAGAATACTTGGAGAGGAAGAATAAAATTAAATTTTCAGTCGAACAAAGAGAGACATTAAACAAATCAGTGTCAATGATGGAGATAGTAGAAGCTATCAGGAACACAAAGAATGATAAATCCCCAGGACCTGATGGTTTTACAGGAAAATATTACAAAGTCTTCGAGCATGAACTTTCAGTACCACTTCAAATAACAGTAAACGAGATTAAGAAGGAAGGCATACCAGAAACATGGAAAGAAGCTAATGTTGTATTGATCCCAAAAGAAGGCAGAGACATAACGGATGTAAAGAATTACAGACCCATTTCACTATTAAATACGGACTACAAGATCTTTGCTGCCATCATGGCAGAGAGACTTAAAAAAGTACTTCAAGAACATATTCATGAAGATCAGAATGGCTTTTTGCCTAAGAGAGTGATGCGTGACAATATCAGGACAGTTTTAAACATAATTGAATATTACGGAAAACATAATGAAAGAAAGCTGGCTATGGTATTTGTTGACGCAGAGAAGGCATTTGACATGGTCAATTGGTCATTTTTGAGGACGACTATTAAGCAAGTACAAGCGGGAGAAAAATTCATTTCATGGATTGAAGCAATTTATTCTCAACAAACAGCAAGATTAATTATAAATGGAGAGCGTACTGCGCCGATTGAAGTTTTGAGAGGCACAAGGCAGGGTTGTCCTCTATCACCTCTGTTATTTATCTTGACATTAGAAACACTTAACAATAATATAAGAGAAGATGTGGCAATAAGAGGAGTCCAGATAAAGAAATTTCAATATAAACTCAAAGCTTTTACTGATGATTTGGTACTTTTTCTGGATGATCCCCTCACGAGCGCTCAAAGATTGATGGATATTATTCAAGAGTGTGGAGATTACTCCGGTTTTAAAATTAACAAGGAAAAAACAGTATATATATCAAAAAACATGAGGGAGAAGGAAGAAGCTGAATTCAAACAAATTACAGGATTCAATAAAGGACAGAAAGCTAAGTATTTAGCAGTTTGGATTGCACAAAGAAATAATGAATTGTACCATAACAACTATGATAAAAAATGGAAGGAGATAACTCAAGATTTGGAAAAATGGACTCAATTAAAGATATCTTTGCTGGGACGGATATCAGTGATAAAAATGAATGTTTTGCCAAAAATGAACTATCTTTTTCAAAATGCGCCTATCATAACAAGCATTAAACCTTTTGTTCAATGGAAAAGAGATATAACTAAGTTCATATGGCAGGGAAGGAGACCAAGAATTAAATGGAGAACCATGATGGACACAACAGCAAGAGGTGGTTTAGGCTTGCCGGACCTACAAACATATTATAAGGCTGCGGCATTCACATGGCTAAAAGATTGGCTTAATCTTCAAAACTCGAGGATGCTGGCATTAGAGGGAGCAGACTTAAGAATGGGATGGCACGCCTATATGTTTTATGGAAAAATAGCAGTAGATAAAGATTTTATGTATCATTTTATAAGGAAATTGCTATTTAGAATATGGAATGACTACAAGAAGAAGAATATAAGGCAGTTACCTAATTTGGTCTCCCCGCAAGAAGCCTTTTTTGGGAGATGGAAAGATACAGATAAATGGTTACGATATGAAGACTTATTAGACATAACAGATGACTCTGGTGTGAAGATGAAATCAAGAGAGAAATTGGAAACCGAAGGAATAAAATTAAGCTGGTTTCCCTACAGACAGCTAAAGGAAAGATTTCAGATGGATGTACAAACCTATGAAATACAACAAAAGGAACAAATTCATTTACTGAGAATGTTAAGAGAAAATCCACCACATTTACTAGCACATTTGTACAAAGAAATTTTACAACAAGAATGTGAGAGAGAGACAGTTAAAGTTGCAATGATAACAATGGGCACAAAACGTTGGACACTCAATACAGTTAGAATGGTGGGAACAGAGCTGGCAACGTACACAGAAATTTACCGCTGCCCAAAATTTAAAAGAAAACTATTACAAACTATTTCATAGATGGTACATGACACCAGAAAAATTAAAGACAATTTATAAGACAGGTACAGGTCAATGCTGGAAATGTCAAGAGAACTGTGGCACATTATTTCATATATGGTGGTCATATCCTAGAGCACAAAAATACTGGAAAGAAATACATAAGAAAATAAGTTCAATTTTGAAGATTCAATTCGGGATGACACCTGAATTTTACTTGTTAAACATGACACATACTCTAGATGCAACACCAGCTAAGAGACATTGGAGAATTATATTGTATATGGTGACGACGGCTCGTATTGAATATGCATAATTTTGGAAAAATGAAACTACACCTACAACGGAACAGTGGTGGACAGCTTTTACGGAAAACAGAAATGCGGACATACTTACACAAAGATTGAAAGGGAAATCAGATGAGGACATAAACAAAGAGTGGAAGATTGTTATAGATTTGGGTTGGGGTAGACGGAGGGCATTACATTTTTCATGATAATTATTATACAGTTAACATTTAATGAAATATCATGTAGCAAGTAAAGTAGAGATATATAGCAGGAACTAACAAATTATAGATTATTAACATTTTATTGCAATACGTGATATAACAAATAGAGGGAATATCAATAATTGTAATCCAGAAAGGAAAGGAATGTTTTCCTCAGCGTTATCAGCTCTGTCCGGAACTGGCACACAGCTGCGCCATCATATGTGTTTTGCTACATGACATGTTATGGCTATGAACTTGTTATTCATGCTTGCTGTCGTAGATTCAAGGTGTTTACAGCATGTTTACAGTATATCATATAACCCCGTGCCTTGTGTAAAAGGCTCTCTGTTCTTTTGTCTTTGCTCTCTTTTGCTGACCTGCCAAGATGTTAGGCAGAATGTATTATTCTTCTGTTACTTAGGTAGTTTGAAATGTTTTTTACCAATAAACGTAATCAATTTGCCAGTTTGACTTCAGCAGTGTTTTGTTTACTGGCTCCGTGAGGCAGGCATGAAGTCTAAAGCAGGGAGGAGATTTTACTATTTTTTATCAGTAGGAGTTTCTAGTCTCCTGTTTTTGCAACATGGTAGCAGAGGATGGTTTCGATCCATCGACCTCTGGGTTATGGGTTTATATGCTCCAACCTGATGGGTTTGTAGTTGAGGGAAGAGAGTCTGAGGTTTGGCGATTGGAACAGGCTCTCTATGGTTTAAAACAATCAGCCAGGTGTTGGAATATTTGTTTACACAATGCTCTGCAGGTGTGTGGTTTCAAACAAAGTGTTGCTGATCCCTGTGTATATGTCTGAGGGAAAGGGGAAAGTTTGGAAATTCTCCTTGCCTATGTGGATGATTTGTGTTTGGTTTCTGCTACACAGAAACAAGCACAAGTGTTTGAGAATGAACTGGGCAAAAAGTTTCAAGTCAAAAATCTGGGACCAGTTCAAAACTTTCTGGGAATTGAAGTACAGCAAGTCAAAAATGGTTTTTTGCTGTGTCAGAAACAAAAGTTTGTGAAGTTGTTGGAAAAATGCAACATGTCTGACTGCAAGGCTGTAAAAACGCCTATGGTGCCTGGGTTTATGAAAAACATTGGTGATGAAATGTTTCCTGACATACATCTGTATCAGTCTGTCATTGGGAGTCTCTTGTACTTAGCCAATACCTGCCGGCCTGATATTGCTCTGAGTGTAAACATTTTGGGCAGAGCGTGTGCTAAGCCTACCCAGTATCATTGGCAGGGTGTGAAAAGAGTACTAAGATACCTGAAAGGTTCTTTGGAGTACTGTTTGTGTATTTTTCCCAAAGAAAAGCCTACATTGGTGTGTTACTCTGATAGTGATTTTGCAGAAGATATGTCAGATCGCAAGAGCACATCTGGTTATGTTATCAAATACAGTGGAGTGGTTATTGATTGGAAAACCCGAAAACAGACGTGTTTAGCTTTGTCTTCAACAGAGGCAGAATATGTGAGTTTTTCTGCACTCTGTACTGAACTAGTGTGGTTCATGCAATTGTTAAAAGATCTGCAAATTCCTGTTTCACAGCCAGTACAAATATACTGTGACTCACAGGCCTGTATTCACTTGGCAGGTTCTGACAGAATTTCCTCTCGCTCAAAACACATTGACATTAAATTTCACAATGTAAAGTTGTTTTGCGAGATAGGAAAGTGTCTCTCACTTATGTGCCTTCAGAATGTAACTTGGCTGATGTGTTCACTAAGCCACTGTCTGCTGAGACATTTGGTCAGCTGGTAGGCAAGCTGGGGTTGACAAAGCTTCCAGTCCAAAGTGGCTAAATGTGTGGCTGAAATTTGTTCCACAAGGAGTAGGGGAGTGTTGCATTATGTGAGTGTATAATGGACTCCTTGCTCCACAAAATTCTCACAACTCTTTGTGTGTGTGTGTGTGTGTGTGTGTGAGAAAGCAAACTGTTACAAACTGTTGTTGTGGCTGGCCAGTTCCATGGGAATGTTTTCCTCAGCGTTATCAGGTCTGTCCGGAACTGGCACACAGCTGTGCCATCATATGTGTTTTGCTACATGACATGTTATGGCTATGAACTTGTTATTCATGCTTGCTGTCGTAGATTCAGGGTGTTTACAGCATGTTTACAGTATATCATATAACCCCGTGCCTTGTGTAAAAGGCTCTCTGTTCTTTTGTCTTTGCTCTCTGTTGCTGACCTGCCAAGATGTTAGGCAGAATGTATTTTTCTTCTGTTACTTAGGTAGTTTGCAATGTTTTTTACCAATAAACGTAATTTGCCAGTTTGACTTCAGCAGTGTTTTGTTTACTTGCTCCGTGAGGCAGGCATGAAGTCTAAAGCAGGGAGGAGATTTTATTATTTTTTATCAGTAGGAGTTTCTAGTCTCCTGTTTTTGCAACATACATACATACATACATACATACATACATATATATATATATATATAAAGTGGAGTGAAAAAATTATGGGAATCATGATAATCTCTTGAAGTTTGGATCTGTACAGGGAGTAGGAAAAGTCTTTGTAGGGTGAGATTAAAAAGGATGGACTCTGATTGTCTTATCCAGGCTTATTCTCAAATGCAGAGATCTGAGATCGGGGAAGCGACTAGCTTGAACCTCTTGATGCCAAAGTTTTCTGCTTACCCCTCTTTGAATTTATGGCCTGACCATATCTGTCAACATACTTCCCTGGTCATTACATGTCCAAGTATGAAAACAAAAGACACATTCTGCAGGATCGGGATGTCAAGAGTGTTAACAATCCCCCCTGCAAAAAATGGAACTCATGTGGCAAAGCCGCATGGCTTCATTTTTCCATGATGGGGCTGCTCACCCACTGTCAGACTTGTTGGAAAATTCTAGCACTCTCTCCCCCTGCCTTTGTTCTAGGGCAAGTGGGGCTTAGCTAGCATAGACTTTCTTTTTCTTTTGCATGTCAAAGCCTTCTGCCTTCTCACCTGAAGCCTCAGTCTTCCTCTTTGTGTTATTTAAACACATGGCTATGGTAACCACATGACCAGACCATGTGACCCAGGATAGACCACACTTCTCAGACCTCTCTCTTTTTGCCCTCTTTACCATTTTGCTTCTGCTTCCTTTCCTCTGACCATGACTCACCTCTGCACCAAGAAGATGGTGAGTTAAGAATGAAGCTGCTATCTTTCCTAATCTTTTTGTTAGGCAGTTAGGATCTTATCTCTCCAATGCATATGTGATTGTAAAATTCATTAGTTAACTTTTCTATGTTTGGAACTTGAAACTGCCTGCCTTATTTTGTTTTCCAAGTCAGTCTCAGTTCAGGGAAGCCACATAGAGATTGGGACATGCTTTTTCTGTTGCTCTGTTAAAGGAATGCTGATTCCTGACAGTTTTAGCTTTCATAGAATTTCCCCCAAAGGGCTAACACCCTGGGAAACTCTAACTCCCAATGAGACTGAGAGACCAAAGACACGGGATTACAAAAGGATAATACACCAGGTTCGAGGTTGAGGTTGAGAGATTGTCATGATTCCATCAGTCTTGTCAAGATGGCTTCATACAAAGTGTGGACATATGGGGGCAGGGGGAAGAGGAGAGAAATGTGTGGAAAGAAAGAAAAAGAGAAAGGAAAGTATGTATCATGCAAAATGGGCACATGGTGCTCCAACAATTGTGCTCCAACAATGGTAATCAATGAAAAACATATTTTATAGATACAGTATCAAATAATAAAAGGATGCTCCAGCAATTGGAGCAGCAGCAAAGAAGGAAAACACTGTACAGGCAGATCGTGGCAGGGCATGAATAACTATGCTTATAAACTGACTAAGAGTTTGATGCATCCAGCAGAGAAGACATCCCCCTCCCATCCCAGTGTCCAAAATAATCTGGGGAGTTCTTGTGATGAAGAGAATAGTGCAGGAGGTGGAGAAGACATTCCTCCTCCAGCAGTGTCCAGAATAATCTGGCTATTATTGCAGGTTAAAACAACAGTCTTTGACTTTTGGGGTCTTTTTTCACATGTGTGCCAGCAGCCAGTGGGCCTTGACTTGATGGCTGGTTGGGCTGACAGCTCTCTGGTGGTCAGGATTGGAGTCCAGACCCAAGGGGATTCCTGTGTTATAAGGCGGGAACTTGGAAAGAGGTTAGTTTGGGGGGCCTCCTCAGCTGAAGCTCTGGGCTGTGCAGTGCAGGTGCACTGGAACTTCTATGTAAATGGTCATTGCCATGCCTTTGTGTATGCAAATATTTAGAAACTGGGAAGAACCAACTTAATAACAAAAGAAAAAGGATTTATAGCAACAGGAGACAGCTCTTGGTATACCAACCCACTGGTTTCCCAGGTGCTGAATTTCACAAATTCTCCATGACTAACAGTGTTCAGGGAAGAGTAGGGGAGTCTGACAGAAGGACAGGAGCATCAGTCAAGGGGCCAGAGCTCCAGAGTCAGGAACAGCTCCTTGTCCCTCTCAAGACTAAGGCCCAGCCTTGCCATCCCTGCTAAGTTTTTCAGTGGGACATTTTGTCTTGCTCCTGGGATGAGCTGCTGCTCTTGACTCTGGAGACACCAACTCACCTTAACCAAGGACTCCTCCATGGAGTCCTGGGGGCCCTCTGGGCTTCCAAAAATACAGTTAAAGAATAGATTGATTTTTGGTGAGCTTGGCCAATTCTGCAGTGGCTCTTAACTGGATGATCTGGTGGTGAACTCAATATGCCAAACCAGATAGAGAAATAACAGAGGATTTGGCAAGCCAGAATTATAACAGTGGGGTGCAGCATAACGTTAAAAACTCCTGTAGCATTGGGGCAGCATCTGAGAAGGGATTCCCACCATGAGTGGTGCCCTGTGGAAGCAATCTTTTGGGAGAGAGTCGCAATTTCCTTGCCGTCATAAGATACTATCAAAGTGGCTTTATTTGCGGCGGCCTTTTGAGCAATTGCTTTTTAGAATCATAGAATCATAGAAATGTAGAGTTGGAAGAGACCACACGGGCTATCCAGTCCAACCCCCTATCATGCAGGAACACCCTCAAAGCACTCCTGACAGATGGCCATCTAGCCTCTGCTTAAAAACCTCCAAGAAAGGAGACTCGACTACACTCTGAGGCAGCATATTCCACTGCTGGACAGCCCTGACTGTCAGGAAGTTCTTCTTGAGGTTCAAGTGGAATCTCCTTTCCTGCAGCTTGAATCCATTGCTCCTTATCCTGGTCTCTGGAGCAGCAGAAAACAAGCCCTCTCCTTCCTGTACATGGCATCCCTTCAAATATTTAAACATGGCTATCATGTCCCCTCTTAACCTTCTCTTCTGCAGATTAAACATACCCAGCTCTCTATGTCTGTCCTCATAGGGCATGGATTCCAGGCCTCTCACCATTTTGGTCACCCTCCTCTGGACTTGCTCCAGCTTGACCACGTCCTCCTTGAATTGGGGTGCCCAGAACTGGACACAGTATTCCAGAGGAGGTCTAACCAAAGCAGAGTAGAGTGGTACCAGTACCTCCCTCGATCTAGACACCATACTCCTATTGATGCAGCCCAGAATTGCATTGGCTTTCTTGGCTGCCGCATCACACTGCTGACTCATGTTCCGCTTGTGGTCTATGAAGACTCCTAGATCCCTTTCACACGTACTGCTATCCAGCCACGTGTCCCCCATCCTGTATTTCTGTATCACATTTTTTCTACCTAAGTGTAGGACCTTACACTTCTCTCTGTTGAATTTCATTTTGTTCGCCTCGGCCCAGCTCTCCAATCTATCCAGGTCATTTTGAATTTTGATCCTGTCCTCTGGCGTATTAGCAACCCCTCCCAATTTGGTGTCATCTGCAAATTTGATGAGCATGCCCAAAAAATATTGGGTTTACTGAGTTGTGTAGAGATGGGGATCAGACCAATTCCTGTCTGATCCAGATAGGGACAGTGTAATTAAAATCACAGTCATGTACAGTTGTAATATTACAGAAGCACTGATTGATTGTGGGCACCATTGACTGTACTTGGAAACCATTTTACGGTGATGGTCTGGCAGGCTGTCCTTAAATACACATATCCTTTTCCTGTCTATTTAATCACCAATTCCATTTTGTGAATTATTTCAAATAAGCATTGACTCTTTATATCTTTCCTGAGTATCAAGCAGGTGTGCTTAAAGTGCTTAGCTATTGCAAATGAAGCTTAGATCTTCTCTGTGGCGGGAACCTTCTACACTAACAATTTGCCATTTGGGACCTGATACTGTTGCCCAGTGATTTCTATCTTTGCAATAAAGGATGCCTCCTGAGACTGTCTGTATTCCAAGAGGAAGTGCTTGAGGCTTGCTTTAACTGTTTTGGCAACTACAGCCTTTTCTGAACAGAGGTAACCAGGCCAGAGTAATTCATGCAGTAATAACGTTGTGATTAGAGTATTGCAATACACTTTATGTGAGGCTGCCCTTGAAGATTACTTGAAAATTACAGCTAGTGAAAAATGAAGGCACTAGATTATTGTTATTTGCCATCATGTTGGTTTTGAACTATGGCAACCCTATGACTGAGAGACCTAGAATGATAGAACCTCGAAGATCTGTGGTCATCAGCTGCCCTGCTCAGGTTTTGCAAACTCAATGATGTGTCTTTGATTGAATCTGTTCACTTGAAATGTCATCTCCTTCTTTTTGTACTGACTTCAACTTTACCAAGTATTATCATCTCCAATGGATGATTTTGTCTCATCATATGTCCAAAGTACAGCCTTGGCTTCCAGTGAGAATTTAGGCTTAATGTGTTCTAAGATCCATTCATTTGTCTTTTTTATAGCAGTCCATTATATGTAAAACTGCCCTCTAGCACTATGTTTCAAATGAGTTGCTTTCCTTCCTATCAGCTTTTTTCACTATCCCGCTTTCACAACCATGCATAGAAATCAGAAATACTATGGCCTGGATGATTCTGACTTTGATATTTCATGATATGACTTTACATTGTGGATCTTACTTAGTTCCATCATGGCTGTCTTTCTAAGTCTTTTCTGATTCCTCTTCGTTTTCCCTGTGAGCCACATAAATGGATCATCTGTACCAGCACACTGCATTGTTTGGAAACATCTAGAGCCATCAGCTTAATGTTTTGACAGTAGCCTCTCCTCCACTGGTCCATGTGACTAGCATGGTTCCCTCTTAGTCCTTCATTTCCTTTTTATGTGCTGCATCAGCATCAAAAGTACTGTTCATGAGCTTTATTTGGTTTGTCTTATGGTTATAGTAACATTGGCTTTGGATTTCTCTTTTATGTTTTTCTGAATATGTTTTGGTGTAGTTTTCATGTTTTTCTGGCTTGACTTACAGACTTGGTTGACTTTGGCTTATGGAATCTTTCAGTGTGTTGTTCAGAACCGGTTTCATCCAGCAACTGAGAGCTTATGACTTCTTTAATTCTTTCAAAAAGTGTTATTCATGTGGAGTCAAAATCCCAGAGAAGGACAGCCACTCCAATTGTTTATTGTGCCTTGGGGAAGATCACAGCATGGGGGCCTGCACACACTGCCAGCCATTAACCCCACAGGCACACTGGAACTGCTCCTTTAGACTCAAAGCTCTCCCTTGGGAGATCACTTTGAAGGCAGCTGATAGAGCAGCAGGAAACAGATATGTCTAAAGGATCTCTGTTGGAGTTGCATCAAGTCATTCATCTGTGACACCATGATCTACCTTGGGCCTAATTCTGCCAATTCTTCTGTGTGGGTGGCAATGAAGAGGTCTCTTTAGGAAATGGCTCCCCATGTTGAGAAGCCCAGAGATACCACGGAGCATCCCTTTTCAGAGTCTGCTGCTCAGTCTAGAGCGCTCTCCATTGTGTGGAGGTTGATAGTATTTTTTTTAATTGTATTTATTGTGTGGAGGTTGATAGTATTGAGGGATGTCTTCCATTGGAGTTTCATTACTACACCAAAAAGAGAAGGCAGAAAAAAAAGAACAAAGATGGAAGATGCTGATGGAACCCATCCTCAAGTTCAGACTTCTCCACCTCAGTGATTGGAATCATGACTGTAACCTCCAGTTTCATCAGAACCACCTCAAGAGAGGGATTCCTCAGTTCCAATACAACATGTAGAGTCGAGGGAGTCTTCTATCTTCTTGGAAGGCAGACATCAGGAGTTGACAAGAGAGCAGTCTCCTCAGACAGTTCCTATTGGTGCAGTGTTGGAGAGTGAAAACATCAACTTTTCACCTAGGGTGTTGGCATGTTCTTCAGCATCAGCCTTTCCCTCACCTCCACCTGTAAGGGATTGACTTCCTTTTCCATCACCTCACCCTTTCTGTCAACTTCTTTCAAGGTGAAGGTCAAAATCAGACAGCTCCCACCTGGGATCCCAATCCTATAGTGCTTGTTTGGCGAGATCACCACACCACCAGTACTGATAAAAATTGAAGCAACATTGATATGGATGTGACTTGGGGTGATACATCTGTAGGGATCTGGAGACGAACAAAGTCAATGCTCATCGGGTTTGATTTCTGTTACTACTTGTATAAATGCGCTCTATCCGTAATATGTTCTGCATATAAATTAAAGAGATAAGGTGATAAAATTAAGCTTTGTCTGACCCCCTTGCCAATGGGAGACCATTTTATTTTTCTATATTGTGCCCTGACTGTGGCCTCTTGTCCAGAGTATAGGCTGTGCATCAGGACAATCAGTTACTGTGGCTGTCCCATTTTTTTTAGAGCATACCTCATTTGTTATGATCTGCATGAACTAGATTACTGACTTGAATATTATATGGACATCATATGACACCAGTCTTTAGGGAGTTGTACTTGCTAACAATATGCATTTGGTTGAAGTTGAAGGTGTGGTTGATAGCATTCGTAGCTGGAATTGGGATCTGCTGGAGGGGCCCTCCTCTGTGTCTTCACAGTGGGTACAACGTACAGTGTGAGGATGTAGAAGAGGGCCTTCTCTGTTGTAGTATCTCAGTTATGGAAACTTTTCCCCAAGAGCTCTGATTAGCATCAACTTAGTTTCATTCTGTCGCCAAATTGAAATTTTATACTTTAAATTTTAAAAACTTTTAATGGTCTTTGTATTACATCTTTTGGGACATAATTATCTAATCAAAAGCTGGGTACATTCCAGATTGTAACATAAAAAGAAGGAAGGAAGGGGAATAAGGAAGGAATGTAGCAGCTCCTTTAAGAGTAACTGATACTTATTTTAGCAGGAGCATTTGTGGATACAGATCCACTTCTTTGGATGCAGTACAGAGTGATATCCAGTTCTCAGGATATAAAGCATATTTACGTTGTTGTGGGAACAGCAATTCAAATAGAGCGGAATGTAATAGGATCCAGAAACCTTTAGAAACTTTACCCTAAATTTTCAGAGGGCTGTACAAGGTGGTACAGGTCTTTTAAATCTTTGCAGCAGTCAGTTAGTGTTGATATGTGACAGCAAAAGTCAATAATTTTCTTGGGTTCAAAACCTTATGTGAGAAGATTTCTTTGGTAGCATGTGCAATAGTGAGGACTCTTGTATTAATACATGTAGTGCCATGAAGCCATTGTCTTTGTTTATACCTCTCTTAATGTATTGGAATTATAATTCACTTCTTTCTAGTCTTCCTTTATCATTTTCTTTTCAAATACTGTGACCATTAAATCCTGTACTGTATGTCCATGGGGGTTGAAATGTTCTGCAACTGGTTTTTGGGTATTGCAATCTGTAATATCCAGTTTGTGTCCATTTATGCTCTTGTGCAGAGATTGTCCTGTTTGTCCAGCGGAGAGTGGAGAGAGTATATCCAATATAGAGTGTAGAGGTTATATTATGTATTTCATCTAGCATCCTATGCTACATGAGACAAAGAGATGTTTCAAAATACATGCTATTTGTAAGTTGTTTGCCGCCTCGATCCATATGGAGAGGCGAGATACAAATAAATAATAATAAAATAATAATAAAATAAATAAAGAGGACAACTCTTCCAAATATACACAACTCCAAATATGCTTTATATCCTGAGGTCTGGATATCAGTCTGTATTGCATCTGAAGAAGTGGGTTTATATTCAGAAAAGCTCATGCTAAAATAAAAACCAGTTAGTCTTAAAGGATCTGCTACATTCCTTCTTCCCCCTCCTTTTTTATGCTTAAAGAGAATAACACAGCTACTTCTTTGAAAAATGCCAAATTGTAGACTGTTTTAGCTTCTTACATTATTCAACTTTAAAATTATTGAGTTGCTAAATTTGTTTTTAGAATGCTTGAATTATTTTTCTTTCTTTAAATTTAAAATTCATAAACTGATTTTATTGTAAGCTTCCCATAGATTTTACAAGATAAGAAGCCAGGATATAACCTTTTATTAGAATTAGTAATAGTATTTTTCCCTAGAAAATTTTTGTCAAATGGTATTCTTGGTTGTTTTGCATTGAAATAGATAGAAAATTATAAGACATCATTTATACACAAATCTGGATAGAGACCTATCTGCCATAATTTTGTTGTTGTAGGAACTCCTGATTTAAGGCAGAGAGATTATATGAGATTTCATGTTGCCAGGGTGTAAGAGAACCTGAGATATTATGATTATGCTGGAACTTGAACTAACGACAATGGAACCATTCTGTAGAGTTCTTTCTAGTTCTATTTTCTAGGTAATGTAGATTGCCACTGAGTTGAATTTATGCTCAAAGTGTCCCACTAAGAGCCATTCTAGTGGAGTGGGTAACAACATTTGTATTGGAAAAGCATTAACACTATCCTATTTTCTTGGGGTTTTTTTTCCATCTGGGTAGGTTGCTAGCATTTTTAAATATTTGAGTTGTCTTGTTTCTATATTGAACAATCATTCTAGGTGCTTAAAAGCTACCATTTTTCAGCCAGAGAGCATTTGAAATAAACACAAATGTGTCTGCCCGATTTTCCCGGATTACTTAAATGCAAATAGGCAGATATATGGAATACACTTTCCATTTTATTATTACTGTCTGTACAGCAAAAAGGCATAAAGCTGTCTTTCTCCTTTTATCTGTTCAACCTGACATCAAACCTAACTATGTTCTCATTAGTGTTCAGCTGTCATGTACAGAAGATGAACTTATAAACTTCAGTCAGTTCATAAAAGCATTAATGATTTCAGCTGCATACCTCATCCATGTCATGGGGACTGTCTTTGGAACTGGCAGCACATTTACATCCAGAGCACATCACTGAAACAGGAATGAAGATTTTTAGTGTGCCATTGCAAAGAGAGGTGGGCCATTACAGTTACAAAATGTTGGGCTTCTTGTCACAGACTATGATATATGTACAGAAAGGAAGCTCGCAACCCTTGCTAGGAAGGTTCAGAACAAGTCGATTTTCCTCATAATAAACATAAGTGAGCTTTGGAGAGTGTCTGTATAATATTTATAGATGTACAAGCGGAATGTAATATAAGTAAGCAGGTACTTAATGCAAGCAGTGTACCTGCTAATGAGCTCAGTGAGGAGGAACAACTAGGGCCTCCAGGAGTACCATCCCTAAGGCTATATTCTATTTAGTTAGCTCCTAGTAAATATCCAGGTCTCTGTGATTCTGAATCATAGTACAAACTGCAGAGTGCATTCTTTTCAATTCCTTCCAGCTGCAAGGTTTGGCATTGAGGAGCATCCTTACAGAGGAGTTTGGGCTTACAAAGCTTCCAGATACAGACAATCAGATCACAGGACTGAGCTAGTTGGTTAGCAGACTGTTGCACAGGGAGGTGCCATAAGAGGAGCATTAGCATTGCCATGATTCCAGCAAATAGTCAGCTTCTCTGTTCACATGTCCTCTTGAATCTGAGAACAGTCTCTTCATGAGTAAGCCCAGGGACTCTTGACAGTGTGTGAAACTGGACAGCTGCATACAAAACATGACAAAGTAATTCATTCAGATTTAACAATCAGCAAACATAAAGAGTCAGGAATTAATAAATAAAACTATGCAGTACAAGTAATAAAGAGCAACTTAGCACAAATCTATACAAGTTTAGCCTATGATGTTGAAATTTGTATGGCATATTTGTGGTGTTTATTAACTGTCTTCTATTACTCTTGACGTGAATGTCTAGCAGACATTCACTTTTATATGACTGTATGTCTCTTGCATGAAATGCGTAGTTATGTACTTATAACAAATCATATAAAATTGGGCCATTTGTGGATTGGTCTTTATTTTCTTTTTTATATATTTTTGGTTGATTGAACATGCATAGATTTATTTTGTTTTTATCATTTGTACAACTGTCTCTCTCTTTCTCTCTCATTCACTCTCAGCTTTACTTTTTATTTTCTGATTCCTTTGGTTTGTCAGTTCCCTATGTAAAAGATTGTTGGAAGTTGAGAGTTACCCAGGCGATTAGTCCTATGATAACTCTGTATCAAGCAGAGTTGCAGAGAAAGGTGTTTCCCAGTTTAGGTGTGGCTTATTAAAATATGATGGCTGATTTAAAGAAGTCAAGGCAGACAATAGAATTCAAAATGTAAAAAAAAAATTACTAAAAAAAATTATAATACATTTGTCTTCAATTAAACTTACCAACTAATAAGTTGAGAGGTATGCTTAGCATAAATGAGAAGTTACAGTAGAGAGCAGTTGACAGTTAACAGCAGTTAGCTCAGTGCATGTGTAGTCAGAGTGCAGACAAAGGAGAACAGAGATCTTGGGCCCTTTTCACATCTTACCTGGTGCCACTGGTGTCACGCAGAGATTGTGCAAAAAGCCTCCTCCAGGAGGGAATCGTGTTCCTTGCGGTTCCCTCCACACCAGCTTCGTGCTGGATGGAAGGAAGCGCGATAGCTCCACCTCTTCCTTCTGCAGTGCAGCTGGCTACTTTCCCAGGCTGCGCTGGGGAAGGAAGCATGGCCATCGTGCTTCCTGAGGTTCCGCATGCCAGGTAAGTGCAGGAGGGACAAGGGAGGAATGCGCAATCATGCATCATTTTTGGGGAAAACCCCAAAGTAATATAATGCGCAATTGCTGTGGGATCAGTATGGGAGCGACGCGCAATTGCGAGAACATCATGTGGAACCATCCTTGTGATTCCACATCACTCCCATGGCCATTTCGCATTCGACGTTGCATGCGAAAAGGGTGTTGGAGACAGAGTGATAGGTGTGGCTTTCTAATCTAAGCCAGTCAAAGACTTTAGAATGTAAAGTCTAGATGCCTCAGCCAATAATTTTAAATATACACATTGACTGACAGTTGAGAGGCTATCCTGACAAAAGAAATGGGGAAGAGAGAATGCTATAATTTCCAACAAAGATAAAGGAAGGGAGATACCAATAAGGAAGGAGTTCTGTTGATCTTGGAGGAAGAAGAAAGAATTACATAGGGATAAACCCTTTTGGGTGATCTAAAAGGGATGCCATTCTTTTCTTTTCTCCTCCCCTTCTTCCTCCTTCATTTTACTCATTCATCTTCCACCTTTGCCCAATAATGGGACACAAGTTGGCTTTACAATTTATTAAAAGCATCATGGATTAAAAATATACAAAAATGTATGTAAAATGTATGTACTTATGTATGTAAAATGTATATATGTAAAAATAGTATGTATGTAAATGTAAAATGTAAAAATAGTGTTAAAACCATTTAAAATCCATTAAAAGACCATATGAAAATCAGTCACCCCCATATACCATCATCACAGCGTTTCAGAAATGTTAAAGACATGGATCCATCTATGACAACTTGTCATAGAATCACAGAATCATAGAATCATAGAATTATAGAGTTGGAAGAGACACCAGGGCCATTGAGTCCAACCCTCTGCTATGCAAGAACACCCATCAGAGCATTCTCAACAGATGGCCATCCAGGCTCTGCTTAAAAACCTCCAAAGAAGGAGACTTTGTCACTTTTGTTAATCTTCTAATCACCAGTGTGCGAACTTTGCCAAATCTATAAGCCATTCATCACAATCAAATCATCCAAACTGAGATAAATATTAATTATTTCCAGTGTTGTTTTCAATCTAAATCTTTAAATGCATATACAGGCTTTCAGAAATGCAGTGTAATTTGTAAACTTCTTTCTTCTTACAAAAATAAAATTTTGAAATTCTATAGGAAATCCACTGCTATTTGGAGACAGGGAAAATCACTTTAAAAATGATACAGATCAAAAATGGAAAGACACACCAAAGTGTTCTATGAAGGCTAATAATTTTATTGTGGGATGAAACATCCAAAAAAAATCTTCTTTTATTAGATGTATAAAATGAAAGTACTGGGTGTTGTTGTTTGTGTGTGTGTGTGTTTGTTATTTTGCAACTACAGAAGACCATGGTTATCTTCTGAGAATTTCTCTCTGGAAGAAATACTTTGTTTAAATTTGTCTCATGTCTCTGTTTTTAGATTTAAAAGGCCTGAATCTAGGGTTCACAGATTCACTTAAATTATAATCAGTTTTGTAGTATACCAGATGTTACAGATTGGACTTTTGGACCATCAGTAATTCTGATTCACTCCAAGGATGTAAGAATCACTGAAATATCCTTGGAGAATATAGCATATTCCAAGCATTGTCTCCTAATTCTAATCATACTATTGTGGTCTTCTCTATGGCAATTTCATTCAGAAGTTTTGTCAATCAAATTAAAATTATGTTTCCACTATTAAGTTTTAATGTTAGGATTATGCGTATTCTTTTTGTATTGTATTTTGTACCCAATGTTGGTAACAAAGGTGGCTTAAAAAATTAAAACAAATACAGTTAAAAATATTTACAATTAGAGAAGTTAAAACATGTAAGTTACTATTAAAATACAGTTAAACCGTACCCAGAATTAAAAGCCTTTAAAAATAGAATCCTTAAAAAATAACAGATAAAAATCAGCATTGAAATCTCTCTTAGTTTCAGAAAGTCTTTGGGAATAGAAAAGTTTCCACTTGCTGATGAAATGAGAAAAAGAGAAAGCCATCCTAGCTTCTCTAAGGACAAAGATCCAAAGCCTAGGAACAGCCACCCAAAAGAGCCTCTCCCCTGTTCCTAGCAAACGAGCCTGAGAAGGTTACAGGACTGAGAAAATTTTACTAAAAGGCAAAAGGTTTAAATGATCTGAAGAGAAACCAGGTAATTTTTTAAAATGTTTGATTTTTTTCGAAGGGCCTGAAAGAAGGGCCTCTTTGGACGATTCTCGAGTCCAAGTGTAAAATATCTTCCATATGTATATGTAAGTAAATGTGTGAATGTGACTAGTGAAGATATCGCTGTTTGTGGACTACTGCATAAATGAATACATTCAATTGACTTTTTGTAAATACACGTTTCTGTGCAGTGTACAACTGGTGTCATATCGTTTATGGTTTTGAGGCATATGCTGAAAGCTAACAAAAAGATACCAGTGTGCTAAGATACAGGTTTATCACTAAACAGAGTTGCTGTCTTTTTCCCTTTCACTGGTTACTGCAAACTGTACAAGGAATAACAGTTGATATAGTTTATGCCTCATCTGTGTTTATGAACTCTGGGCAGAAGGGAACCAAGACCAGGGACTGAGTGTTGCTCTACCAGTGATGTCGTGTTTTTGTAGAAGTTTGCAGCTAGATATATTTTTCTGCTTGCCTCTTTATTTTGAAGTAACATTTGTTAGACTATAAGTCTGAAACACATTTTACAAATATTGTCAATAAAATACTTTGCAGAGCTTAAAGTCTGTGTAAACACATCTGTTCTGCCGAAAGGCAATCCTTTTCTTGTGTTCTTGGTGTGATGTTTTCCATTTGACATTGAATGACTTGGATGATACACAAGTTGTTTTAACCTATATATAGCATAATATTTTTTTATTATTTATTTGTATCCCGCCTCTCCATATGGATCGAGGCGGTGAACAACTTACAAATAGCATGTATTTCGATACATTTTTATACATGCCCCCAACAAGCTGGGTACTCATTTTACCGACCTGTGGAAGGATGGAAGGCTGAGTCAACCTTGGAGCCCGGCAGGATTGAACTCACAACCTTGTGGCTTGCAGTACTGGCGTAATGCTACAGTATTAACTTATGATAAATCTTAAACCCAGAGAGTAGCATAAAGGCTGAATTACTTTGGTTCACTACTGTGGTTGTTGTTGTTATATGCTGTCCAGTTGACTTTGACTTGTGGTGCAGTACAAGCAAGTGTTACGTATGGTGCCACTGCCATTGTCACTTGTGTAACCCCACACTACCGTGACTGCCCAGTAGCTTTTTAACACGTTTATAGTCTGACTCCTCAGAAAAAAACTGTTTGACAGGAGAGACCCTACCAGCAGCACTGCTACTGTCACCATAGCTCTTGTCTTGCAGGAGCACACAATCCCATCACCACAGAAAGGTGATGCCATTGGTGGGGCTGTGCTATAGCTCGTAAAGTATAACTGTACCACCAAGCTTCCAACTTCCAAACTATCTTATGTTTCATTTCATAGATAGGTCACTGGCAATTCATCACCATTTTGTGTTGTACAAATATTTTTAAAGCAGCTTACTTTTCAATCTCTTTTTATTTAATTAAGTCCAGCCTTTGCTCTTCCTTCTTCCGGTTTTATTGAAGCTACCTCTTGAACTAGTCCTCCGTTTCTTGCTATGCCTAAATGCTCTTGATTGCCTAGTAAGCTTGCATCGGTCATTGATACCCAATACTTCATAATTACTTTTTATTTCTTTCCAACATGTTATACTGTTGCTTTTCTAGCACTTGAACTCTAAAGACTGGTTAAGTGCTATGGTTAATTTTGATTAACATCTCTAGGTTTCTGCCTTGCCAATGTTTGCCAGTATCTTTTTTTATACTTTTTAAAAGTTCAGTATATATTATCCTGTAAGTCTAATAGAGGAATTGAGAGAGTATGAAGTGAACTGAACTAGTAACTGCATTCCTGCAGAAAAAAGTATTAATTGTTAAAGCATTTCCTTTTCAACCTTTATATAAGCATTTCATAATAAAGCTATTTTATTATAAAATATTCTAAGAATAACAATAAATATTGTGAATAAATACTGCTTTTTCACTCAGCTTTGTGCCAGGAATTTGCAATCTTAGTTATAAAATAAAATTCATTCTGATAGCCAGCTAGCCATCTTTTTCTTTCTGTGGCCCATTTTACACTTGAAAGCAGTGGCAAACCCCTATTTGCAATTAAGTGTTCCCTAACCAGGCAAGTGAACCTTCCTCTCAGAACACTGTTGTGTACTTGCATGATAATTGAATTTGCAGAGATAAATCATATCTACATTTTACCTTTTTAGATGCTAACACTGAGAGTGTCTGAGGTGTACATCTAAAAATACAATGTGTCAAATTGCCTGATGTCTACTAACTTGCTTTGCATATGTTGGAAGAGTTGTAAGATGATTCCTATAAAGTGACATACATAAAACTATTTTTTCTACAATATCTTAGAATCATAGAATCATAGAAATTCAGAGTTGGAAGAGACCACACAGGCCATCCAGTCCAACCACCTGCCATGCAGGAACACCCTCAAATCAATCCCGACAGATGGCCATCAAGCCTCTGCTTAAAAACCTCCAAGGAAGGAGCCTCCACTACTCTCTGAGGCAGCAGATTCCACTGCCGGACAGACCTGACTGTCAGGAAGTTCTTCCTGAGGTTCAGGTGGAATCTCCTTTCCCAGTTTGGCAAATAGGTCTGTAAAGATTACTTTTCCAAACTGAAAAATGAACAAATTCATGTAGAATTTACTTAACCACTTGGTTGCTCAAGTGATTTTTTTTTCTTGCAATGTATGTATGACCAGGCAAGTAGTTTACCTATTTACTCGAACAGAAATGATGCAGAAATTATAGTAATCTATCACTATGACCCCCAGCTCATGGATGGTCTATGAGTGAAATCTGACCTTGAAAAAGTTACTGTTTTGGATTATATCTCCCAGAATCTTTGATTCAGTAATAGTATAGTTGATTTTCATGTAAGGTTTCCTTTTCCAAAGCCTATCATGTTCAAGTTGTGTTTGTGTGAGTGTGTGTGTGTATCTGTATCTATATCTTCAGTTATATTGATTCTCTATATGCATAATCCCAGTTTTCATCTTTGAACCAAAATATGTTGTGTAGGGAAATAAAATGCTCCCTATCTTTGTATGATCCCTTTGTAATTTGAGGAAACTGTATTTGTTGTAAATATAGCAATTTGGCTGACTCGTTAATCCAGTATACAGCAGTTCCTATGGCAGTACGTAAAGAAGCAAACAAGAATAGAAAACAAACACACCCGCTTGATTTTCCAAATGGGGGGAAAAGTGCACACATTTTGGAGGAGCAAGTTTCTGAAAAAAAGAACAGCAGTGTTGTAAGCTTGCTTTGTTTTCCCCTGACAAACTCCTGCAAAATCCACTCAGTGAACAGCTCATTCAAAGCCTAGAAGCAAAGAGTGTTTGTTGAGATCGATCCTTGGTATTCTTTACACTATCAGGTATTTCAAATTCTGTTTTGTGCCCTTGTATGCCAGGAAAATGATTATTTCTATCAAAATTCTCAATAACAAAACTGGGGTTGTTAGAAAGAGTCTGTGTTAAGGACTCTGAGAAATCCCTGAATATTAACAAAAAACACTTTTGAAGAGACATCATCACTAATTGTGTTCAAGACTTTACAAGTCTTTTAAAAAGAAATTGAAAGGAAGAGCTTTTTAGCTAAAATTAAGCCCTGTTCTTGCGAAGAAGAGGGTAGAGTCTGATATGACAGGATAGAATTTTGATGATGAAAACCCTGTGTTGATGAAATGACTACTTCAATAGTTGTTTTTGTTTTATTTTTCATAGATATGACTGTGAGTGAAATAAGTATTTATTTGGAACCATCTTTGTGAGACTCATGTACTTGCCAAGGGTCCTTGATTGACTACAGCTTCCTATTCAGTTTATATCTGGGTTTTTCTTGGTGTAATGTTTGAATTGGCGCTATATGTCTTAGTTTAAACTCATGTTTGCCTTCATGATTTTTGTGATTGAAGTTATTGTTAAAGTCAAGTCAACATGCGAATAAGCTCTGTGCTTTGGGAAAAAATATACTAGTGTTTACCATTTGCTTCATTCTCACATGTAAAATTATCAGCTCTAGTGGTACAGATTTGTTTTGAGAGTCAGCATGGTGTAGTTGTTTGAGCATTGGACTCCCACCCTGGAGACCAAGGTTCAGTTCCTCACTCAGCCACGCAAACCTTGGGCACATCACACACTCTCAGCCCCCCTAAAACCCCATGATAGATTTACCTTAGGGTCACTGTAATTTGGAAATGACTTGAAGGCACACAACACACACCTTAAAGTTCCTCTATCCAAACATTCTTCCCTTTACTTCCATTAGTCCTTGTGTTTGTGCGTGAGTGTTTGGATCTTTTGTTTGTGGATGTGATTATTTCACTAAAACACATATTTCCTGTGTGACCCCATAAACATTAAGTTACCCCCCCTCCCTCGCTTGCAGACCTCCTAATTTTGAACTGATTAATTCCCCATTGTCAGATGGAGGTACTGGCATCATGGGTGGACTCCTGAGTCACCCACATTTTGGAGTAACATAATTTAGAAAACATACATGTATACAGACCTAATTATTAATCTCTTCATCAGGTGATTTTAAAATGCAAAAGGCTACAGAAATGTTTATTTTAATCATTGATTTGGGTATTATAATTTAGTTACTTCCAAGGTTAAAAGATTTTAAACCAGTAAGTTCTAAGGGCAGCTTGAAGAGGGTGGGTTTCTTTGCATTCAGGTTGTCCTCCTGTGTTCTGCACTGGATACATCTGCCTTGTTCTCTCCTAAGCTCAAAGAAGAGACAGGAAATGCTGAGTAAAGTCATGGATGGCCTTTTCTGCTTAATTTCATAAGGATTTTGATGCATTTTTGATACATATTTAGCTTAAATCTAAATGTCAATAGTTAAATTTCCTCCTTCAAGAACAGTTGAATTAAAGTTTTTAAAATCTCATTAAAGATGAAGTAAGCACATTAACCCTTTTCTATATATTTTCCTATCTCTGAAAACATAGTTATTACGACTAAACATTCTTCCATATTAAAAAAAATCTGTACATGTTAATAATTAGATGTCAAGTAGAAAATTTGTTGCCCAGTTTTCTCCTTGACAAATTAGTTGTTTTGATCTATAGTGCAAATAAAATCCACTTAAAAATCTTCACCTTCAGAAGTGCATCTTGTTAGGTATCCCCATCATATCCCTACACCCAGTTACCAATTCACACGAATGTCTATTGTTGGATTAGTATGCTTCTTCATAATGATGATCGTGAAGACATCATCTGTAAAATCTTCTTAAACTGTATGTTTTGGTAAGGCCTACATATGACTTCTCTTTTAGTGTTCCTTTTTTTCCATAGCTTGGACTGCTTCACCCAATACTAAAAAATCTTCTATTTAGTTAAATCACGGAATAATTAACATCACTCCCTGTCTGCATGTGCATAGCCCTGAAGATGTATATGAAAACAAAATACAAAAACTACTCTTTTTTCCCCTAGAAGATAAGTTAAAACTATATTTACTAAATGAATGATCACAATCCAATCAAAGTTTTGCACTGAGGGGAGTTTTAGTTGTTTTCCCACCAGAATTTAGAGAGCTTTGTAATCTAAAAGATAATCCCCAGGAGCTTTGAATATTTCTCAATATTTGCTGAGTGGAGAAAAAAGAAAAAGAAAAAGAAAGAAAGAAAGAAAGAAAGAAAGAAAGAAAGAAAGAAAGAAAGAAAGAAAGACAGGAATAGCTTTGTGGAAGGGTGTGTATGTGCACGT
Organism: Ctenosaura bakeri; assembly: GCA_948474755.1. NCBI lineage: Eukaryota > Metazoa > Chordata > Lepidosauria > Squamata > Iguanidae > Ctenosaura > Ctenosaura bakeri. The sequence continues at coordinate 357,104 of CAOLHI010001017.1, forward strand.
GTGTGTGTGTGTGTGTGTATCCTTATATTATCCCCTTGTATTGCTTAAGAACAATGTTTATTTGGCAAAGGAGGACACTTCCCTTTTGAAAGGTCCTTTCATTCTTTATTAAGAAGAGGAATTTGTAAATGTTTGTATAAATTGTTAAGATGGGGTGAATGTTAGAAACAGCTTGTAATTCAATAAAAATGCAGAAAGCTTCTCTTGCAAGATCTCTTTCATACTGGTAGTCTTATTAATAATACTTAATCATTCAGTCTGGCATTTACACACTGATTTTTGTTCCACTTCCTTGATTTCATTAGTGCTTATTTGCCATAATTAAAACCCATTGCAGAGGATCATAAGGGGAGTTAATGCAAAAGATAATATAAATGCATCTAATCATGTAGGCTTTCAAGTTCTATTTTCCAGTACACAGGATTGCTTTGTTACTATGTCTTGTTGATGACATGACTATATTACACTGAGCATGCTGCTTCTATATGGGACTGTGTAATAAATGTGCTTTCACAGAAGATAGCAAGTCACATCAGAGAATATAAATATGAACATCTTCTGGTTGAGTAATGCTTGACATAGTTCTACAGGCAAGAATCAATTAGACTTTTTAATGGCATATTTATTTTAACTTTATTATAAATATTTTTATAACACTCTCTGGATACAGTCTCATGGTGTTTTATTAAAAATCCTATACAGAAATTTGAAGTTCTGAATATCATGTTTGCAACACATTTAATGCTCTCAGTTGCATCATCTTTATGCAGGTACTTTCACATTGGGTGGGACAGTGCCATTTTAGCTTTCGAGTATGACTCTGGAGAATGGAATGGAAACCCACTGGGTGACCTTGTGGAAATCACACTCTCAGCCTCAGAGGAAGGCGATAGGAAACCCCCTCTAACCAAATATTGCCAACAAAACCTGTGATAGGTTCTCCTTCGGGTTATCCTAAGTCTGAAATGACTTGAAGGCACATATTGGGAAGATCTGAACTGTTTTTTTAAAAGTGCTCTACTATATGTGTGTGTGCGCGCGCATGCGTGCATAGACACATGTGTGATTGGCTTGTAAGATAGCTGAACCTTTTGTCCAGTTTCTGTATCAGATGAGCTATACATTTTTATTATGTGTAAGCTATACATTTCTTTTTAAAATTAAGTTAGCTTTTTTCTTGAGTTCCTTTGAGATATGTGTTCCTGACATGAAAGAAGTATGTGTTCCACAGCAAGTATGTTTAACAGTGCCACAGCATATTTGAAGAATTGTGGGGTGAAGTGGGAGACTGGGGACATTTCTACTGTCTGTACAATAGATTCTGTCTTATCAATGATAGTGGGAACATGGCAGAAAAATCCCTTTGTTGGGCAGATGAGACCAATCTTAGGGTCCTTCATGTTAAAATTAAACATATTCTCATGTTTCAGTTCTCGCTCCAGTAATATGAGAAGCATTGGATCCAGTAGGAGAACCTCTTTCCTATAAAAAGCCTTGCCCCTGACTTCTGCTATCGCTTTGGATTGCAGATAAGAGTTTGCATTTTCTAATACTTCCCAGTATAAACACACACACACACAAAGACACATATACTCTCTACATTTAAAAAAACAATGCACCAGGGACTTGATTTAGCATAGTCTTCACTTCTATGTTACTTTCCCAGGAGCTTTTGGAATGGAGCAGCATTCAAAATTATGCTCCCCAGTAGTTCTGACACAATCCAGGATTCACTGCAGTCTAGATAAGGTGCAGCACAGTTATGAAGTTAATGGGCTAAATACTGTAAATGTTCAAGCCAAATATCACTCACATGTTCACATCAGAGTGCAGCCTTCCTTTTTGAATCTTCTCTGTTAAAAAACAGAAAACTTGCTGTAGCCTTCTATCTGATATGTTATTTTATTCTGTTTTTGGATTTTTTTTAAATGGGAATATTTTTAAAAAGTGACCTCAAACTAAGTTGCCTGAAGTGGCACAGTTCAAAAAGAGTTGCATTCTATAATTTTTGTGTTCATGTGATTTGGCTCTGAAATCAGAAACTCTGACAGTGTGTTCATTTAGAAATAGGCGTTAAGTGTGCTAATATTTTTTAAAAATGATTTTGAAGTACAGCAACTAAACTGTGCCTGCCCTGTATGTTGGGCTTCCATTGCAGGAACCTCCACATAAAACAAAACAAAAAACAAAACAAAAAAAATTGAGGTGCTTCCCATTGTAATCAAATGGATGCAATGTGTGTACCCCTACAGCAGCACAGGCGTGTGCCAGCACCATCCATTGACTATAGTGGTATATGATGCTTCACAGAAGCTCATATCAGTGCATGCAAAAGTCATGCCAGAAGAGAGTGCACTGTAGTCTAATGTAGGATGGATATTATTTCTTTTTATCTGTTTGTTTTATATTAGTTGCTGTTTGGCTTTCCAGTTCCCTATTCATCTTTTGCCTTACTTAGAATTAGAGTTTATTAACAGAAGTTATTTCTCTTTCTTTCCTGAATTTCCACATTCTTTCCAGCCAAGAATCTAAACTTGCAAAACTTTTCAAAGTAATATGGATTCTATTTTCAGGCAATATGCCAATACTGTATCAAGTTACAAACAAACAGAACACCTTCTGACAGTCTTTCAGAAAATGCTATCTTAGTTACCATGGAAGTAATACATCTTAGTTATCATGGAAGTAAACCATAGACAGGAGGCCCCTTAGCAGTTCTGTCGGGATTTTTTTCCCCCTATAAAATGCAATCATATAATAAAAAAGTGGTGACATTCTGCAATATTTGTTCTCTTTGTTTCCAAATATATACATACAATTATACATATAAAATTTTAGTATAGAATAAATTTCCTATCTAATTACTGTTAACTATATATTGGAAATTTTACTAAGTTCACCTATATCATTTTGACTTCCTTTGCTGTCCACACAAAGTAATTACATTTACGCTATTTCATTTTTACTTAAGAAATTCCCTTAATTTTAATTTATCTCCAGCTTTTGAACTGTTGGAGTACACATTTCATCTAACATCTTTACAAAACTATAGTTATTTACAATACCTAATTAAATAATATGTAAAGCAAATCTATACTTGTCTTAATCTATACCAGTGGTTCTCAACCTTCCTAATGCCGCGACCCCTTAATACAGTTCCTCATGTTGTGGTGACCCCCAACCATAAAATCATTTTCGTTATTTTTTTATTTTTTTATTATTTAGTTAGTTAGCTAGTTAGTTATTTCCAACATCAAATAGATTGGAAACACTGCCCTAAATCACTGCTCTGGATAGACTTCTAATGCCTAAAAACTGGTAACCCTCCCCCCTTTTTTTAAGTACAGAAAGCGTCCATCAATGCCAGAATTAAGGCAGTAGTTCTAGTTCTGAATGTTGGGTTTCCACAGTTCAAAAAGCCAGTCACTCCCAAAAGCAATGCCAAAACAGCCCACATTTTACACGAGGCGCAGGGAGGAAAGGACAGGGAGAGAGGAAAGATGGCAGCGGCATAAGCAGACGCATTTTGTCTCACTCCCTCCCTTCCTCCCTCCCTTAAAGGGAGTGCAGACGCTGAACATACAAAAAGCGAGGAATGCAAGACAGTCAGGGCGAAGAACACAACACGTGCATGTGGCAAGCGCCAAGGGTCCACGCGCAACAAAAGCAAGAGGAGAAAGTCATCCTGGCTATTTCTACACTAGACTGTTATAGTGCTATGATTCCACTTTCACCATCCTATGGAATCCTGGGGTTTGCAGTTTGAACCCCAGCGCAGGGGTCTCAGAAGCACTGCTCCCATTGGCTGTGAGGCCACCTTCTTTTAAAAGGGGGGGCAGGATTGAGGAGCGGCGACCCCTGTGAAATGGTCGTTTGACCCCCAAAGGGGTCCTGACCCCCAGGTTGAGAACCACTGATCTATACGTTTCTTTCTGTTCCACAAGTCATACATGTGTCCTTCTTCGTTTCCGAAAATTCTACATATTCCCATCTAAGCTTTCATTTATCAATTGTTATATAATTTGTAACATATAAAATATTCTTTATATTTTGTTCTGATAGAATTATTGTTACCCTGTATGTTGGGGGTCCCGGGAGGGGCGCCCAAATAACCAAATAAAAACACAAGTTGGGGGAATTTAGCTTGAGCACTCTCTCGGCTAAACGAGAGGCAGGGTAACATTAGCAAGGATCTGTAACCCTATGTATACAGCGGCGGGTCAGAGAGCGGCTAGATAAGGTTTTCAAAGTAATAAACAATATTTTGTTAAAGACAAGAAACACGCAAGACAAGACATAAACTAACTAGCTGAGAAATAGAAATGGGGAGCTTTTGGGAGAGGCAATACGACACCTGGTCTTGTAGTCCTGGGGAGAAGCGGGGTTCCGGGGAAGAGAGCTCAGCGGGGCTCGCTGAGGGGAGTTTCCTTAGACAACCGGCAGCAAGGCGAGATGGAAGTCCAAAGTAGTCTGAAGACCATTTGGAAATGAGGGGTTTTTATAGGGGAATCTGTGCCTACCGGCCATGGCATGCCAGGTGAGAACAAAGGGAGTTTAGAGCTGGACAAAGAATTTGGAAAAGGTCAAGTTTGCATGATGAGCTTAACGCTCGACGACAATAGTTTGGCCAGTATGTAAATGTCCTGTCTAAAAGGACTGGTTCGGCTGAGAGCCGTGCGGCTATTGTACGGTTTGCAGTGGGAAGTTCCCTGAAGCTACGAGCGAGGCTTGAGTTGCTGGCCTCAATAGGGTCTGGAATGTAAAACCATTAGTGGCCGCACCCTGTCTGTGCTTGTCCGGAGAACCTCGCAAACACGTGGAGTGAGGTGGCTGGAGAAAGGTCAAGCAAAGGCCAAATTGTTTGATATCAAAATGATATCTGGGGTCCTCACCAACAGTGCCATAGCTGGAGTAACATTATATACTTTTACATAAGACCATATCTATTTGCATATATTACCGGTTGCCATTGTTTTTCTATTAAGTTAACTTGTTTCCCTTTTAAATAGTGAGAAAGTACATCAAACTTTTTCATTTCAACCATTTTTAACATCCATTGTTTATGTCTGAAACATAAGGTGTTTTCCAAGATCTTGCAAAAATCATTCTAGCCAATGTTATTAAATATAGTAATATTCATTTGTTTTGAGGTATAAAATTTTTATCTAACATATGTGTCATATTTAATAAATATAATTCTGGTAACATAGGGAACGAAACTTTGAATATTTCCTTTAAGGCTTCATGTATCTTTATCCAATATTTCTTAGTACTTGGACAGGTCCACCATATATGATAAAATGTACCTGTATTGTCTTCACATTTCCAACACTTGTTGTTTCCTGTATGGTATATTTTATCAATCTTTTCAGGTGTAAGATAGTACCTGTACATCATTTTGATAAAGTTTTCTTTTAGATCCTGAGAACGGATAAATTCGTTTGTATTTTTCCATGCCGTCTCCCAATATTCAAAAGGAATTTCATGTTGGAGATTCCGCGCCCGCCCATTTTATCATTACTTCTTTCACTGTTTCATTTTCCAGTTTATGAGTTAGGAAGTATTTGTAAAATTGTGAAATCTTATGTTTTGTTTTAAGGAATATTATAGTCTCCAACTCATTATATGTTTTTTGGGTTGATAAGCCTTCTAACTTTTGGTCCATTATATAATGTTCTTTCAATTGAAGATATGGAAACCAACTAATTTTGAAGCCTTGTGAGCGGAGTTCGCATCCTTACTCCTTCTTGTTTATCTTGAGTTATTAGATCTTTATATCTAATCCATTCCTGGTTTCGGTCAGTCCATTTCCCATATAGGGCTTCTTGAGGAGATAGCCAGAGTAGTATTTTATTATAAGTAGACTTCTTTACATTCTTCCAAATTTTAATTAATGATTTTCTTATATAATGGTTAGTGAAGTCTTTATCTATTTTTTTCCTTAACATACCATAAATAGGCATGAAATCCAAATCTCATGTTTGATCCTTCTAATGTTAAAAGTCTTTTATCCTTCAGCACAATGCAATCCTGTATCCAAACCATTGCGTTGGCATAGTAATATAACTTTAAATCTGGTAGATCACATCCTCCTCTCTTCTTTTGTTCTGTCAGCAGCTTCCATTTAATTCTTGGCTTTTTACCCGATCAAATAAATTTAGATAACTCTTTTTGGTTTATCATTTGTAATTTCATTTCATTTCATTTCAAATTTCATTTGTTTTATTTATTAGACTAAATTTGTCTAATGAAGTTGAATTTATTGCCTTTCTCCAACTGTGTGCCTGCGTTCACTTTTATTCAAGGTTTTACTTGCCACTAGCAGTGACACAAATAGCAGCACTGACTTTGGTACCCGGCTGTGACGAACCTGATGGGAGGGGGTCTTGACAACAGAGCCTCCTTGGCAACTGAGAGTGTTTAAGCTGATTGGATAGTGAAATGGAACCTTGGATAGCCTGGGGAGGGGCTGGTGGAAAGAGGAAAATAACGGATTTTAACTGTCTGGTGTGTGTTTGAAGAGGAGAGGTTGGAGATTTGAAGAGTTCTGTGAGAGAGAGAACTGAGAAATTGGGTGTATGAGAGATAGTGAATGAATTGAAAGAGAGAGGGAGAGAGAGATAAGAATGGTGTGCTGTTTATAAACATTTAGATACTAAACACATTTAAAGCAACAGTGTTACAGTAAATGTTTGAAGTTCTGTGTTCCTCAAAACAGTGTCACAGAGTCTTATTTTGAATCCTGGAATATACACGCTACCAATAATATCATCTTGACCTTAGTGCCAACAGTACCACAGTTTTGGAAAATATAAATCACTGCCGATCCTGACATCTGGGAGAAGGGCAGATTTAGGGAAGGCAGTAAAAGGGGGAGAGTCCTAAAAGGAAGAAGCCAAGGGGGAACAAGAGTGAGGAAGGGACTGCATTCTCAGAGAGGGAGAACTGAGGCAGACCCATTTGTCCTGGCCCTGGCTTGATTCAGAGATCTCCCTGGCTGTTCAGTTCTGATCACAAACAGGTGTCAGGCTGGCAGGCCTTCAGTGTGAGGCTTGGGTGCACCTTTTGCACTCAGCACTGATGGGCAGTGGTTTTTCCATGCGTTTAACACTGGTCTTGGTGGCTTTCATTCCAGAGTATGGTGAAGAGGGGATCACAGCTGTCAAGAATACCTTTGCTGTCACTAGTGGGGAAGGATAACATATCCTCTCAAAAGGGATGAACAAGAAATGAAGGAATATGAAAGGGGGTGCCAAACAGTATACTAATTTTTCCTCAGTGCATTTATTTCAAAAATGAACCATTTGGTTCAGCTCTTTGTTTGATTGTTTCACATTCAACAGATTGCATATTTTTTATACCTGTTAGAAGCCCAAAAGTGGGGGACAGGGGAGCAGATACAATGCTGCATGAAGTATGTATCCAACACACTGGTCCACTTCAGTAAATAGTTTTGGAAACACAGTTCTAAATCTTAAATCTTAAAGGAACCCATTCCCAGCTTTCTGACAGTATGAATTGTTATGAAAGAGAGAAAAATTAGCTATCAGGTTACAAAATACCAGATCAAGCATTTACAGAAAGAAAATGTGTGCTGGGTTGTGTATAAACTAACTATAGGAATCTGGAAGAAAGCTAAGGGGAACATTCATTTTAAAATTCTTTTGATTATAGGCTTGGATCCTTACACCTACCTCAGCAGGCAAATGGGAATTTTGTTCTCCCTATTGTGCTCTTCAGAGCTTTCTGGGAACATCCAAAGGTAGCATTAGTCAGAAGCATAAATTCAGCTTTCTAATTATTCTAGATTTTCGTTTTTAAGTGAAAATGTAAAATCAACTGATGGGAAGAGGAGCATTGTCATCTTTTCCATTGAGGCTTAGCTGGAAGCTATTCTCTTTTTCAAAAGAAAAATAGCCCCCTTCACTCACCCCAAGCTTTGCTGCCTAGCTCCTAGCTAGCTCCTTAGTACTTGACAGACTGTAAATTTGCTTTGAACTTATTCTTCTTGAGATTATAAATGAGTCAGATCCCAGTTTTTTGTAGTAGATATAAATATACGGGTAGAAACAGGTTGGAGGCAAGAAAAGTGCAAAATGGAAGAGCAGTGAGTGAGTGGTTAAATTTCTGTGTGTAAACCAAGGATTTGTGATACTGCTACAACTTTAAAAAGAGAAAATGGAAACAGAGAACTAGAGGAGGTAGATGTTGGTTTCAAGTAGGATTATAATCTAGCTGTTGTTTTATATGCCTGGCTAGCAAAACTATGGTTCTTTATTAGCTAATTGGTATAAAGGCCTGCAGGTCCTGTCTTTTCTGCTCCTAATCCACAGAATTCTAGACTCCAGCCATAACCATGTGGATCATAGAAGGGAGAAGAGAAACTGGACTGGAATGTGGGCAGCAAAACAGTTTAGGCTTGTCAATATGTGTTTTTATGAATTGCTCTATAGAATACTATTACATTTTTCAGGAAAGAGGTGTTTATGTTCACTTAGGTTTTCTCCTAGCAATTTTTTGGCAGATTTTTCAATTGTACTACACCTTTGGCATTCTTCTAGATGACTCATAAACAGTTTTATAAACAAAGAATACATTTCAACTTACAATTCCAAGGTATGGTATCAGGATACAGCCATCTTGGAAGTGCGAAGCAACTGGATTTGATCAGTTTGTGGACTACCTTAATTCAATCTGTTATTATCTTGAGCTCCTTTACAAAAGAAATGTAGCATATAAATCAAAGAAGTGAAATAAAAATAACATACGCGGTTCTGTTGTGGCTTTCCTGGCCCATCTGAGGTTGTTTTTTAAAAAACAACTGTTAAGCCTATTTGGGTACTATTTACACGCTGTGCTGTGTCTAGGGGATGGACTGATGGATAAATCCTCTAAAAATAGGTGATACATTCATTTACTCTTTTAGAAAAGATATTGTGAAACCTTTCCCTTTATTTCTCTTCCTTCTTTCCTTTTAAACTTTCCATGGAAACTCTATGGTATGTTTCAGGTCTCCTTGAATCTAAGAGCTGTAGAAAGCAATTAGAAGCATGCTCATGTCCAAATGCAGATGATCCCTATTGCTTTTGATGTCATGAGTATCGCAACATGAATGCTGTTTCTTTACATTTGGTGAGATGATCCATTTTATACAAGATTTCTTCATCAGTCTTGGCAATAGATTTTATCTGAACAGAAAACAATCTGGACAGTATTAAGTGAAGTATGTTTAAGATCATTGATATACTACAAGGCATGTAGTATCTAGGATTCGATGGACTATGGGGGTATCCATAATTGAGACTAATAGAAATAATGTCCTGAATACCTCTTGAGGAGGCCAATCTGATCAGTGAAGGAAGGATCTATAGTATATGGCATGTTTAATGTTGCTTCTGCCACAGAAATAATAGTTGAACCACAATTTTTGAGTCAGATTAAAGCATAGTAATATTGTAAATTAATACTATTAATTAAATCAATAGTGTTTTTTGTAATGGATTTTGTATTTCTTTATTGCATTTATCTTGAATGGTAATTTGGTAAAGTGAGGGGTGTTGGTAGCTCTAGTTGGAAGGGAGATTCAGGAAAGGGGAAAGACCTGTCAGATTGAAAGAAACTGAGCAGCAAAAATGGGAAGAAAGTTCACCACAGGGTTTTCAAAATAACAGGAAAAGTCTCCAAGGTGTTTCTTAATGAGGAGGACACATGAAGTTGCCTCACCTCACAGCTCTTCAGAGTTGTGCATTAATCAGTTAATAAGTTGTGTTCTGTAGTGCCTGAAAGCTTTAGCAAAGTACTCTGAAACATTGACAGTTTCTGATAAATTATTTCTTATTAGTGAGAAAGCTTTGTCATTAGGCTGTGGCAGATGTTCTGGTACATGGGAACGCTGATGGATTGTGGGTAAGGGCTATGTCAGGCCTTACTATGACTGAGAGAAAAGAGTTGTTACAAAGGGCAGAGCTGAGTTACAGTAAGCCAGTGCAGGGGCGGCCAGGAGTGTTAAAAATGTTGTGATTTTATTATCCCATTGATATCTTTTTTTATACTGGTTTGAGTTGGATTTTTGAGCCTCTTAAGCCTGAGAGGCTTGAAACATTTTGATAATAAAACTATATAACATAAGATAAGTACTTGTGGGCAGAGGTATGTGCTATTCTATGTTTGTTAGAGTTAATTGAAAACTTTATACAATTCCTGACATTTTCATTTTTCATCTAAAGCATTTGAAACTACTTTACATTGGGGACTTGAGCCACTTTTTGATTCCCTACTGAAAACCTGACCCACTTTGCTGCTATGCATCTCTGAGTTCTGGGCTCTCTATTTGTCATGCCCTTATTAATTCTCAAAGAAGTCTAGAAGTAAAATTGCAGCCCTGAAAAAGACTGAAACAAAACACTGTAAAATTAGTAGCACATAGGTACAAACCTTCTGCTCAGTGTTAGCAAAACATCAGTGATTCAACAGATATAATGTTCACAGTCCAAATACCTGGAAAAAGAAGCAAGCCCCCTGTTTCCCCTTGCTTGGGGAGATTTTTAAGATCTTTCTCAGTAGCTCTTTCCAATTGTGCTGAACAGCTGCTGTATAAAATTCTTGTAGTGTTGATGTTTAATCTTTTGTTGCAGAAAAGAAATGTATTTTGAGGAAAATGTGATTCCAATACTGGACAACTGTGGGAATATTAGCCCCTGAAAATGAAGGTGTTTGCCTTGACTGCACCAAGGATAAATGTTAAATAAATTAGCCTAACTCAGTGTGGCACACATTCAGCCTTCCAGATGTTGTTGGACTGCAGGTCCCAGCAGCCCTAGGCAGCATAACCAATTGTTGGGACTTCCAGGAAATTCAGTCAAATGTCAGTCAGTCTGATCTATTTCCTACTCTTAGTTCCAATTAAAGTGGACCCATTGAATTAAGGGAATTTATATAAGTGTTGATTTGCTAAGTTTTCATTGATTCACTGGGTCTAATCTGGCTAGGACTAACAACAGGAACAAATACAATAAACAGTAGCTATTTCTAGTGTTAGTATCCCAAAATGTTTTGGGAGCAACAGTATTGCTGACAGGTGCTAGCAAAAGTATGTCTGTTATATGAGTTTGATTGCACAGGAGTGGTCAGATTGAGGTTTCTATGTTAATGGATCTTATTTTTTCTGAGTTTTTCTTCTCCTAGATTTATGTTATCATTATATTTATTATAGCCATCAATGTGTACAAATGTTTAGTTTTGTATCAGTGCATTGGATATTGTGTAATTGAACGGCTACTTCCACTTTTTATTGTTCTTCCGAAGGCAAATCTTATTTTTTCCCCCTACTCTTATCCTAACCATAAATGTCATTGTCCCTTTATTTATTACATCTTTCAGTACAGCTTGCTGGGGAAGCATCTTCACTTGTTAGTAGACATCCATCTTGAAATTCATGTACTGTATACAATATCACTATGGGCTTTTTGCTGTGTACCAATAAATGCAATTTATAAATGTTTTCTGCATGGATTCATATCATATCTTCCTTTATCTCCATCTTTGTTACAGTCATTGTTTATGGTTATAGCTGATGGATGTCAGAGTTCACTAGCTTTCCATTATCTTAATGCAGATAAGCAATGAATGAATGCCTTGCTATTATAATCTCCACCCCTGTCCCCATTCACGTTTCTCTCTACTTTGATAATAGACTGTCTTGAGAAGTCTTTTAAAAACAAAATCGGTGCAGTACTTTTGAGAAAAAGAAATCTGATAGTAAAATAAGGCAACATTGTGTTCATGGATTTTTTTGTGAGATATTTTAACCAACCTTGATATGTACAGTACAAAATAAGAATAGCTCACTTGCCTCTGCATGTCAACTGTCCAGGGAAGAAATATAAATAACTGCTGAAAAAAACATAACATAAACATCCTCACTGTTAGTAGTCATACATCTTGGCCTTGTATAGAATGAACAGATCTGTTTAATTTTTGAAGTTATCAAGGTCAGTGATTATTTCTAGCAGTAATTTGACCATGCACTGTGTGAAATAGTTCCTTTTGTCTGTCCTGAATCTCTCACTGTTCAGCTTCAGTGGATGATGCTGGGATGCAGTATAATGAAAGAGGCCAAGAAGTTTCTTTCTGTCTAATTTCTCTACAGTGTGCCTAACTTTACATGCTGATATCATGTTCCCTTACTCACCTGTTTTTTTGTAAGATAAATTTCCTTTTCTCATGGGGCTGGTGGTGGTGCAGCTCCAACCTCTTGACCATTCTTGTTGCTTTTTGGTGTACTTACTCCAACTGTATAACATCCTTTTCATCCAGAACTCTGCATGGTATTCTACGTGTGGTTACACACCGATCTTTACAATCATGGTATGTTATTGCCAGTTTTATTTTTTATTCATCTTCTAATTAAGCCCAACTTTGAAGTTGCCCTTTTCACAGCAGTTGCAGTCTGGGCTAGATCTTCCATTGACGTATCCACCATGACCATAACCTAAGCTCTCTGTTTTGGTCAGTCACTTCTTTCTCAGGTCCCATCAGTATATACACGAGGCTGCGATTTTTATGACTCTACACTTGAAGGACTTGGTATTTGAAACAGTTTCTTACTCCTGTGTACTAGGTATATGTGATAAATGACACAGAGTCTATTTTGATGGAGAAAAGGGGAGGGATAACTGTTTCACTATGAAAAGAACATAACTACAAAAGTTTCTAAAATACACTGAGTTTGGTTATATGTTTTATTTATTTTTTTTCTTTGATTATTTTATATTAAGAATCTTGCTGAGAATCTCACTTTCCTCTCAGAATATGAAATGTGATGTGTTCTGGACTGTGACAGTTGTTCATCTTAACAGGGTATAAGGGGACAAAGAAGGGCAAGGAATGAGGAAGCAAGTTTTCATCTGCCAAGTTGACTCTCTGAGGTCTGATGTTACGTTTAGTAGAGTTTGCTTCATGCTGATCCTTCTTACGTGCATATGTTGCCTAGACTGAAGCTCAGCACTGGACCAATCTGCTTTCTCATAGTAGCTGTGCACTGCTAAGTTATTTTCTTGAGCTATTAATGCCATCATTTTGACCCAAGTTTGAATCTTTATCCTACACATTGTCTGATTCTTGAGCCTTGTGTTTTGTTTATTTGGGCTGGCTTTTTTTGGTGTCTTCTGAGTGATCTTGAAATTACTCTTATAAAACTGGTGATGAATATAACGCTCTATGTGAAGAATAAACAGAATTGATGAAGCTGGCTACCTTATGCCTAAGAATCCCTTTATTTTTTATATTTTTTTTAATATTTAAAGAATCCCTGTATATTTTAAAGTAGATACAGCAAAATGGTGATCTGGGGCTTTAATCCAACGACAAAGAACTCTCATATTTCCACTGTTGTAGTTGCTAATCTCTTCAGATGAATGAGGGTTTGTTCTGTATGTACTAAACAGAAGCAGTTATGAATTACTATGTGGCTTGTAGACACATATAATATCTTGTTTGATATCATTTGGTTTTCAACAGAACAAAAGCTCTAAATAGAAATTGAAACTTGAAAAATATATGGGAAAATTCTGTCAGAACCTCTGATCTTATGTAGATAGAGTGGAAAAATTAACGAGTCCTCTGTGTCTCAAAGTAAAGGGCTGACGTGCTGGATCAGGTCAGGAGATGTTTATCAAAGCCCCTGTTTTTCATACTGTGGATCAAGAGGCTTTTCTTTGGCTCACAGTGAATAACTGAAATGCATAAAAGGAGAAAAGCCTTCCAACAACTCTACATTTACTCACACTAGTAAGGAAGAGGTTAAAGAGCCTTTGGCAGTATATTGATTTCTACAGGAATGATGCAGCAGAGTTTTATTGGGTTGAGATTCTACCTCAACCCAATAAAACGGTTTTGGTCCTAAACTGCTGCCTGACATCAGTAATAGAGAACAAATTGAAACTAAATCCAGACAAGATAGTGATACTCCTGATCAATAGAAAGGCAGATCAGGGAAGAGGGATTCAGTTTGTGCTGGATGGGGTTATACTCCCATGCAGGTCTATAGCTTGGGCGTGATCTTGACTTTAACCTTCAACCTGGACATTTAGATCTTGGTGGTGGCAAGGAGCACATTTGCGTAGTTAACGCTTGCACACTAAGTTCCTTGAGATGGCAGACCTGGCCACAGTGACACATGCGTTACTTACATTCCATTTCCATTACTTCAACATGGAACTTTCACTTGGTCCAAAGAGCTGCAGCCAGATTGTGAACTGGGGCTGGTTATAGGGAGCATGCAACTCCCTTGTTGTAACACACCACTGGCTGCCTATCTATTTATGGACACAGTTCAAAATGTTTGAAGTCCTGTATGGTATCAGTGAATAGAACCAATGTTTCTGGCTGTTCAGTTGTTGTTGAATTCAAATATGACTTCTGTTTCAACATGAGTTGCTGATCAGGTTTTTTTTAAGTTTTAAAAACTAGACAGACAATGAATCTGTCTTTGGAATTAATTCAGCTGACTATAAGTATACTCAATGTGTTAGATTTTTATTATACCTTTTTCATTTAAGCATGCAACACTGCATGTTTTGAGATCAAACTCCTTTTGTCTTTAAAGTGGCTTTAATAAATCATGACACACTGGTATACTGCATAATTCTGTAAATTAAAGTAAAATGGACTAAGCAAAATACATTATCGGTGGTTGGTTAACCTTTGGAACTCTATCCGAATTTAAGTGAGGATCCAGAGTCAGCTGTGTACTGATATTTTAAAAAATCAAAGGAACACAACAGAAAAAAGAACAGCAAATGGAAGGATTGAGTAAGGAGGAGAGATGCAAAAGGTAAATAACTAGCATCTTCAAGGGAAATGAGACTTACCAAGGATGTCATCAGAGAGATATCCAGGCCTAGATATGTTTTGAAGGCAATGTGAGACTTTTTAAAAGCTTCTGGGGACACAAAAGCATGTTTAATATAAGGCATACAAAACATATTTATTGCCCCAAATGCATAGGTTTATGCACTTTCAAAATATTTAAAATGATAAGACAAAGTGAGAAAAAAATCAAGCATATAACAGAAGCAGACCTGAGAGATGTACTATTTCTTTCCAAATCCCTTCCCACTAAATCTTCCACTGCTGCTTACAGCTATATGCCTTCTCATTTGAGTTATACAGTGAACCTCAATGTTTCTTGTCAGGTGGCTAGATGCATTATGAAAGTTTTATGGCCAATTATGGTTTCTGTGTGCTATGTCGTTGTCCTGCTTTAATGGTCTAAAGTCAGGGGATTCTCCAGATGTTGCTGCTCCTATCAGCCCTTACCACCACAACCAACAGTGAGGAGTCATGGGAGCTGTGATTGCATGTCATCTAGAGGGCCTCATCCTTTCGTCTCCAAGTAGAAGTTACCTCAGTGGCTTCACTTTCTGTTGCTACACTGTTGGAAAATCAGCCAACCAACCCCTAGTTTTCTTTGGAATCAGCAGTCGCAACTCCAAGCTATTCAGTGAATGATCATTGCATTTATGTAAAAAAAAAAATGTTCATTTTTATATTCTTATTATGTAGAACTATATTGGAAATAGCCATTTTGTCTGCATGGTAATATAATTTCTTTGAATATCTTTGTATTATACATTAGGAGAAATATATATAACTAAATCAGGTCTGCAAACAGCACGACCATAATCTTTTTCAGATTGTACAACTTCGGCTGAAGAGATGTAGAAATGGCAATAATATTGTTTCTTTGCTCCCAGAGGAAATTTATACAAAATGCAGGGCAGATTTCTGTTTAAGATGCTAATCTTAAATGCTTCTTATATAGTATATGCATGAGCACATGTGTGCATGCATACACACCATCTCTCTATCTATCATTTGTCTTATGTAGGTCCCTGCAGCTTTATTTTACAAGTAATATTTTGGAGAAAGAAATGAGTGAGCAAATGAATAGCCATAGGTGGATGATAGTAGATAAAACAATGTTATAGACAGGCAGTCCTCCAGAGCAACTGGAGAGTACAAAATATAGATTGATCTATTCACTGTGGTATTCTGAAACAAGCATGGCTCCCCAGATTGAAAGATTGAGAATTTTTTGCCATTTGTCAGATGATCTGTAGTCTATCTGGAGTCCTGTTACCATATTCTGGCTGCCTCGGTATCCAGGCTGTGATGGTGGTAAAATCCAGACAGAGTTAAATCAATACTCTTCTTAAGCATTCTTAAGTGTTAGAATATTTATCTTGGACAATATTTATCTGGTAATCTTTTAGGCTGTTTATTATGTACAGCAATAGATATACAAACATATGTAGTCCCATTATGGAAAAAAACACAGATATAAATGTTGGACACCTTGCTTTTATCCCATTACATTGCATTGCATGTCAGGCATCATATTACATATATAAGTAAGTTGTTAAACCTCCACAAGGACTGAAACTTTATTTCTGTGTCTTTCTAGCAAGCTTCTCTAATGTTCACACAGAGGAACATTTTCATGTTAATATGACTTCTTCATGGTCTCTGTGTCTCACACAATAGGAATCTTCACGCATGTGCAGTAGCTTTTCAGAATGTTCCAGAGCTGAGCAGCTTGGCGGGAACCCCTCCCCCATTCGGTACTGAACATGCTCAGTCCCGCCAAACTAATGGTCTCTCCTCAGTTTCTTTTTGTCTGCCGACCGGTTAGCAACTTGGATACATTGTTCCTCTGCTGAGCAGTTTTGCTTTTTGGATATTTCTTCTTTCTTTTAAGACTGTGTAAGAACTCTTCCCCTCTTTTTCTTATGTCTGCTTTGTTTAAATTCTGTGCCTGTGGTTGCAAGGTTCCCTTTTCGGACGCACATTCCGAGTGCCTTTTCTGCCTCAGCGAGGCCCACAATGTCTGGGCGTGTCCCATTTGCAGGGAATTCACGGCCCAGACGTTGAAGAACAGGGCCTCTAGACGAAACTCTTATTGCTGGGAGCAAGCTTTAAAGATTAAGGAGCAGGCAGCGTCCAACACTGTCCTTTTTACCTCCATGGCATCCTCCCACCTGTCCACATCTCTTAAACCAGTGACAACACCCTTGTCGATATCGATCTTGTCGATATTGACCTTGACGGTATCGGGCTCGGTACCGTCGTCGGCACCCTTGCCTCCGGTTTCCTCGCTCCCCAGGATTCCGAAGCTTACTAGGACGCCAATTGTTACTTCTTCTTCTGGAGATGCTTCGTCGGGATCTCAACTGGCCTCATCTCACTCTCGCAAGGTCTCAACATTGGCCCAGCGAAAGCAATCATCTTCTCACCTGCCAGATCTTCCTGTGAAAGATAAGAAGAAGAAAAAGGAGAAGCACTGCTCTCCTTCCCCTGTGGCACATCAGGCGTCGATCTTGCCGACACCCCCTCCGATGCAGCCTGCTGTGGCTATCGTGGAGGAAGAGGTCGCTCACTCCTGACCTTCCGGAGGATTGTGAGGAAGCCTGGTCGGTCCTTCCTATACCGGTGTTACTGGAGCCCTCCTCCGATGTTGAGCGCTGGCCTTCACCATCCTTGTCGACCCAGTCTGTGCCGCCTCTGGTTATGGCAGCGATTATACAGGCTCCACCGACCCAGTTGCTCGACGCAGCTTATTCTGAGCTTGACTGTCTGCCTGTCCTTGAAGCTCCTCTGGCTCCTTCTTGGGACTGGCCTAGGCCCTCTTCCCACGACAGTGCTCGTTCGAGCATAGTGCGCTCTCCGGGAAACGGTGACGCTGCTGGTCTCCGCACCACTCCAGGCACTCTCACTCTCCATCATCTGTATCTCAATACTGTACGACATCACAGTATTGTTGTTCAAAATCTTGGTCCTGGTCTTGCTTGCCATATTTTCGGCGATCACTAACACTCCTGCGACCGCTCGCCTCATGCTCGGCCGGCTTCACCGCCTCCTCGGGTAACAGCAACCATTTCACGCCCACCGCCAGACACCCAGCTACCACTGACTCTTCCAGCTTCCTCGACAGTGTCGGCACCAACTCAATCTTTCGCCCCGTCCAATCCCGGTGGTTATTCTGGTTGCGTTGCTCTCCAACGTGCCTCCACCAGTTCTGATAACTTTGGTACCCGCCACGGTACCAGCCTCTACCGGGCCACCTCCAACAACTACCCCAGTTGCAGTGCCTGATTTGCCTGGGCCACCCAGGCCTCCTTTCCGTCTTCTCAATCTTACGACTCAGACTCCAACTCTGACAATTCTACGTGGAGTTCCTATTTGTCTCTGCTACTCGCCTTTGATGAATCCTTGCCGGACTCAGCACCTGAGGTTGTCAAACAATTTTTGGACATCCTTGTTCGAATGGCTAACGCTTTAGGCCTTGACATCTCTGGCCCAGCTCCAACAGTGCAGGACCCGGTCTTCCACTACGTGGATATGCGCCCACCATCCACAGCTCTGATACCATTCCTTCTGGTGCTGCAGGAAGTACTGAAACATCCGTGGGCCCAACTTGCTTCTCTCCAGCCGATACCACACCGCCTGGAGCATCTGTACCGCACACAGAAAAAGGATATAGACTTTCTTTTTAACCACCCAGTTCCTAACTCTATTGTCGTCGAGTCTTCCCAGACTAAGGGTGATAAGAGGGCTCATACCATGCCACCGGGCCGTGAGGACCATCGTCTCGATTCCTTTGGCTGACATTTTTATTCTGCATCCTCCCTGCTCGCCAGAATTTCCAACACACAAGCGTGCCTGGCCACTTATCAAAGGAATATTTGGGACAGATTCTACCCTCTCTTGGCCCACCTGCCCAACGACCATAGGACAAGTGCCATCCAATTCTTTAATGAGTCAGTGGCCTTGTCAAACCAGCAAATCTTGTTGTCCCGCCACACGGTCGAGGGTGCGGCTTGTGTGATGGTTGGCGCTGTCACCCTTCACCACTTCGTGTGGCTCCGTTCTGCTGGTCTCACAGAGGACAGTAGGAAGCGAATTGAAGACCTACCCTTTGATAGTCAGGGACTCTTCCACGCGACTACAGATGAGGCCATGCATCATCTGGTAAAGGCTCGTCTTACTGCGATGAAGATAGGTCTCCATCCTACACCTCAGTCCAAGAGACCATCCTCTTCACGTACTTCTTGGTGCCGTTTGGCCTACTTTTTTGCCTCACGGTCACCTCACCGGACGTCCTCCTGGTTGTCTCTTCCAGCTTCGTCTTGGCGTTCCTTCAGGAGACGGCAGACTTCCTCAAAGAAATCGTCATCTACAGCGAAGTCCCACTTTTGACTTCGCTTGCAGGTCGCCACCACATCCATCTTTTTGCCTGCCCACCAGTCTCACCAAAAACCCAGGGCGGGCTCACCATGTCAACACCTAGCAGTGAATCACCATGGACTCTTGGATTCTTTCCATCATCCATCTTGGTTACACCACCGAATTTCAAATTATACCACCTCGAGGCATCTTTTATTCCACCCCAGCCAGCCTGGCTCTTCTAGAGGAGATACAGTCCCTCCTTCACAAAGGGGCCACAGAACGGGTCCCATCCTTGGCTGCTACCACCGGCTTCTTTTCTCAGTACTTCATGGTCCCGAAATCAGACAGTACCCTACGACCAATCCTGGACCTCAGGGGAGTGAATTCCTACATCCTCCCTCGGAAATTCAAGATGGTCACTCTTGCTTCCATCCTCCCCTTTCTGAGATGCTGGGACTGGTTCACCTCTGTTGACCTACAAGACGCCTACTTCCATATTGCAATTTGACCCCACCACAGGAAATACCTTCGGTTTGTGGTCGACGGTGTGTACTACCAGTACAGGGTCCTGCCATTCGGCCTGTCCACCACTCCCAGGGTCTTTACCAAATGCCTGGCGCCTGTGGTGTCCAATCTCCACACAAAGCGCATTATGATTTAACCCTACCTAGACGACTGGTTGTTGGTGGTGCCCTGCAAACAGAAACTTTATGAGGACATTCATCTGACGCACACACTTCTTTCTGACTTCAGACTCAGGGTGAATCCCAAGAAGTCCCACTTGGAGCCGTCTCACACTCTGGACTTCATTGGTGTCACCCTGGATTTGGTCATCGCAAGAGTGTTTTTGCCATTGAAGTGGGCCCAGAAACTGCCGCGCTGTTCATGCCATCTTCCACACTCCAGCAGTTTCTGCCAGGATTATTCAGCAACTCCTGGGTTACATGGCAGCGACAATGGCCGTGACGTACCTGTCCCACCTTCACACTCGCCCAGTGCAACACTGGTTCATCAGAACCTTCGACCCTCTCATGGACGATTGATGTCGCCTGTTGCGAGTCCCCTGGCCGGTCAGGGACTCCCTTCATTGGTGGCTCTCACCTCGACACCTACTGTTGGGGATGCCATTCATCGACCCTCGCCCGACAGTTGCCATTATGACGGACACCTCCCTCCTGGGCTGGGAAGTGCACTGCAGCCGCCTAGCAGTGCAGGGTCACTGGATCGGTCTAGAGACTTGGCTCCATATCAGTGCTCTGGAGCTCCTAGCCATCCTGAAGGCTTTATGGGCTTTCCGCCATCTCGTTGTCGGCTGGACAGTTCAGATCCTCTCCGACAACACAACGGTTGTCTTATGTGAACAGGCAAGGGGGCACCCACTCCTCCACTCTTCTACACTTGGTCCTTCATCTTTGGGACTAGTGCGTGTCACTGGGTGTTCACCCCGTTGCAGTCCATCTGGCAGGCTGAGACAACGTCACAGCGGACTTGTTGAGCAGGGACACGTCGTGTCACCACGAACGGTCCCTCTCAGATGCTGTTTTCGACAGGATAGTGTCTTGTTGGGGTGCCCCCTCCATTGACCTGTTTGCGACCAGTCACAATAGGAAATGCCCTCGCTACTGCTCGAGGGCCAGCCTGGACCCGGGCTCCCTTGGAGATACCTTTCAGTTTCGGTAGGATGAGGAGTTTCTGTACATCTTTCCCCCGTTTCCACTACTGTGTCGAGTGATAGCCAGGATTGCATCGGAGCGCGCCAATGCTATCCTGATAGCTCCGTATTGGCCAAGACAACACTGGTTTGGCCCTCTTCTCGAGGCAGCTCAGAACCGCAGGATGAGGCTCCCCTGCATACCGAACCTCCTCTCTCACTCGGATGGCCTTGTCTTACACCCGGACCTGCCGCTCCTGCATCTCCACGCGTGGAGGATAGCTTTTTTGACTCACCTGCCATTCAGGCCGTATTAACTGCAGCCAAGAAGGAGTCTACACAACATTCTTACCTTTATAAGTGGCGGAAATTTGTGGCATTCGCCGACTCACGGCATGAACTGGCATCACCGGCCATGTTGGCCGTGGCACTACATTTCCTCCTACAACTTGGGAGCGAGGATTAGCCTTCTTGTCCCTGAAGGTGTATTTGTCAGCTATTGTAGCCTACCAGCTGCGTGGAAACCCATCTGCAGCATTGTTTCGAGATGCCACCCTTAAATAATTTCTCAAAGGTCTGCAACATATGTACCCTCCAACTACCCCATCTTTGCCGCCCTGGTCTTTGTCGCTTGGTCTCTCACAACTCACCCAACCTCCTTTTCAGCCGATGGTGACCTCGGATGACCGCCTTTTGACTCTGAAGATGGCCTTCTTGGTCGCTGTCATCTCGGCTAGGGGAACTTACTGCGTTGCGGTCAGATGAGCCTTTCCTTGTTTTCCATCACAACAAAATGGTATTGTGGCCAGAAATCTCCTTCCTCCTGAAGGTCGTCTCAGATTTCCATCTAAACCAAGATATCATACTAACCACCTTTTACCCTGATCTGGCTTCTCCTCTGGAGTGCTCGCTCTATTCTCTCAATGTCTGTCGAGCCCTGACTGTTTACCTCGAGTGGACTTCATCCTTCTGATGAACTCCTCACCTTTTCATCTGCTATGGTTGCTGCTGGAAGGGCCATAAGGTGTCCACCCAGCAGTTCTCTAAGTGGGTGGTCCAGACTATTCATCTGGCGTATGAACTGGCTAGACAACCTCTGCCAGCTCCGCTTCGTACCCACTCCATGAGGGCCATGGCATCTTCAGCAGCTCTTCTCTGTGGGGTGGACTTGCAAGAACTCTGCTATGTGGCTACCTGGTCGCGGCCTTCAACCTTTGTCCAGCACTACCGTCTTGACTGTCGGGCCCAGCGTGATGCCCACTTTGGTTGTACGGTGCTATCTTCCATCCTTTAGGACCTGACCCGCCATCCAATGGTAAGCTACTCAGTCTCCAATTGTGTGAGGCACAGAGACCACGAAGAAGAACAGGTTGCTTACCTGTAACTGTGGTTCTTCAAGTGGTCATCTGTGCCCTCACACATACCCACCCAGCCTCCCCTCTTCAGGTCCTGCTTTGGCGGACTTCGAAACTAAGGAGAGACCATTAGCTTGGCAGGACTGAGCATGCTCAGCTCGAATGGGGGAGAGGTTCCTGCCAAGCTGCTCAGCTCTGGAACATTCCGAAAAGCTACTGCGCATGCGTGAAGATTCCCATTGTGTGAGGGCATAAATGACCACTCGAAGAACCACAGTTACAGGTAAGCAACCTATTCTTATCCATATATCAATTTAAATAACTGCTTCTGTTTGAGGAACTATTCCTTGCTAAATAGATATCTGTGAACACATAGGCTTTCACGAATTAATATTCTTGAGCATTGCTATATCTTGTTATCTAAATCAGCATCAGTTACATAGCTGTAAAAATCTATAATAGGGATCCATTACTCTTATAATGGGAAATACGGTTGGCCCTTTACATCTGAAGGTTTCACTGTCAAGGATTTGATTATTTGCTAATTTCTCCAACTCTTGCCTCCCCACTTCAAGTGCTTCTTTTCCAGGACAATCTTCCCTTGTGGCACTCTGCCCAGACCTCACAGGCCTTCAAAAACTTGTCTCTGGTCCTCCTCTTCCTCCACCAGCTGCTGCCTGGCCAGCTAAGGAGGCTTGAAGCCCAATTTCTCACCACCACAAAGCCTCCCCCAGTGCCTCCGCCCCAATACAAGGAAGGAGATGGGCAAGAGAAAGGAAGTACAGAGCCACCATGCTGACCTACCTCCTTTCCTTCTCTTTTCTCTGACCTGGTTTGGACCCTTTATGCCTGTTCTTCCCCCACCCCCACCCTATGCCTTAGCCCTCTTCCCATGGACATGCACACCCATTGTGATATCTGCAATTTTCTTCACTGTTATGGCAGTTCTGTCCCCCTAACCCTAGTGAATATGGAGGGCCAACTGAATATCTATTTTAGCATAGCCTAGATGTTTCTCTTACCAGAGTATCTATCAGTATGTCAAGACAGTTCATTAGTTACTAGGAAAAGCATGGGTTGGAGGCTATATTGCAGTCTTCTCTTCATACATTGCAGGCTGCCAAAACAATATGATTTCTCTCTCTTCATGATTGCATTTATTCTCTTCCTAGCCTCTGCTCATCCAATCAGCTGTCCTCTCTAATCCAATCAAAACAAAGCCACTGAGGGTACCCCATTTATGTCAACAATCCTCTTCTCTAATCAGATTGTTGGAGATAATATAAACAAACTTCGGTACTTCTAGATCGGGGCTTTTGCCTGCCTTGCGCCAAGTTATATCAGCTAGCTGATTGCTCTGTATATTTTGAGTTTATTATCAGTCAAGTCTGTTCATATCTCAATATTGATAGTTATGCTGGCATTCTCATTTCTTTGTTTACAATTGGGTAGATGTTTTGTCCAGAATTAGCTGAGTTTTTTGATCCCAGTAATATCCACATACTCTAATACATGTAGCTTTCTGCATTATATCTTATACTCTGTATGTTATACACAATAGGATATATCCTGTACAATGGGTCCTCCTCCCACTAATGTGAGGTTGCATGAAGTGTCGTGTCCTGTTTAGTCAGTGGATGCAATGAATGTATGCCTGCGCTGCCCCACTCATGCCCACATCAGATCCATCCGCATGTGGGAAAGGAACCGCGCAAAAACGAGACTCACTGGATTTCTTCAGCATCCGGGCGAGTCCATTGGGACGAGGAGCAGTGCGAGCTCGTCACTCCGCACTGGTCCGGCATCCAAAATGGCAGCTTCCGGTTGGTGGAGCTTGCCAGCCTAAAGCCTGCCCCCTGCACTAGTGCGCGCCTGCAAATCTGCACCGGAGCGCAGCAACGGAGCAACACGGAGTTGTGCGCTCTGTGCTTTTTAAAAACCTCTTAAAAGAGGTTTTTAAAAAGCACACTGTGCGACCAGTTCTGGTTGCTCCGAACTGGACTGAGGTGCGGAACTACAAAAAATAGTCCGTCCCAGTCCACTGCACGGTGCAGAAGACCTCCATCAGAGGTCGCTCTGCACCGTTTTAATAGCCCGGTGTGGAAAGGGCCTGTGATAGGACTCAGCATTCTGTGTTTTTTTGTTTTATATGAGAGTTTCTGGAATGGAACCCCTGCATATTGAAGGGCACACTGTACCCCATACGTATATTTCCAGGCTCAAAGCTGGCACCAAATCAGCCTGGCCTATAACAACTCCCAGAAACCAAGGAGCAGATAGATCAGTGGATGTTCTATGCTTAGTGTATATTAGAGCTAGTTGAGATGTTCTCTTCATTAAAATGATTTTCACTGTTGTCCTCCGGCGTGGTATCAAATGTTTATACTCATGATAATGTGAAACAATCTGAGATTTTGCGCATATCCTTGCAGAGATCAGTTCATGAGGGGGTTTGTAAAGGACAATTTCTTAAGTGACATATGTTTTAAATTAGAGTGAATTGTTCCAATGTTCTTGAATAATGAGGGGCTAGTTATATATTGTCTACAGAAAAAAATTATTGGTAAGCTCTGGTTGTAAAAGATAATAAAACTCAAGATTTTGTAGATGTGTAGCAAAAGGAAACAAGTGGAAAAAAATACTCAAGTGGAAAAAAATCTTCAGAGATTTCTTGCTTGTCAGGTTCAGATTTACAACCTTGAATCAAAGATCTTAAGAAAAAATATTGAATTGCTGTTACATAAACAGGCACTTAGGAACTCACAGGAAGGGGTGAGAAAGAACATCCCCATGGATATGCTTAATAAATTATAAGCCTTGCCATGGATTATGTATTAACTTGGCTACTGACCACTTGAATCTTGCTTGCTATTTTTTTTCCCTATATATACCGGTAGGTAAGGACAATTTTTGCAAGAGGCATCGGCATTATCTTTTTGACCTCCCAGCCCCAAGAATTGTAATTTGGTAAATGCTGATAATTGTCAGTTGAAAATCTTTAACTTGCTCATAGAAGTAAAGTTACCAGAGTTCTTCAGAACAGGAAGTACAAAATTTGTAGTGCAGCTATGTTTGAAGACGCTATATTCCAATGCACTCTCAAGTTAGATGGCGGAAGAGTGCTGCTAATCCCATGTTCTTGCTGTAGGCAAGGATTGTCATTTCCTATTAAGGATGGATTGATTGATTTAGTTACCTACCTACCTACCTACCTACCTACCTACCTATCTATTGCCTTTTTTGCATTTGGAACTCAGGGTGATTCATACTTAAAAATTTACAGCATACAAAAGTTAAAAAGTAATTAAACTATCAAAATTAATACCAGTTAAAAATATAAACCATTAGACAACAACAGCAAATAAAAGTCTAGCACATTGTACAAGGCCCATTACCATTTTTTAAAATCAATTCTCAATGGCTTGTCAGAATTAAAAGGTTTTTACTTGTTTGCAGAAAGATAGGAAGAAGAGTGCCAGTCTACCCTGTCTGTCAAGGGAGTTCCAGAATCTGGGAACAGCCACTGAGAAGGCCCTCTCCTGTGTCCCCAACACATGTACCTGTTAGAGTGGTGGGGCAGAGAGAGTAGGATCCCTTTAGAAGATCTCCATACATGGGCAAGTTTGTACAGAAGAATAAAGTTCTTCAAATAACCTGCCCCCAAACCATATACGACTTACTTACTGTGGGAATATTTGATATCTATATGAAGCAGAGTTAATACCGTATGAGCTTGTGGTACAAACAGGAGAAAGCATTCAGGATGCTCTTGTAAGGTTAGAAAGCAAGCAAGCAAGCAAATTTTCATTTGTTGTTTCAGGAAATCCATCTTGGAATAGGAAAGAAGATAGGCAAAAGAAGTTTACCTACAGTTTGATACAAAAGCCATTAAAAGCTGACTCTCATGTGTGGGTGTTAGCTAGCATCCATTATGAGGAATTTTGAAGAATTTTGGGAGTGGGGGTAGTTAGTAGCAGTTAGTAGCCCAAAAGTCAGAAGGGCCTGATTCAAGATTAAATCAGAAGTTGCAAAAAGGTACAGCAACTATTAGGCAGAAGGAACTCCTTCCTTCCTTCCTTCCTTCCTTCCTCTTCCTCTTCCTCTTCTTCTTCTTCGCAACATTAGAATAAAAGACTGAAAATGCTTAGGCAAGTTTAGAAGAACCTTTCTCTTGAACAAAAAATACATTTTGTTTTGGACAGGATGAACTGGAGAGTAGACCAGAGTCAGAGTTCTGGCACCAAAAAGGCCTCATGTCTGGTCATACTGCCCATCTTACCTCTGAATGTGGAAGGACCAGGAGATGAGTTTCTGAGAGTACAGTCCTATGCATGTTTACTTGTTAAGAATGTCCTATCACATTCAAAGAGACTTCCTATCATGTAACTATGAATAATATTACAATATAATGATTTTAATTTGCAAATGACACCACATTGGGAATCATCTACCAAAAGTAACAAAAGAGATCTGTAACTTGATGTATTTATGCAGAAAAATAAAAAGCATAAGTGAGTGACACCCAGGTTGAAGACAACACTTGTGAAAATGATCTAATGGCCTTAGTCGGCTAAAAGCTCAACGTGGGTCAAGCATGTGTTGTTTTAGCCAAAAAAGAGTGCGACTCTAGACTACACCAATGGGAGTAGAGTGTCCAGATCAAGTCCTGCTCTGTTCTGCTTTGGTCAGACTCACTTGCAATAGTGCATCCAGTTCTGGGCACTACTGTTTTAAGAAAAATATTGACAAAGGGGAATGTGTTTGGAGGAAGGTGAGCATGATATGAGAAGTTGTAGAAGGCAAACATTATGAGGCTTAAAGAGTTGAGTATGTTTAGCTGGGAGAAGAGATAAGACTGAGAGCTAACATGATAGCCATCTTTAAATATTTGCAGTAATGCCATGCAGAAGATTCAGCAAGTTTCTTTTCTACTGTTCTAGAGACTAGAACACAAAGCAACAGATTCTGATTGCAAGGAAAAAAAGATTCCATCTGAACATTGGGAGGAACTTCTTGATGTTAAGGTCTGTTTAACAGTGGAATAATCTGTCTTGGAAAGTGGTGGACTCTTCTTTGGAGATTATTAAACAGGTTGGATAGCCATCTTTTCATAGTGCTTTAGTTGTGTAATCCTGCACAGCAAAGGATTAGAGTAAATAGTGTTGTGATTCTGTAATATTTGAGTGGTGTCATATCAACCTACTTTTTTCATTTTCTGGTTCTTCTGCAGTTTTCTCTGTGCCCTTAAATCTCTCTTATCACAAAATTTCTGGCTATATACCAGTCTGTGTTGTTTAAACTTATATATAATATCTCTATAGACTGACTGGTTTATGAGGCTCAATCTTGAAGCTCTTCGGATTAGGCATGGTGTCCCTGATGTTTTCTGTGCTGCTAAGCAAAGAAAAAAAATTACAAGCATTGGAACATTGTTAAAGTAACTCATAATCCTCTGGTTATCAAGGGACTCTGGAAGGCCACCGGAAGTTTGCTGATATCTTCTGGTATGGGCAATTCTTTATTAAGGCAGCCCAGGTGGTTCTCCTTCAGCACTGTCAGACGTTTGGATTTTGGTTGGTGTTTTCAGCTATGACCCTCATACCACCTTGAACTTAAGTGCCTGAGATTGTGCTTAATGTAATGGTATTGCTGCCTTTAAGTTCAGAAATCCTTTATTTTATTTTATTTTGGCCAATATATTTTAAAGTGAATGTGAAGTATAATTGCCTGCTAATTTGACATGATTCCTTTAAAAGTTTCCTGATAACTTTGTCCTTTTTTCTGATTAAGTTGATTTTATTATTAGATAATGCTGACTCTGCTGCACCTGCATTACATTCACAATTGCTGTTTATGGGAAGCAGAGTTACAGCTGCCATAAATATAGAGAACCTGCAAAGCAAAAGGAGGAGGTGGTGGCAATGGAATAAACAATTTATTTTCATGTGTTTGGGATTGCCACATAACTCACAAATGTCAGAGGAAAGTGGAGTTTAATGGTCATCTATAGCACATTGAAAAGAAGATAGAATTGTTTACTGAGGCTCTCTTTGTGGTGTTCTTATGCTAATACCATCTTTAATTTGGAATGATAGTGAAGTAACATCTTTTTATTACTCACACTTAACTAATGTAATAGGGCTTTTTTTAAAAAAATTTAAAAAATACTATTTACATGAAGTAGAGTCCAGGAATATAGCAAAACGAGCTGAAAGCAGGGATCTAAAGTAAGTCTCAACTTACATTACTTTTGCAGCAGCAAAATTACTTCTGGTGAGATGTACAGCTAAATGTTATATGTTGTCATCGTAGTGAGTTATTCTGATCTAAACTCTGGTTTGATTCATATGAAGCTACACCAGCCTAATTTTGCCAAAGAGCCCATACAGTGGCAAATTTTGTTCTGGCGTGTAGTATTTTTTTCCAGTAAATGGAGGTATCTAAAAAATGATTTCTCTTTTATTTTTAATAAATAAAATAGAAACAATGAAACTATTTTGACAGTTGGAAGACAGTTGAAACCCCTTCCAGATGTCTACTCTTCTATGTTTAGGGAATGTTATTTGTTTATTTATTTTTCTGTTGGGCATGGGATGGAATGATTGTTACATGGTTATTACATGCTGTCAAAAATCAAATTGTTTTATTTGTTTCTTTAAAATTGAAGGTTGAAGACAAGCTGACATTGAAACACAAGCAATTATTTCATTATTATGAAAAGACAGAAAAGCATAGCAGCAGAACAACCAACCCAACAATCTGTGATCAGTATAAACTGTTTAGCAAAAGAAAAGTGAAGGAAAATGGCACAGCAGCAAAGCTTAGAGATCGCAGCAAAGCTTAGAGATCGCAGACTGAGACACACACATGGTTTCTCTCCCCTCCCAGTGGAAAGAAGAGTCCAGTTAGTTGAATGGCTTAAGAACAGGGCAGCAGGGTCTTCTCCTGGGGGACTCTGGTTCATCCAGGGGTTGTTTTTTTTTAGTCTGTTTGCACAGAATCTCTTGTACAGCATTCTTTCAGGCTCCTTCTTTTCAGCCCTTTTCTATGTGGGGTGCAGATCTGCAAGTCTGTTTCTACAAGCAGACTCTGCTCTTAGGGGAAAAAGCCATTTCTCAAGTCTTTGTGTGCCTGTATTTAACTCTTTTCTAACCTTGGGATTCAGGGGAATGCCTTCTGGGAGGGGATAACATAACCTTAAAGTTATAGTCTGGAAGTTCAAAAAAGAAAAATCTACAATTCTGGCACAGGAAAGTGCTGGAAATGTCAGACTGAGGTTGGTATGTTGTATCATTCATAGTAGACTTGCAATAAGGCCAAAGATTTCTGGAATAGTATACACAAAACAATTAAAAAAAATTCAAATTGACTTCGACAAGTCTCCAGAAATCTATCTATTGAACATGCTTCATACGGTTGACCAAAGTACAATGAAAAATCACTGGAGGATCTTGTTATACATGATAACAGCAGCGAGAATCGAATATGCTAAACTTTGGAAAAATGAAGGGACCCCCAACATAGACCAATGGCTACATAGTCTGTCAGAAATAAAAAACGCAGATATTCTATCACAAAGGTTTAAAGGTCTGACAGATGAAAAAATAGACAAGGAATGGGCTCCCTTGAATCAATTTCTTAAAATCAGAAAATATAAAATCACCTGATAAGTGTCTCTTTTATCGATTTTGTAGAGGAAAATCTTATATGAAATTGAGGTAACAAACTTTTAAATCAGAAATGTAATGAAGGAGGTGATATTGAACATATGACTTTGTTAATCAGAGAAATATCTTTAGGCATGATAAATGTGATAAATATGTCAGCTTAGACAATTTTAGATCTGATAGATTTTATTGTTCAGAAACAATTTAATTTAATCTTTTTTGAGTAGTACATTTAAGATTTGACTCATGAATAATACTTCTAGGAAGGATTGGAAGAAGATTATACAATATCTAAATGAGCTACAGTATATTGTAAATCGGCGGTTTATTTATGTATTTTATTTTTATATTTTGTAATAAAAAGTATAAAAAAATTACTTTTGAATATAACCTGTGCTTATTACCTTCTGAGTACTGGTAATGACTTTTAAGTAGTCTGAATAGATACAAACAATAGATTTTGCACATGTAGGACAAAGCCAGTCTGAGAGAGCTATTTGCTCACTTTGAAATCTGGCTAGGATTTTCCAACATCTCCAAACAATGCACATTACCTTACAATGGAAGTTATATTATTCTGAATCAGTTTTGCAGGGCTTCTATTCAGTGGAAGTAAAGAAGTCAGTTATGTACCGATTGTTCTCTGAAGGAACCATTTCCTTGTCAGTAGTGAGATGGTGGTGGTAGGAAAGTTGCAGCTTGTATTTTAAAATGAGGCCTGACTTTTCCAAGATGGACATGGGGCCCAGGCAACTGCATATTGCCCTATCCTGCAAGTGTACAGATTGTGGCAAGAGGAAACTTCCTTCCTTGATGCATCAAAGTCTACTTGCAATTAATATTTATTGAGCATAACTCGTAACACTAGTGTGTGCCAAACTGAAGAACTTTAGGGAAATGTACTTAACGTACTGAACCCTTTAAATACATATCAATTAAGTATTCCTGGGCATTTTTGTCAGAAAAAAAGAAAAAGGGTCTCCACTTAACCAGAGTGCTGGTTAAATTGTCACTGGTGGAAATATGACCCTGGGAGCCACATCATCATCATCTTCATCTTATTATTATCATCATCAGTAGTTGTAGTAGTATCACTGGCTATGGAAATTTACCTCCAGTTCTCAGGTGGATCCAGTTGTTAGTTCCAATTAGAATAAACTCATTGGATCAACAGAACTTCCCTAAGTGTTGATTTTCCAAGTTTCCAGTTGAATTTAATCCTCTCAGTTTAGGTTGTACACATCACTGTATCAAGGACAAAATATGAATTTTAATTTGCCTTTTAATCCATTCTTAGAATGAATTAGAATTGTTCAACCACAATTGAAATCCAACTTAGAATCCTGACCTCTAGTTGGGTCAGAAATCTTTTGAGAGTAATCTCTTGTCCAACGATATCTGAGAGATGGATACAAATGTAGCTTAGGCACTGGCAATATGCTTATATTATCAGATGAGCAGCAAGGGTGAGTGCACCCTCATGGACAGCCACGCTAGGCCTCTTGTTTGCCGTATGGCCTTTGCTATATCCAAGATGTTGTGAGTCTTGGGCCTTGCACACAGCCTGGATTTGATTGCAGAATCCATTCCAAACACATTAAGCCACATGAGAGCTTAAGTGGAGCAAAATAGATTCATTCTGTGGAGTGTCAAAGCAGAACTATTTTCAGTTGGTTAAATACTGAACAATTAATAAAGAAGAATGCAAGCTATATTGTTGACAAAAATTCTTTTGTTTTCATTTACTATAAAAGTTCAGTTAGCTTTTATGGTGTGAATATATTTTCTCCCCTTAAAACTGATAACTTTTGTTAGTTATAGAAAAATAACTCTGTTATCTAGGATGAGAAATGATCCCAGCAGGGATACATGTAATGTATGATGCAGTAATTGAATTCTATTTTAATATGAAGTAGAAGCTTAATACTGTTTGTGAGATGTTACTACAGGGTTATCAAAAACAAATTCCAGGCTGAACAAGCTGACTTATGTGGTTATAGCCCATTTTATTAGAGAATGCATTACAAGATCTCTGTCAAGACTTAATTATGAGCAAACTCCCTTTAATTATTTTTAGTTTTTAGTTATTTTGTTTTTTATATTTTCTTTCTGTTCTGTCTTAGCAGAAGTTGATTTCCTTAATGTATTTTTCCTTTCAAAAATGTGATCAAGAATTAATATTACGGTTTTCAAGATTGCTTCTTTGTACCTCCTCCAGTGACCGGGATAGAGTAGAAACTGAAACTGAACAGCAAAATTTGAAGGGAACTTTAGCCATCCATTAGAATATTCTAACAAGCGTTAGGCACCATTTTCTAGTATCTGAACTCAGATCATGCTGCCTGTTCATTATTCAGATAGCTATACATTTTTAAGTCTCAAAAGAAAACAGGAAAAAAAGAGGATGGTGTGCAGTAAATCAACTATCCACTTAATGTGTCATGTCTGTCTATTTTCACACAACCCTGGGCTGGTGTACTACTCTAGACCTTATTCTACCATTCTCTGTTGCTGGATGAAGGATGCATAGAAGTTGTTAGCTGGTAGTTCTCTCTTCCACTATCTTCCTCATTTTAATTTGTACACTGTCACTGGGCTCTCCTCATTTTCTTTCTTCTTTAAAACCTTCCACTATTTCTCAGAATTGCCTCTCCCGTCCCCCATATCATCCTCAGAGTTTCCTATGCATAAAAAGGATTGTGTTTCACTCACCATCCTCCTCCTCCTCCTTCTTGTACATGGGTACAGATCAAGAATGAACATAGGAATGTTCACACATTAAACTGAACAGAGTGTAGTTGGTGTACATCTCTGTACACCTTCCTGATTTATATGCAGAGCTTTTCACGCAACCATTCAACACGTGTCTGCTCTGACCGTATTGCTGAACTGTACATGTAATGGAAAGTGTATATTCATATACACTTCTGTTCCAGTATGCAAGACTCTGGAATAATAAGGAATTTGGGGATTGTGGGTAAATTGTTTAAAAATTGAAAGTAATTATTCATAAAATTACTGCTGCTACCCTGTTCAGAAATTACTGTTCAGCGAGGCTTGCATACACATGAAAAACTTAACAATTCTGTCTAAAGTAGTATAAAGCAAGTTGTTCATTTGTGTACTTTTATCCTACCTATTCACAAAAAACACCATTATGAAATCTTGAAAATGGAACAAAAATGTGAGTGAAATTCAAAAATATTTACTGCCTACATTTCCTTATCAAAAAAAGAGAAGAATCAGAACTGAAATAGTTATACAGCTGAAGTCCTAGAACAAGCTAAAATAGAATAGGATGAAATCTAATCAATCAGATACTCACTTAGAGTCTCAGACATAATTCCTACTACAAATTCCTGGGCTAGAATACAGCTCTAGGGTTCATCCAGGTATTCTCTGGCAGAAGTGCTAGTGGATAAGGGAGTGTGTTGAAAGTTTTAGCTGTAGATCCACTTTCCACTGCCTATTATATTTGTGTTCTTAATTCATAGCCTCATGCTTTTTTATTTTCCCTGTTCTTTCCTCAAGTCTCTTTCCTCTTTAAATTCCCTCCCTCAATTCCTCTTGTCATTAGATGTGTGTCTCCACATGCTGGAAATGGGACCCAAATCCCCTGCTCCAGAACAAGAAAACATGCTACTGGAAAGACTGAACAAAAGTAGTCTTTATTGGGGAATCTTGTTACATTCTTTGTTGTAAGACCAGGGGACACAAGTCAACAGATTTACTTCCCTAGTACAGAGGTTAGTAGACTTCCTCTATAAGTAAGTAACACAAGTGCATTGAGTACTTCCTATGGACTGTAGATGCTCCTCTAATCCTTCTAATCTGCCTGCTACCTCACTTCTTCTTTGGGGGCACTCCTTCTGGAATTCCTCCTACTCACACTTGTCAGGGATGGCCCATCTGTGGCCCCAGTCTCTGCTGGAGTGGCCTGGATCAAAAGGAGTAGACTCCTGCTCCACCCCAGACGACTTTTCCTTCCTGCAGAGTTAGTCCATTAGTCCCTTGGGATGAGACTTCCTGCAGGCCAGGGATGGTGATACCACAAGCCAGCTAGTTGGGACTTCCTACTACCTTTTGTTGCCTTGTAGCGCTGCTCCCCTCATACATCATCTTGGTGCATCTTGGTGACATCATATCTGGGCAATGCTGCCTCCCTTGTTCTTCATCTGTTCTCCTGCTCTTTGTCTCTGCCCAAACAAGCTATCTGCCACAATGGGTTGCCTGTTGCATCTTCCTGCTGCCACATCTATACAGAATTTCCTTAGGGTCAAAAATACAATGATACGTGCAAGCTGTAGCCTCCTACATTTTGAATTTCCATAAACTGAACGTGCATCCATCCATTCACACAAATGTAGACATTTTCAGTTTACCTAACTATGGCTGTTCCCTTGATCTATACTCTAGATTTAAGAGTATTCTTGTGCCTGGATACAACTTAGGACTGACAGAGTTACAGAGATTTTCACAGACATTTGGACATGTGTATGTAGAATGTCAACACCTGTACAGTATAACATGAGGACAAGTCTCATAGGCACACAGATTCTCAGAAGCGTATGAACCTATTTACCTACAGTGTGACATAAGATAAATGTACGGTACATATATTTATATGTAGAGATGCAAATTTAGAAATGACTAGTATAATTTAAATGGGTCCAGGAGGCATGCATACCTGGTCAGCCATCCAGGTGCTAAATACTGATGGGCAATTTGAACTGCTCTTTTTGATCTTTAAACTGGATTTGAACTGAACAGCCCTTCAAACAGAGAAGACCTGCAAATAAAATAGGACCATGGTTTCCCTAGGGCTTTTGCACTACTTATTCTCTGATGCTTTCAACGAGAGATGCCAAAGACTGGGCCTGGAACATTCAACATGCAAAAGTGTATGTTGTGTTGTTCATCTGTAGCTTCTCTCCATGCAGTCTTGATAATGCTGAGATTTTAAGCAAAGGGATTAAGATAGTAACACAATTAGGAGAACCGTACATGTAGCTTTGGGTAGACTTCACTTTTCAGTCTGTAAATGTATGTATGTGAAAGGGGGAGGTATTTAATGCTCGCCTATTTTGAAAAATACTCTGCATAGAAAGAATGAACAGATCAAAGGGCAGGACTCTAGCTTTATAATTTCAAAGGCACAATTAATATTTATTGTGCCATGGAAAATTTCCAGTGTTCTATGCTTTAACAGAGTTAGGCTGGCAAGGCACTGACCTCTAAGATATGTTGCATTTTGGGGGGTCATTTTAGCTGGATTCATTTAATGTTCACTCTCATTCTTATTTCTGTAAACTGCCTTGAGCCACTTTGTTTAAGGTAAAAGATGTTAAAGAAAATTGAAAATGACATACATCATCAATAAATAAAATGTATGTATAGCACCTAAAAAAGTGCAGCTCTAGTCAGCTACCTGGGGAGCTAACTTATAAAGCAAGCCCTTGACCAGATGGAGTTGATTCTGCCATGATTTTTCCACAGCCTATCAGACTTGGTTACGTCTGACTACCTCTCATCCTCTGGACCAGCTGCAACAAGTGCTGATAGATGGATGCCTTGCAAATCCTGTCAGACTTCACTAACTCACACCTGTTCTTCTATTCAGGAATTGGATAATATTTCTGGCAAGTCTCATAGATCACTGCCAGGCTTTTCTCTCCTTGTTTAAATCTCATACTGTCCCATTATGCTCCTTCATAAAAAGTATCCAGGTGTTGTAGCATCAGAGAATCTACTGCCTACTTTAGCAGGCATCTTTCAAAGTTTTTAACAGTTAGCTTCCATTATACAACAGGTTATCTATGTGTCTCACAGACCAAAAGCTTTCTGAAATCTTCAGAGCTGGTTCAAACATTGTTTTTGGAAAGCTCAGAAATATAGAAGGCTATAATTCTCTGTGCAATTGGTACCTTATACCCATGGATTCTGTATCTGTGGATTCAACCATCCATGACTTGAAAATATCTGTCTGTCTCTCTCTCTCTCTCTCTCTCTTTAAGATGTTGAGTTTACATGTTATGCAAATTAGCAAAATTTTCTGATTTTAAGCCATTCTTTAACAATGCAGTGTAGCTACCAGTATATCTGCTCATAAGAGTTTATAGGGTTGCATCAACAGTCATGGAGAAGGAGAAGTAGGAGGGTATGGCCATTGTGATACATATTAGTGCTACTGCTGGCAACTTCCGGTTTTGCATTGTATGCATCAGTACTTGTTCCTAATGGGTGCTGAAAACAGATCTATGATTTGTCATTGCCATGCCACCCTTACAGCCCCTGAATTGTGGCCCTCTTCTAAGAAGATGGCATAAGGAGCCATGTAGAGAGACTGACTACTTAGGTCCATTTCATTCTAGTTTCAGGTCTGGTTATGTGACAGAGAGAGCTTTGGTTGCCTTGGTGAATCACCAACACCAGGAACTAGACAGGAAAGTGTATTGCTGTTGGTTCTGCTGGACTTCTTGGTTTCATTCATTGCCATCAATCATAGCATTTTTCTGGGTCAACTTGTTGGGATGGTACCGTTTGTAAGTACTGTTCTACAGTGGCTCTGTTCTTTCCTGGAAGGGTGTTTTTGGAGGATGGTGCTAGGGGATTCCTGTTCAATTCCTTGGATAGTGGCCTGTGGAATCTTGCAGGATCCTATCTTGTTCCTATTCTTTTTTGAGATTTATTTGAAACTTCCGGGAGTGGTTGTCTGGAGTTTCAGGGTCAAGTCTCACCATTATGCTGATGATAACCAACTCTATTGCTCCTTTCACCTAATTCCAGGGGAGCTGCTTCTGTGCTAAATTAGTGCCTGGCAGCTATAATAGACTGGATGAGGATGAGTAAATTGAAGTTTAATCCAGATAAGACAGGTGCTCCTGGTCAGTTGAAAGACAAATTTGGGAACAGGGATTCAGTCAGTGTTAGATGGGGTTACTCTCCCACTGAAAATGCAGGATTGCTGTTTTGGGGTACTCTTAGAGCTAAAGCTTGTTTGGTGGGAACAAGGGAGAGACGTTATCAGTTGTTGCTCCCACTCTTTGGAACTCCCTCTCTAAGGAGACCAGGATGGTCCCCTCCTTGCTCTCTGAGGCCAGGGATTTTGTCAGGGAGGAATGCAAAAAGATACTATCTGTAGCCAAAAAGAAAGAGAAGACTTGTTGAATGACAGATGAAACTTCAAATAGGTAAGGACAGATGAGAAGCAAAAGATAGAAACAGTGTCAGAATCCTGAATGGAAGAGTCCAGCAATTTGGGTGCAGAGACAATCCTGTTGAACTCCACCAGTTGAAACATCTGGTGGTGACTCTCAGTCTGCCACTCACTCCTATGGTGGACAAGAAAATGCAACCTCTTTATGAGTATGCCACTCCATTCCCCAGACCCATCCTGCACAGTGACAACATATACCTCAATGACAGGCTGGGGAGCACACTGGGGAGAAGCTTTGGTTTAGGACAATTTGTCAGGGCAAGAAGTCTTTCAACATCAATGCACTGGAGCTCCTGGTGGTTATCAAAGTCTACAGATCCTTCAAGGAGTCCCTGATAGACAGTTGTCCAAGGCATATCAGACATCACCACTGTAATCTGCTACATAAACAAGTGAGAGGGCACCCCTCAAACATTCTGCTTGACTTGGTCAACACATTGTGGAGCTGATGTATCAGGAAGTGCATAGGGTCAGTTGCAATACATGTGGCTGATGTGGACAATGTGTTGACAGACTCCCTCAGTCAGGTTTGAATACTACAGCATGAATGGTCTCTATCTCCCCATGCCTTTCTAATGGTGACATTAACATGGGTGTACTCCTATATCAACATTTATATGTAGCCCTGCAACACCAAATGCCCACTCTTCTTCAACAGGGTGAGCAAGGAACAAGGCTTCCCAGGAGATGCCTTCATGTACCAGTAGTCTGGCAACCTCCTCTACCAATTCCCACCCTTCCCCCTGATAGGTAAAGTGAAGATCAAATTGTCCAGGGATTCATCAGGTGCAGTACTCACTGCACCATGCAGGCACAGGCAACCCTTCTTCTGCTTGTCTAGGGGTTGAGTCGTGTGACTTCCTCAGCTACAAGACCTCCTGACACTCCCAGGACCAAATTTGTCATCTGGACATGAACGCCCTCCAACTCTCATCACTTGCAAACCTTGAAGGATTCCACCAACTGCTCTTACTGTTAAAAGTGGGCAAAGTTCTTTTCCTTTGCTCAAGCGAGGTCAGAGTGCCCGTCCCCTGCAACAGTATCAACTGTCCCTCCACGTACTCCTGCATCTACACAAGATAAGGACCTGGCCTTCTCCTCTTTTAATATATGGTGGCTATTGTAGCATACCAGCTGACCTCTCCTTCTGTCACATCTTTCTTTTTGAATTCTACAGTCAAAAAGTTTATGAAGGGCCTGTCCCATGTGTACCCCGCAGTAACCCACCGCACTGATGCCTTCACAGTTGCTCTTAGTGGAGCTGTCCCAATTCATGACAAAACCATTTGAGCCTCTTGTGACCATTGATAAGAGGCTGCTCGCACTCAAGGTTTCCTTCCTTGTTGCAGTCACCTCTGCGAGATGAGCATATGAACTGACAGCCCTCTGCTCCAGTGAGCCATTTCTGGTGTTTCATTGGGACAAGGTGGCCTGAAGACCAGACATTGCATTCTTTCTTAAAGTAGTGTTTGTCATGCCCTGCTTCCAGAGCATGGACTCTGACTCAGAGTCTGAAGCAAAGGGCATGCCAGAGGCTGTAACAGAAGGCATGCCAGGGTCTGCTGTACAGAGAGAGGTTACAGTACCGGAAACAGAACAGGAGATGGTGCCAACTCCAACAAAGAGTCTTGTCTCTTCAGATATAGAGGAACACTTACCTAGACCCAGCTTCACACAGGACAGGCAGCAAAGAGAGACTCAGCATTGCTCTCTCAGAATTTATAACTGGCAACAATCAGTCAAGGTACAGCTGTGCTAGGCTTTGGGTCTATTTAGCTGGCATCCTTCTCCTCCAGGAGTTGTCAGAGCTTATCTGACTGGCTACCTTGTTGGATGCCTTGACAAATGCTTGGATTGACCTTGGATGCTCCCTTGCTGTGAAACCCTGCTGGACTTTGTTCATGTTGGACTTTATTTATGACTCTTTGCTTACTGCCTGGAAGTAAGTAACAAGCTGGGAGCTATTCAGTTTGTTTGTTTGATTTATCAGCTGTGCAGGACTGAGATAGGACAGAATAAGCTCTGACCACTTCACAGCTGACATGGAAAGCCTGCAAGAGGAAAATGAGGCCTTAAAGGTACAGGTCACACTGCTAACAGCTGCAGTCAACAGCTTGCAACTGTACCTTAATCAGCTTTCTACAGCCCATGTGAAGGTGCTTATGGCTGTGCCAGGAAAGTTTTCTGAGGATCCGGCCTAACTGGAAGCCTTTATTGCTAAATGTAGACTGTATATGCAGGTCAGAACAAAGGACTTCCCTAATGAAACTACTCAGGTAGCTTTCATGATCAGTTTGCTATCTGGCATGGCTGCTAAATGGGCTACTCCATTGCTGCAAGAGAGCAGCCCTGTGCTGAACAGTCTGGAGGTGTTCCTATGAGAACTTAGAACTGTACGGGAGACCCAGGAGAAACTGAGACTGCCAGTCAGCATATCCACCAGTTGCAACAGGGGAAGGGAAGTGTGCAGACTTAAACCACAGCCTTCTAGCTCCTGGCCCAGGACCTGGATTACAGTGACTTTGCCCTTCAGGACCAGTACAAAGAAGGCCTGGATCCTGAAATATTGGATGAGCTGGCTCACAGCCCTCCTCCTGCTACTCTCCAACTGCTCATTGAGCAGGCCCTCTGCATAGAAGGCTGTTTGGACCCATTGTCAGGCCCACAGAGGCACAACTTCCTGGGACTCCAGACCTGTTGCCAGCACTCTAGCCACCACTGGTGCCCCTCCTACCTACATTCCAGCTACCTCAGGTGTTCCGTGCAGTGGTTCTGCCTTCCCTGAGGAACCAGTGCATTTTGAGGGATCATGTCCTTGCCTTTCTGCCATAGAAAAAGAGCACAGGAGACAGGCTGGACTGTGCTTGTATTGCAGGCTGGGGGGCCACTTTTCCAGAGACTGCCCTGCCAAGAGGCAAGGCTCTTCCCAGCTGGGAAACAGACCTCTCCCCGGTTTCAAAGGACTCTGCAGCCTAAGAGAACCAGGCTTATGGGTACTGGCACCTCCTACAGGGCCCAGGTGAGACCCGCTGCTGGTTGCTGCAACAATCTCGGCAGGTGATGCCGAGCCAATGCCTGTGCGAGCCATGATTGACTCAGGGGCCTCAAACAACTTCATGGACCTAGGCTTTGCCACACAGCACCACATACCCATGCTCCCATTGTCCAAGCCATTGCCTGTTGAAACCATTGATGGACGGTTCCTGAGTTCTGGACCTGTGGCACATCAGACCTTTGAGCTAACCCTGGGGAGGCCATGTTGAGCGGACCCAGTTTTTCCTGGCAGTGGTCTCGCATTTCCCTGTGGTCCTGAGGATGCCGTGGTTGACTAGAAATGACCCCCACATCTCATGGTCCCAGCGCAAGGTGCTCTTTGCCTCAGAGTACTGCCAGGAACATTGCTGGCCCAAGGAAGTGCATGCTGTTCTCGAGGCTGAAGCCTCCGTGGTACTATCCGTAAAGTATCAGGATTTTGCAGACGTATTTGATAAGAAAGAGGCTGCCATCTGCCCGCACATCGTGTATACGATTGTGCCATAGACTTGGTACCTGGGGCTCCTATTCCTGCCGGCCACTTCTACTCCTTGTTGGAGCCAGAATTAGCTGCCTTATGGGACTTCTTAGAGAAGAACCTCTGCTGGGGCTTTATTAGACCTTCTGCATCCCCGGAAGGAGCGCCCATTTTGTTAGTCCACAAGAAATGTGGAGAACCTTGTCTCCGCAATGACTTCTGTGCCCTGAACCACATTACCATGCAAAACCATTATCCCTTGCCCTTAATTCCTGAACTGTTGGAATGGTTGCGGCATGCCAAGGTTTTCACAAAACTGGACCTCCAGAGGTCGTGCAACCTGGGGACAAATGGAAAACTGCATTCCATATCCAATATAGCCATTATGAATATACGACCGTGCCCTTTGGCCTTTGCAATGCCCCTGCAGTCTTGTCAATGATGTTTTTTGAGACTGTTTGGACCAGTTTGTGATCATTTATTTGGATGATTTTTGATTTACTCTTCAAATCAGACCGCCCATGACGCCCATGTACGCACAGTCGTCAGTGCCTCAGGTAGCACCAGCTGTATGCCAAGCTGGATAAGTGTGCGTTTGATCTCTCGGTGGTGGATTTTCTGGGATACCGAATTTCTCTCGGGGTGTGGAGATGGATCCTGCCAAAGTAGAGGCTATAGTTTCCTGGCAACCACCTAGGAACTGGAAGGAGGTTCAACATTTCCTCGGGTTTGCCAACTTCTATAGGAAATTTATCCCCAACTTTGCTTCCTTGGCGGCCCCCATCACCAATCTCTTGTGAGGGAAGGTCCCCTTCCAGTGGACTCCAGCTGCTGAGCAGGCCTTTCAGAACCTAAAAGCCCGGTTCATGTCAGAACCCATTCTCCAGCATGTGGGACCCTGGAAGGTGGTGTCCATGGATTTTATTACAGATCTACCTTTTGCCAGAGGCCATACTGCCATATTCGTGGTGGTGGATCTCTTCACCAAGATGGCCCACTTCATCCCCTGCCCCACTGTCCTGACTGCCAAGGAGACAGCACATTTATTCATAGATCATGTCTTCTGTTTGCATGGCCTTCCGGATGGGATTGTGTCTGACCGTGGCTCACAGTTCACTGCATGGTGCTGGCATAGCCTTTTGCACCAGCTTGACATCAAGCCTCATCTGTCCTCGGCCGATCACCCTCGGATCATTGGGCAGACGGAGTGCATCAATGCTACCCTGGAGCAGGACCCATGGTGCTATGCCAGCTACCAACAGGACAACTGGGTTGATCTTCTCCCTTTGGCAAAGTTCGCCTACAACACCCTACACACCTTGACCCAGAAAACCCCTTTCTTTGCCAACTACGGCTACCATCCTTGTCTGTTTCTTGCTGTGGCCTCCCAGTTGGAAGTTCTAGCAGCAGACCAGTTGCTCCAGGAACTCCAGGCGGCCCAGGCACTCCTCCAAGAGCAATTGAACTTTGCCAAGGAAGCCTATAAGCGGGAGGCTGATAAGCACCGACAGCCAGGGCCCCTATTGAAAGTAGGAGATTGGATCTGGCTGTCTACTCCTCATCTGCCATTGCCCCATCCTTGTCGGAAGTTGGATGACAGATCCGTCTGTCCCTATCTGATCACCACTCAAGTCAACCCAGTGGTTTTTCGGCTCCAACTCCCTGGGTCTT
This sequence comes from Ctenosaura bakeri, assembly GCA_948474755.1. Classification (NCBI taxonomy): domain Eukaryota; kingdom Metazoa; phylum Chordata; class Lepidosauria; order Squamata; family Iguanidae; genus Ctenosaura; species Ctenosaura bakeri. Next base: position 399,402 of record CAOLHI010001017.1, read on the forward strand.
TCCACATCTACCCCGTATTCCACCATTCTCTTCTTGTTCCTGCTGGTGACATTTGGGAGGACACCACTCAAGGAGCTCCGCCAGCTCCAGTGCTGGTGGATGGGATGGAGGAGTACGAAGTGGTCCAGCACAGGCAGCAAAGAGACATCCAGGCAGTGGAGGGCTCTCTCAAAGGGTGAGGTAGGATTCTGGTAGAAAGTGGGGAGGACTACGTCCTGCCCAAGGTGGAATTACTACATATGAACAATCTGTTGGATCCCCATATGTTAAGATGGTCCCAGGAAAGGGCATCAGGTATCAGTCCAACAATTTTCCAAGTGGATGATCCAAATAATCACAATAGCCTATGAACTAGCCAAGAGATCTATACCACAGTCACTTCAAGCTCACTCTGTGAGAGCAGTGGCAACATCCTCTGCACTCATCCAGGACATACCTGACCTATGTAGAGCTGTGGCATTGTCTCAACCATCCACATTTGTATAGCACTACACACCTGACTGCAGGTCAAGGGTTGATGCTCACTTTGGGTGTGCTGCCTTCTCTGCAGTTCTTCAGTGTCCGGCTATAGGTAAACTGCTCAGTCACACACTTGTGTGAGGCACAGAGACCACAAAGAAGAAGAAAAGTGTCACTTACCTGTAACTATGGTTCTTTGAGTGGTCATCTGTGTCCTCATACAAGCCTGCTTTAATGCCCCTCTGTCAAGTTTCTGTCAATTTCACAACAGAATTTTAAACTGAGGACATGGTAGCATGGCAGGTGTGACATGCAGGATAGCAAGGGAACAGAGACGGTTGCCAGGCTACTCAACTCTGGAATATTCCAAACAGGGTCCCTATGCAAGCATGAAAAGCCACTTGTGTGAGGGCACAGATGACCACTTGAAGCGCTATAGTTATGGTGAGCAACCTGTTCATCCTGAAGTTTAAAGATATGTCATGGAATACAGAAGTTGGCCATGTTATCATATTTCCAGTGTCTATACATGGTTATGAAAGCTGATCAGTGAAGAAAACTCTCAGGAAGAAAATCAATTCATTTGAAATGTGGTTCTGAATCTTTTCAAAATTCTAAGTTCACCATATCACTATCGTACCATGAATTCCTAAAATATTGTAATGTTCTATCCCATTGTTTTATATACTTTTATATACTTTTGCTTCCACCCTGATTTCACTTTGTCTTTGTGCTATCTATGGATTAGCTCCATTCCAAGAAGCATTTTCAGAATGAGGATGCAATCTGCTACCTTTATTCTGATTTAGTCTGAAGAATTCATCCCCTAGCCAAACTGGCTGATACTGATTCTTTATCAAATATATTATCCTTTCTACTAAAATAGTCAAAGGAGGAAACCCATATTATTTTAAACAAATTTTTTTTACTACAGGTGAAGGAAAAAAACTTCTATAGACAAACAGTGAACAGTATGTCAGAAACATAAGTAGGCAAAGGGAATTGATGTAACTCTTCCTCCTCTCCCCTCCCCCCGCTCACACATACATATAGATTTTGAGAGTGAAAATTTGATATTTTTCTACTTATACCTACAGTTTGCAAAGCATGATATTCAGGTGTATATAGTTGCACAATACAGGTGCTCCTGGAATAAGGTTTTTTTTTTTTTTTTTTTGTTAGCTGCATTGCAGAGCACCCTGAGGGCTTCTAGGTATAATGTTTGACTTAATGAGTAATTATGGTCCAATTTGAAGGCCCCAGATGAGGAAGAGAAGTCTTCCCTCTGTATTTATCACAGCTGGATTTGTGGAACAGAAGGAATGAGAGCATTTTAATGTTGAATATGCCTGGAAGGCAGAAATCATATAGCTGCCTATTAGATAGAGAGTAGCAGTTGTCCATGAGGAATCTTTACATTTCCCATTTTCAAATGGAATCAATCTACAGAGTACTTGAAGTAAACAGTTTTGAGTTGGCAGTACCATAATAATGTTATTGGGATGTCATGTGCCTGACCTCATGGCCTCTTTGAATAGAAACTCTGTTGAGTTTACAAGGAGATGATAACAATTATGTTATGAAGAATGTAGTGTGAGACTAAAGTGGTAGAATTCTTCAGCCCTGCAAGTAAGGTTAAGAACTCCCTATATATAGTAAACCAGGGCCATTTCCACAATACACTGTTATTCCTATTATTCCACGTTTATCGTTCTGTGGAATTCTGGGGTTTGTAGTTTACTGGCACCAAAGAGCTCTCTCCCTGAGAATTATGCCTTCCCCCACTGTAAGTCCCAAGATTCCATAGGATGTTGAAAGTGGAATAATAGCACTATAACAGTGAAGTGCGGAAATGGTCTAGAACATCATGGTGAGGTCTTTTAAGGGCCTGTCTGCCTTTCATATATAGTGAAACGAGTTTCAGGTTTTTTTGACTCTCATCCTTTAATTGAAAGCTGGAAACTTTAATTTTATTAAAATATTAAGAGTTCTCTGTTACAGATACCAACTTTTTAAAAGAATGCTGTTTCCCAGGTTTTCTTGGCAAGGATACCATGCCAGCTTAACAGGTCTGCAATTCTGTATTTTAGATTATAAACACTTCAGTAGAAATTAAAAAATTGGAAGCAGTTTACGATAAATTTTTCAAGTCTCATCATTTCTCTTTGAAAGTTATATCATCTTTTTTTTTTCATCGTTTCTGTTTGAAAGTTATATCATCTGTTAATTTCACCACACATGCAAGATCCAATATCTTATATAAGAATTGACTGGCAGTCTCTAGCACTTCACTTACAGAATCCTAGCTACAGTAGTTTATGATTTTGTTCAATTCAGCCATCAGCATATAAGTCAGAAGGGAGGAGAATGGTAGTAATGGTCGTGCTGCTGCTGCTGCTGGGATGATAGAATAAGTCCGAAGGAATAAGATATTCTTAAAAAAAAACTTATAATATTCCACCCATTTTTTTCCCAAAAATAAGGAACATGCCCATCATATATGACAAACTTCCCCTTCCCTTTTGACATTTCCAGGAGGTTGTAGAAAACTCTTATTTAGTGTATTCATCAATAATGGTGCCACATACCACTTTGCTGTATCTTTGTAACTTATGTATAACTATCCCTATTAAAGGAAAATCTGTGTTGTTCATTTTCTTAAATTTTCCTATTTCCTTAAATTTTCCCATTTAAACTCATGATTTAAAATTTCGTGGTCTCTGTGCCTTCATACACTAGGAGCTTTAGCGCCTGCGCAGTAGCGTTCGGAAACTTCTAAAGCTTGTTCGCTTGGCGGGAACCCCTCCCCCACGCCGGTACTGCGCATGCTCCTCCTGCCGAGCAACGGTCTCTCCTCAGTTCTTTCTCGTCCGCCGTCGCGTACGGAAGGTTCTTCGGTTTGTTCCTCGACTTCGTGCTTGGCTTGCTGTTTTTTTCACGGTTTTTCGGACTTTTGGACTGTTTCTGACCTCTCCTTCGGACTTTCCATTTGGTTTTGGTGATTTTTGGACTTTGCTGTTGGCGTTTCGTCTTATGTCCGCGCTCTTCAAAAAGTGCGTGTCCTGCGGGCGCAAAGTTGCCCTCAACGACGGCCATAAGGAGTGTCTCTTCTGCTTGGGTGAGTCCCACAACACTCGGACTTGCCCAATTTGCCAGGATTTTACTCCCCAGACTCTCCGCAACAGGTCCACGAGACTTAAATCTTATTGTTGGGAGCAGTCTTTGAGGGCAATCGACGAGACCTCCACCTCCAAGATGGCCGAAAAGAAGACGACCACGCCATCGACGGTATCGGCGGCTGCCGTTCCATCCACCTCGTCGGTATCGGGCTCGGTACCGACGAGAACGCCGATCTCGGCGTTACCGAGGATCTCTAAGCTCTCGGCGGCTGCCAAGTCAGTGAAAGGATCCTCGACGGTGAGGAAGGCTGAGGCTCCCGTCAAGGAGACGCCTGCTAAAAAGCGCCCTGCTCCAGACGGAGATAAGGGCGGGAAAGGGGAAGGAGAAGAAGCGCTCCCCGGCTGGGGACGTTCAGCCTCCCACTCCTCCTCCGACTCTGCAGCCTTCCAAAGGGCGAGGCGAGTCCGTCGATCTCTCGGACGATGAGATCGAGGACGTTCCCCAAGAGCGCCCGGACTCGCCTGTGGTAGACCCTCCAACCCTGGTGGAGGAGCACCACCGCCTTTCCAGCCGTCGCAGGTCGGCCGACCTGCAGCAGAGAGAGCCCTCTGCTTCTCCGGAGCGGCGTTCTACTTCGTTCAGGTCCCGGTCCCGCTCTTCGGAGCGTCCAGTGGCCTCGCCACCTCCTAGGGAGACTAGAGACGAACAACCTCGCTCGTCTGCCTCCAGATACACCTCGGCGTCCTACGTGGCCAGGTACGCGAGGGAATCTGAGTGGAGAGAGCGCCCGGCTTCTTACCGGTCACATTCTCCATCGTACCGGGATCGGTACCATCGTGACCCGAGACGCTGGGAGACCTTCCGGAGGTCCTGGTCACCTCGGAGACAGTGCGACTCACGCTCGCCTCGAGGAGAAGACCCTCGGTACCGTCGGCACCGAAGCCGTTCGCCGTCGGACCGCCGCTCCTTCAGCCACTCTCCCTCGCCTCAATACCATAGGGCGAGAGAGCCTTCGCCTCGATACCGAGTGGTATCGCCACCTCCCAGGGTTACGGCTACGGCAACGCGCCCTGCGGAGTCGGTGGTGACTGGACAGGCTACGACCACTGCGGCCTGTCAAACTACGCCTGTCACCACCAGGAAGGTGAAGTCTGTGGTGAGCCAGCCGAAGCATGACGCTGGCACTACTACCGTCCCGGCTGCGGAGAAGCCCAAGAAGGCTGCACCCGTGATGGCAGTGAAGGAGCCGGAAAGTGAGCGGCGAGAGGACTCACCGAGCTCGGAGTCGTACGACTCGAGCGCAGAGTCGGAGGTTTCTGAGGCGGCCTCCCAGGAGTCTCCTCCGCTGGGATTCGGGGAGCCGATCCCAGATTCAGCTCCAGAGGACGTCCACCAGTTCTCTGCGATGCTGCTTCGCATAGCCTCTACCCTTGGCCTTAAGATCGCAGATGCGGAGCCGGAGGATGACGATCCCGTCTTCTCCATCTTCGAGGGGAAGCAACCTGCCGCGGCCCCGCTGCCTCTTCTGCCCCGGATCGCCAAAGTGGTTAAGTCCGCGTGGGACAGACCGGCCTCGGCATAGCCGATACCGCAGCGTTTGGAGCACCTCTACGGGGTGCAGAAGGATAACGCAAGTTATCTCTTCAACCACCCTACACCGAACTCTGTGGTGGTCGAGTCGGCACAGACGAAAGGTACCGGCAGGCAGCACACCACCCCGCCGGATAAAGAAGGCAGGAAGTTGGACGCCTACGCAAGGAGGTTTTATTCCGCCGCCTCCTTGCATATTAGGCTGTCCAACACTCAGGCTTGCCTCACGGCATACCTGAAGAAGGTACTCGACTGCCTTCAACCGGCGATGGAGGCGGTACCGGAGGATATCCGTCAAGCCGCCTCGGTCATCTTCAACGAGGCCATATTCATCGCTCGGCAGCAGATGGCCTCCTCCCGGCACGCCGTGGAGATCGCCTCCCGGGTCATGGCGGGATCCATCGGCTTGCGCCGCCATGCCTGGCTCAGACCGGCTGACATCCAAGAGGACACCCGAAGGAGGATCGAGGATCTCCCCTTCGACAGTGAGGGCCTCTTCAATTCTACGACCGACCAGGCGCTGGACAATCTTGTGAAGGCGAGGTTGACTGCCAAAAAGATCGGGCTCCAGCCGGCCACGCAAGCCCGCAGGACCTCCACCTTCCGCCCATCCTGGCGACGATCTTCCACCTCGTCGTTCCAGCGCTCGGCCCAGTCCGGCCAGTCAAGACCGTCCTCTGGCTCGTCGGCAAGACGTACTTTTAGACGCTGTCCGGCTTCATCTAAGAAGTCCTCCTCGGAAGCGAAGTCTCGATTTTGACGTGTATGGCAGGACCTCCCAATATCCACTCTTCAGCCTACCATCAGCGTTCGGAGACTGCCCGACTCTGGCTCGACACCTTTTGGAGTGGCAACATGTCACTACGGACTCTTGGGTGCTTTCCATTGTCCGTCTTGGCTACGCCATCAAGTTTCACGATATTCCAACTCGAGGCGTTTACTACTCCACCCCGTCGAGTCCGGTCCTCCTGGAAGAGATCCAGTCCCTCCTTCAGAAAGGAGCGATCGAGCAGCTCCCGCAGGAAGCCAAGACCACCGGCTTCTTCTCACGGTACTTCACGGTACCGAAGGCCGACGGTACCCCCCGGCCGATCCTCAACCTCAGAGGGGTGAACTACTACATCCGCCCCAAGAGGTTCAAGATGGTCACGATACCGTCGATCCTGCCCTTCCTCCATCGAGGGGACTGGTTCGCCTCCATCGATCTCTGAGACGCATACTTCCACATCGCCATTCGCCCGCAGCACAGACGGTACCTCCGCTTCGCAGTCGACGACACCTGCTACCAGTACAAGGTGCTGCCGTTCGGACTCTCGACTGCCCCAAGGGTCTTCACCAAATGCATGGCCCCAGTGGTATCCTTTCTGCGGACGAAGGGCGCTTCCGTCTACCCTTACCTCGACGATTGGCTGTTGGTGGCGTCCTGCAAACAGAGACTTTACCACGACGTCCACATGACGTTGTCACTCCTGACTCGCCTTGGCCTACAAGTCAATCCGAAGAAGTCCCACCTCGAGCCGGCGAGGATCTTGGACTTCATCGGGGCCATTCTCGATTCCACCTCCGCAAGGGCGTACCTGCCAGAGACTCGGGCTCAAACCCTGATCCGGGCCGCCGCTCACGCCTACACGGCCCCGACGTTATCTGCGAGAAGCGTCCAGCAACTCCTCGGCTACATGGCTGCGACAACCACTGTGACCTATCTCGCCAGACTGAGGGCAAGACCTCTCCAACACTGGTTCGTCCACATATTCGACCCCCTGCATGACGAACAGACCATCCGACTGCAACTGCTCATCCCTCCGATGGTGGCAGTCGCGAAGCAATCTGATGTCCAGGATGCCCTTCCAACAGCTGACACCAAAGGTGACGGTAACGACCGACGCCTCCCTGTACGGATGGGGTGCCCACTGCGGCGATCTCAGAGTCCGCGACAGATGGACCGACGACGAGACCGCTCTCCATATCAACGCGCTAGAGCTACTCGCCGTCTCAAAAGCGCTACGGGCATTCCGCCATGTCGTAGCGGGATGCACAGTCCTGGTCCTGACGGACAATACCACCGCCGTCTGTTACATCAACAGACAAGGAGGGACTCATTCCACGACCCTGCTCAACATCACTCTCGACCTGTGGGAATGGTGCATTCGCCTGCACACGCATCCCGTGGCGGTTCACCTGGCCGGGCAGGAGAACACCACGGCAGACGCCCTCAGCAGGGACACCTCATCCCATCACGAATGATCTCTCTCCGGAGAGGCGTTCAGATTGATTCGAGACCGCTGGGGCGAACCGTCGATCGACCTCTTCGCGACCAGGGAAAACGCGAAGTGTCGCCGATTCTGTTCGAGAGCGGGCCATGATCGCGCTTCCATCGGAGACGCCTTCCAGTTTCTGTGGACCGGGGAACTCCTCTACGCGTTCCCGCCGTTCCCGTTGCTCGGCCGGACGATATCGAGATCCTCGCCGACCGAGCCGACGCGATCCTGGTAGCCCCGTACTGGCCGAGGCAGCACTGGTTCACACCCCTGCTACGAGCTGCACGAGGCGACCTGCTCCGGCTGCCTTAGACGCCAGGCCTGCTCTCCCACTCCGGCGGCCGAGTCCTCCATCCGGACCTGCCACGCCTGGCCCTCCATGCCTGGAGGATATTGCACTAGACGATCCCGTGCTCGGTACCGTCCTCGTCGCGGCCAGGAAGGAATCCACCCATCGCAACTATCAATACAAGTGGCGACGCTTCCTGACCTTTGCTAATGAGAGGAGTGAGCCGGTATCGCCCGCTGGACTCTCCACCGTCCTGCACTTTCTCCTTCATCTCCGGCAACAGGGCCTGGCGTTCCCTTCCCTGAAGTCTGCCTCTCCGCGATCGTGGCATACCAGCCGCCATGATCTGCGGCATCGGCCTTCTTCAGGAACGATACCGTTAAGCGGTTCCTAAAAGGACTCCATCACCTCTACCCGCCGGTATCGCCGCCGCTACCGCCGTGGTCCCTCTTGTTGGTACTGTCGCAGTTGACAAAACCGCCCTTCGAGCCGATGGCGGCCTCGGATGACAGGCTCCTAACCATGAAAACTGCCTTCCTGGTAGCGGTGACCTCAGCGAGACGAGCGGGTGAGATCACAGCTCTTCGGTCCGATGAGCCCTTCATGGTCTTCCACAGAGACAAGGTGGTCCTGAGACCTGATATCTCGTTCCTGCCAAAGGTGGTGTCCAGTTTCCATCTCAACCAGGACATCATCCTGCCTGCCTTCTTTCCAAACCCGACGACACCGTTGGAGCGGTCCCTCCACTCCCTGGACATGCGTCGGGCCTTGGCCTTCTACAAGAACAGGACTGCTTCCTTCCGACAGATGCCGCATCTCTTCGTTTGCTATGGGCGACGTCGGAAGGGCCTCAAAGTGTCCACCCAGCGCTTCTCCAAGTGGGTGGTACGGACTATTCAACTGGCGTATGAGCTCGCGAGGAAGCCTCCGCCAGTCCTGCTTCGAGCCCACTCCACCAGAGCTGTGGCTACTTCTGCGGCCCTCCTGCAGGGAGTTGACCTGCATGAACTCTGCCGTGTGGCGACCTGGTCCCAACCATCGACCTTCGTGCGCCACTACAGGCTCGACTGCCGGTCGCACAGAGATGCCCGGTTTGGACGTGAGGTGCTGGCTTCCGTGCTGTAGGACCTGACCCGCCATCCGACCAGTAAGCTACACAGTCTCCTAGTGTATGAAGGCACAGAGACCACGAAGAGAAGAACAGGTTGCTTACCTGTATGTGCTTCGAGTGGTCATCTGTGCCATCATACACACCCGCCCTTCCTCCCCTCTTTCTCAGGTCCCTGTAGGTTCTACGGCGGACGACAGAACTGAGGAGAGACCGTTGCTCGGCGGGAGTACCGGCGTGGGGGAGGGGTTCCCGCCAAGCGAACAAGCTCTAGAAGTTTCCGAGCGCTACCGCGCAGGCGCTAAAGCTCCTAGTGTATGATGGCACAGATGACCACTCGAAGAACCACAGTTACAGGTAAGCAATCTGTTCTTATGTATAACTATCCTTATTAAAGGAAAATCTGTGTTGTTCATTTTCTTAAATTTTCCCATTTCCTTAAATTTTCCCATTTAAACTCATGATTTAAAATAGTGATTGGAACTCAAAGCTCCTTGGTCTTTGTCAAATATTTTAACCTTTATATAGCAAAGAAGGACTTTCAGAGGTGAAATATTCTCCTTCACAAAAAGTGTGCTGATGTTTAGCCTTGTAAAATCTTTAGAAATATCTCACAGTGTCAAAAATATCTGATAGGTAGGAAATTGTCAGGACCTGTCAACACTTCAGGTATCTTCTCAGCACATTGAGAAACAGACTAATTCCCAGACAAGTTTTTTTAAGACTATAGGTGATAGTTGAAGAGAGATAATTGACCAGTTCTGATACCTGACTTTCCTTGTGATCTTCCCAAAAGCAGTATCTGAATGCACTTGGAAACATCTTCGGTTTTTTGTAAGGTGTATTACACATCTATAAAAACAAAGTTTGATAAAAGAGAGTTTTGATGTCCTCACACTTGAATACTCTTGCTGAGTGTTTTTTTAATTTTTTAAAATTTATTTATGTAAGCAATCTGCCCATTTATGTTGTCATTGGTGAGACTGTGAAGATTCTTCAGATCTGTGTTGGCTTAGATCTGGATGGATTTAGATGGATAAATCTAAAATGGATTACTAAAAACTTTCCATTGTTGCTGGGGTTTTTTTAAAATAATAAACCTTGTAGGCGACAAAGAAATGAAAAATGACTTATGAATTGATAGGTGATGTTGACGACAAAGGCAGATGAAAGAGGTGGAAGAAATGCCAGTGGATGGTTTGGTTAATTTTAAGAACTTTAATGAGTTTTCCATCTATGTACATGTGCCTATATGTTGAATTTAAAACAGTTATACTTTGGGTATGTACAGACCTTTAGATAGTTACTTTCTGAACTATAACTCAGAAAGCAAGTATAAGTCATTTTGTATCCTATGCTAGAAGAAAAGCAGGAAAGAGAAAGAAGGAAGGAAGGAAGGAAGGAAGGAAAGAAAGAAAGAAAGAAAGAAAGAAAGAAAGAAAGAAAGAAAGAAAGACATACAATCTCCCAGCTTGCATGGCCATTCCATTTTCCCAACATTGTGCCATTCTTAGTGGTTAAAAAACAAAACAAAACAGAAAAAGGACACAGCTAAACAGATATCTTGGTATTCAGTAGTTTACCCAGTATAATGGATAACACTTTGGTGACTTGCCTGACTTTACCTGTGTATGCATCTCTCCGCGTGCATAGCATAGGAGTCCCTCGTTTGAATCCCAGTATAAAGGAGTAGTGCAAAGCCTACTTCATCTTGGGTTTAAAAAAAAAAGCCACACCAAGATCATAAATGTATTGAAAAGTATTTCTTAAGATATATACTAAAAGAATTCATACCACATTTCATTTCTTCGTACAATCCATTTTTAAGACTTTTTTTTCTACACTGAAGTTTTATTAGTTTTCTCTCCCCCTCCTTCCCCATCCCAGTTGTCAAGGATACACTAGAATGTGACTGAAATACATAGGGCTCAAAGGGACATGTTTAGATTTTATTGACCGGGACCTCCAGACATACACACATACGTGCGCGCACGCACACACACTAGGGACCTCTTACGTCCACTTGCATATTTTCGTGATTACAATGGGTACTTTCCTGTTGTAATCTAAATTTCAGAATCAATGGAATAAGTTGACAGTTTTATATCCTTTCTTGTCCCTTATTTCTCCTTTTGACCTCATTTTGTCATTCCTTTTATATTATTTAACTGTCCCTCTTCCATGTTCTTCCCACTGGGTTTTTGTATTCTTTCTGAACCTAATGATGTGTCCAGGGTGCAGTGCCATACACTGGAACAGCTATGAAAATTGAATGAGATCTGAAAAAGAGAAAATACCTCTTTTGACATGCACCAGAAGAACATAGCAGCTCTGTAAAGATTACAGATGAAAATGTACATATACATTCAGATACATCTTTGAAGTGAACAGCATGGAATGTATCCTGTCAACGAATTAGAAATTAAATTCTGTAGTTCTATGCTCACTAAAGGATTGCACTTGCTGTTCTACAGTAGCTTCCTGCAAGGTGCACATTTTAATCTCCGTGTAGTTTTTCTGTTTAATTTTTTTTCATATAAAAAGCAGACTGTCTTGGATTATATTTCAGCAAAGTATCAGTTGGGTTAGATTGGTTCAGTTTCTGCATCATAATATTCCAATCTGCCTCTAAGAAAAATGGAATAATATGATTTTGTTGTTATGAGTTCTGAGAGATCAGTGAAAGAAAGTCATAATTGACAAGAGAGTTGGGGATGAATACTGAGGTAGAAGATTTGTAGTGGAATGTATTCTGCAGTTGATAAGAAACTGTCCCTTTCAATCATTTGCAGCAGCGTTAGTGCACTCTGCATTATTAAATGAAAAGTGGGTAAACAGACTACTATAGCAACAAGCTTTGCCAATTTGCAGTTCAATTTAGAAAAACAAATCAAAGTAAAGGAATCTGTCAGAACTATTTAAACAGTGTTCAGCCCACCTTTTTCAAAATCTCGGTATTTAATCTGCTAGCAAAACAATGTTAGTGTAACAGTTTGAAAGATAAATGTAGGGATAGTATACCTCTCTGCTGTTTTGGAGTCTGTCCTGCAAACTACTATTATGGGGATGAGACAAAAAGTGGAATTGAGCAGCATACTTCTGCTTGACCTGGTGTCTTGCACCACTTGTAGTGGTATATGGTATAGTATATAGCAGTGGTTCTCAACCTGGGTGTCGGGACCCCTTTGGGGGTCGAACGACCATTTCACAGGGGTCGTCACCCCTCAATCCTGCCCCCCTTTTAAAAGAAGGTGGCCTCACAGCCAATGGGAGCAGTGCTTCTGAGACCCCTGCGCTGGGAGGAGGGGAGAGGATGCATGCTGGGTGTTTCCCCGTCTTTCCCTGCCTGGTGGGAAAGCACTGGAGGAGCCTGAGGTGGAGCGGGAGGTGCGGAGAGCGGGAGGAGAGAGCTGGAGCCTGAATGTTAAGGCGGAGGTGAGAACACTGAGAGGAGAGAGCTGGAGCTGGAGCGTTAAGGCAGAGGTGAGGAGAGGAGACCCTGCACTGGCGGGAGGGGAGAGGAGGTGTGCAGCCAGGCGCAGCCAGGCACTGCTTGGACGCTCGCACCTGCACCGCACACACACACACGGAGGGCATCCCCTTCAGTGTTCCCTTTCCCCTTCATGGCGGCTTGCAGAGTCAGAGTTGCTTGCCGGGGTGAGTGAGCAGCTGGGCACTGCTTAGACTCTCGCGCCCGCACCACACACACACACACACACACACAGAGGGCTTCCCCTTCAGTGTTCCTTTCCCCTTCATGCTGGCTTGCAGAGTCAGAGTTGCTTGCCGGGGCGAGTGAGCAGCCGGGCGCTGCTTGCTTGGACACTCGCACCCACACCACACACACACACACAGAGGGCTTCCCATTCAGAGTTTATGGCACTGCAGCGGGACGTCTGGGAGGTAAGACCCCGTCCCCTCACCCTCTTCTCCTCACGCTCATTCATGCTGGCGAACAGAGTTGCTTTCTGGGGCGAGCAAGCAGCTGGACTCCACTTGCTTCCCAAAGTGGCGGGTCTGCAGCAGCGGCGATCGCCCGGTCGCCCATTCATTCTGGGCACGCTGCTCCATGGGAGTTGTTGGTGTGGCTGTCGCCTTTGGTCCGGCAGGCAAAGGGGGAAACTTTCCTGCGGCGGATCTGCCATCCAACAGGGGAGATCAGTCCCTCCGAGACTGATAACTCGGTCAGGAAAGGAGCAGGGGGCATCAGCCAAGGGCTTCGGTTTGTGTAGCAAGAGCCCCCAAGGCTCCTTGGTTGGTTTTTTTTAATTATTATTTTTTTACCCAAAAGCGCTGCTCTGATCCGTCCTGTGGACTTTGGCCATTTCCACATTCCAGTGTTATAGCGCTATGATTCCACTTTCACCATCCTATGGAATCCTGGGGTTTGCAATTCAAATTGCAAACCCCAGGATTCCATAGGATGATGAAAGTGGAATAATAGCGCTATAATAGTCTAGTGCAGAAATAGCCAGGATGACTTTCTCCTCTCACTTTTGTTGTGCATGGACCCTTGGCACTTGCCACACGCACGTGTTGTGTTCTTCGCCCTGACTGTCTTGCATTCCTCGCTTTTTGTATGTTCAGCGTCTGTACTCCCTTTAAGGGAGGGAGGGAGGGAGGGAAACAAAATGCGTCTGCTTATGCCACCGCCATCTTTCCTCTCTCCCTGTCCTTTCCTCCTTGCGCCTCATGTAAAATGTGGGCTGTTTCAGCATTGCCTTTGGGAGTGACTGGCTTTTTGAACTGTGGAAACCCAACATTCAAAACTAGAACAACTGCCTTAATTCTGGCATTGATGGACGTGTTCTGTGCTTAAAAAAAGGGGGGAGGGTTACCAGTTTTTAGGCATTAGAAGTCTATCCAGAGCAGTGATTTAGGGCAGTGTTTCCAATCTATTTGATGTTGGAAATAACTAACTAACTAACTAAATAATAAATTAATAAATAATAATGAAAATGATTTTATGGTTGGGGGTCACCACAACATGAGGAATTGTGTTAAGGGGTCATGGCATTAGGAAGGTTGAGAACCACTGGTATATAGAAACCTAGAAATAACAGAAGGACGAAGGAAAAATATATCATTCTAGACTGCAAATAGGCAGTACATGGTCTCCAGGCTATACTTGTCTTTCAAGGAGTGGTTTCTTTCAGTAGGCTTCAGCTAGAATCTCCCACATCCCAGCTTCTGAAAAGTATCTAGATCACATCATTGTAGAGGAGTGTTTGGAAACAAAATGGCACAGATGCGGAGAAAAGAGGAGACAAGAAAAACTATGTGGCTATACCACTGCTGCCCTCATAGGTTTGAGACATCTAGCAATAGTCCATGTTGGCACAGTTTCCATGGGTTAGGTGAGCACGACCCATCACTCATTAAGCTGGGTAAAGTCCACCAATCAGATAATGCCAGCAGCACGCCAACTCTGTCTTTGCAGTCTCAGTCCTCTTATGATTGAGTGTTTAGTTATGATGGGTCAAAAGTTTGCAGGCTATCAAGACTTCAACTGAAACATTTAAGTTTACTTTCTCCTCTTCAAAATCCCCAAAGGACTGCAAGTACTTCTAATTTCTCCACGTTTATGAGTATAAATAATCTTTCTCTTTGTTTTATATTTTGGTAACAAGTTGCCTCAATACAATGTGAGCAAGTCTCTTCATTTTCAAAATCTGTCTGATGGAAATTGTAAATGGCAATTAAAATCACTCTTAGCAGGGTGCATTCCATCATACTCTTAGCTGCTTGTTTTCCTGGTGTCAGAAATCAATACATCTGCTTTGGGGGGAAAACAAAGAACCATACAATGAAGAAAGAAGAAAAAGTTATGATCAGAGCTTGAAGTTTGTGAAACCTCACACTGAATTACTTAATTTTAAGTCTTCAGAAAAAACATTAGCACCCAGACATCTACATTTCATTGTCAGACTCAAATGATTACCTTAGAAGAAAACTTGTAAATTTCATATTTTTAAAGCTTTCTTTAATTGCCATTGATGTGTGGGTTTTTTCCTCATTTTGACTTTGTTGCCTTTACAATACACTTACAAACCAGCTTCAGAAAATAAGTGAAAGTGGAAAAGATGGAGCAAAGGGATGCATTTCAGTTTAGAGATTAAAAATAGCAGATGGTAGTGGAAGGATGGACATGATCAAAGTGTATAAAATTATGAACAATGTGAAAAGAGGTACAAGAAATTTTTAACTGATTTCCCCCCCAAATATCTGAAGATAGCAAAACTGGGTAGCAGTAATTTCACGAAATACTTTTTCACACAATGCATAATTCATGGGAAATTGACTTCTATGAGATGTTCTGAGATGAGGGCTGCTGGCTGTAAGGGCACTGTATGACATCTCTGTGAATATTTCCCCAGGTCCCAGCTGGAGAGACAAATCTCATGGTGGGTAGCAGTGAAGTGGGAGAAAGTCTGATTTTCCTAGTTGAGGTGGTATTAAAGCCTAGACGCCCTTGTTAACTCATTCCCAGCTGGCCTCTGAGTTGCCTGACTTGTATGTGAGTTACCTGGATTGCATGTGTATTGTGCATGTGGAGTCTCAGTGCCCCCAAAACCCAGGAATGAGAGGAGAGGACTGGGGAAAGAGGATGGAATACAGGCAGAAGGCTGAGTGCCAGATATTGAGAGATCTTGTTTCAACTCATCAGAGGTCTATTACACGTTGGTCCTCACGTAGAAAATGCAGACCAAGTTCACAGCCCTTTGGGAAAGTTGGAACTTCACAGCTGTGAAAAATGTGTATGGCACTTTGCAGATAAAATTGCTCAGATTCTCTCTGACTTTGATGCCATAGTTGATAAAGTTCCAATGTGTGTAACCTTGGCTCTTGCTTGTCCTGTGTTTATTGGATACTTTTCAGTTTGTGCAATATGAAGATTGGAATAGGATCCTTGGAGAGATGAAAGCCACCAAGTGTGTGCTAAACCCTTGCCCTCCTAGCTTATTGAACAGGCCAGAAAGGATTGACTGTGTGGATTAAGGGAGCAGAGTTCCATCTTGCCTAAAGGAGGCAATTGTGAGTTCTCTGTTGAAACAACCATGCCTGAATCTTGCTATAATGGAAAATTGTTGGCCAGGGTCTAACATGCCATTTTGGGGCAAAGTACTAAGCATGTGACAGCCTCCCAGCTCCTGGTTTTCTGGGTGAAACAGATTGTCTAGATCCATTTGAATCTGGCTTCAGGCCTAGCTGTGGGACAGGGATAGCTTTGTTATGATGGCTATGGGACCCAGGAAGGGACTCCCCGATATTGCTTTGATATCACTTAATTCGGCCCTGGCTAGACCATGCTCAGTGGCCCCGCTGCACGTGTTTGGGTTGGTTTCTGAAACAAGCACGTATTGGCTGCGGCTGACTAATTGTTCAAATTCCATTCCTCATTCAAGCCAGCATTTCCCAAGCCTCACTTAGCTTCAGGGGACACCCATATCCATACTCCACAATAGCGGCGCGGTTTCCCGCCAAACCACCCCTTTGGAGAAGGCCATCAGCTCACTGGCCACTCTTTTGTCTTTCAACACTAATCCAATCATGCTGACAGTGATCTCACCAGATCTTTTGTCTAGCGCCAAAACTCTTTTGTTCCCTATGTGGTTTGCCATAGCCGCCAGGCATGTTTCACCCTATAAAAAGTCCCCATTTTGGGACCTCGTTGGTTCCTCTTGAGCTGCCATCCGGACTCTCTGCCAGTTGATTCAAGAGTTCCCCTCAGCACCCAGCGCTGAACCCCGTCATTCATCGCTCCAGATTCTGCAGGACATCGTGATCAGGTGTCGTATCACCCACTGTTCCCCCAAGTCTCTCTTCCTCATTCCTTTAGTTAGTTAGCATGCGTGTGTTTGATTTACCTTGCTTTTGTTTAATAAAGTTGTTATCATTGTAACCTGGCCTGCTCATTGCCCGGAAGCCGTAGACGTTGGGTTACAAGGTCTCGCTTAGTTATCCTGCCTCTCGCATGTCAAACCAATGCTCTGAGTTCTAATTTCCCCATCTTGATCTTTTTAATTGGCAAAGTCGGGCGCCCCTCGTGGACCCCCAGTTTTCAGGGTAACAGCTTGGGTCCCTTGGTTGAGTACAGAATGTTTGAAATAACACTAAATATGTAGGAAAGAACTTGAGAATTCATTAATGTAAGGCAAATATTTTAGTTATTGCAAATTGTACCACCAGGTGCTGATTTATTGGGTAACTGGCTTGTATGAGCTACCAGACTCTGTATCCTGGTGCATTCAAGCATTGAGATGTGTTCCAACTAACCTCAGAAAATACCAAGAAAGAATGAGCTACTCTGTAAGGGCAGGACTGTTTTGGAATGCTGATCTGTTTTCATCTAAAGTACTTGAGACCTGTGAATTTTGAAGCATATTTTAAATAGGGACAATTACTAATTTTCGCTGTCTGTCAGAGGTGGAAATGAAACCCTTGTACCAGTACCACATATACTCAACTGAAAGTTGATCTAATGTGTAAGTCAGGGGCTGGTTTTGGGCCCAAAATGAGAGAATTTGCTATGATCTGTGGATAAGATGACTCCCTCAAGCAACAGGGACTCACCAAAGGTCCCTGAAAAATAATCTAGACTTTTAGGGAACTCCTTCTCCTTGGGAAGAGAGAGTTGAGGGAGGAAATTGTCACAAATTTTTCCTGACTTGAGAAGCTGTAGGGCCTTTTCACTTGTTCTCCAAGCCTGGCAGCCAGCCTTTTTGTGCCTCAAGCTGGGAGAGAGTTGTGACAATCTGCTATCTTGATCTCCACCACCACAACCACCAAGCAGCACAAGCTCCTCAGAGGTCTTTCCCAGGAACCTGTGTTGAGGTGCTTGAGGTGGGTCAAGGAGGATAATCATCAAACCTCCTCCCAGTGCTCACTTTCTTGACCCCCTAAGTAACATGGCCTCCCTGGAGGTCCCTGCTGGGGAGTCCCTGGTGCATGGACAAACATCTCCTGGCAATCTGCCCCCTTGATCTCCCAAACAGCATCTTCTTCCCAGGAGGGACATCCAGTGAGCCCGTGCTGCTGGAGGAGAGATTTGGGAGCAGATTGTTGAAAACTCCTCTTGGGGATCCACTCGCTTGATTTCCACAGCATCATGGGCTCCTAGAGATCCATTGCCAGGCAGATAAATCAACCCAGATTTCTAAGCTTGATTTTTTTTACTACAATTTTCAAATTATAATGGTGTATCTATGGTAGTTCACTCAAAGTACTGTAGGTAGTATGAAAAGGGCAAAGATCTGCCAGGAACATTTCAAATAAGCGGCTGTACTTCTTTGTCAGAAAAGTTAAGAATTGAAATCTGGGTGGATTTTTGTGGTTGCATGTTTTTTGACACATAATTCATGGTTACATATGTATGTAGTGGGTCATTCATGGCTTTTATTGGGGCTGTCAACCAGTTTAAAATGCAGTTGGTTAAATGTTTGAATGCTAATTAATTTAGTTGATTTGAATATGACTTACATCTGCATATTAGATTTGCAATTAAATTAAGATGCAAATGTTTAGATCTGGAAAAGGGAGAAGGAAGAACTTCATGGTCCATAAGGAGTTAGAAATGCATTATACTTCAAACTGGAATGTATGGATACTAAATAATACACAAAATTCCACAGAATTCCAAGGTGACCTCAGATAGATCATTTAAACTCTGTACTTTGGTTTCCCTGTTTATCTAATAGTGTTACTACCCCTTCCTCTCAGGTTTGGTGAGTGGTGGCTTCCCGTTTATGGAATTTCCACTCCAGACACCCATCCTTTTGGTGATAGACAAATATGTTTTTATTCTCTCAGGCCTTTTTTTTAAAAAAATTATATTATAATTTACATTATAATAGTGTAATATATTTTGATTTTTAAAACTGTCATGGAGTCTCAATTTGAAAAGCAACTTATACATCTTCCAGATAAATAATATTTTTGTGGTCCTGGCAGAGAGTCACAAGCAAGGAAGCATTTCCATGTAGTTTATGTGTAACTTGATTATGCTGGCAATTTCTTGACAGACTTTTTCTTTCCTTCTAGCTATATTGAGAGCATGTGCTGATGGAGGTGCTAATCGCTTGTATCATATCACAGAAGGAAACCATGAAAGGTACTTTCATAATAATCTGTTCTGGTAATTTCCCCACTTTTATCTTCATAAAGAATTTTGAAGAGCTTGCAATCACACTTTCAGAGATCTCCCTGCACATTACATGCAGTATAGAGTCTACTGCCATACACTGCATCACCGTGACAAGTTTTTCTCCTTTTCCTCATAACATGTGCAGTCATTTACTTGGTGTCTTGATGTCAGCAGCAAGTGTTTCCCATTCTCATCATTACCAGTCATTAAATAGGCAAAGAAATGCACAACATGATCAAGTCAAAACACAGAAAAGTATTACTACATGGTATGGGGAATTGCTCTGGTTTGAGATGCCATGTTTGTAGCTCTTTGGCTGAGATTATATCCTTGACCCCTACCAGAGCATCTCCATGTTTTAACAGAGTCCAGGTCTAGAATAAATTTCATAGCCTTCCAAATACTGTTGAATTCCACTTTATATCAGAGTCTGTTCCTTTGACCAGTAGTGAAGGATAGTAGGAGCTATAATTTGGCAACATCAGGATGGCCATAATTTCCCCAGTCCTGGTGTCATAGATACTCAACAGATAATCTTACTAAAAGAGATTCAAGTAGCTAGAAATGCTGAGATATTGCAGTATGTAACAATTAAAAAATGAATCCCAAAGACCAAATATTAAACTGGTTATCTTTGAAGAAGCTTTTTTCCCTTCTTCCAGAACTGGGATATTACTTGTATAATGTTCTTTTCCATGATTACTTGTGAAGTTAACAAGTTCCTCTTCTCTCCAGAGATGGATGCTTCTTCCTTTAACAACTTGTTACAGTCTTGCTCTTCTCTACTTTAATCTTTATAGAATGAGACATTAACTGACAGGCTTAAGGCATAGGGAAGAAGCATAGAAGACAATGAGAGGAAAATTTGTCAATTGCTGTTTCTAAGCTTGACTCTTAACTTTTAAATGATTTTGTTATTCCATGCTAACCCTTTAAAGTGTTATTGAAACCCACATAGAAGGATACAGGTAAGGAACCACAGCTCTTAACATCCTAGTACTCTGTTGTGCATAATAGCTCTCAATGTAGCAATTATGGGGATGATTTGTGCAAAAGTACTGCAACCCTGGGGAGAAAAAGTCCTTCCCCTCCCTCATTTAACAATTTAGCGTGTCTCTGTAATATTATACCTCTAAAACAACTGAGATAGCTTTAAAAAAAACTGCAGAAGTGTTCTTCTCCAGTAGCCGTTCTCTTTGAAATTTTTAGAGCTTGCCCCATTATTTTTTCTTAATGCACCATGTTAGCATTAGCCATTACTTTTTAAAAGATTAGTCATTAGTCAGTGTTCTGTAGATAGCTTGTTAATAACATGTTACTAGCATGTTACTTCTTCATTTATTATAATTTAACAGTATCTGCAAAAAGAAAAATGCCTGAAAGTTTTAAAGACTTCTTCCCAAATATTTTACATGAAAATATTTTGTTCCACTGAACATGTAATGATGCCACTCATGGTTAAATTGTTTAACCCCCAGTAATATTGCAGGTAACACAGTTATTTGTAACAGTTGTACTTCTGAGCTCTGAATGTCCAGTTTTGTGCTTTGCTGTGGCTTACAGCAGAATTAGATGTATATCCTACAAGGATAGCTGGCTTCTTAACAGAACTCAGTTCTTAACAGAACTCAGCTGCAGAGCCATCAGCTTTTGCCCCACGACTGGGGGCCAAAGCAGGCGTTATTTTAAACACAAAATGAACAGTTATGGCTTCTTTTCTGTTACTCTGGAATGAATGGATGATATGGGTTTTTAATATAATACATAAAATTATATGAATTATGTGGGAATTTTCAAACTTTTCATCAAAACCAATTAAACCAACAATTTTAGCAACAATATTATTGTTGTTTTTTATTACGCTCTTTTCCCAACAGTGCATTAAGGTAGCTCACAAAAAGTAAAATATACACAGACGGGGACATATTGGGGTTTTCTTTTTTTTTTTTGGTTAAATTGTAATTACAGTATCAATGCAATTAAGAAGTAGTGACTAATGACTAATGCGATTACCGTATTTGCCGATGTATTAGACGCACCGATGTATAAGACGTACCCTATTTTCAGACTGCATTCTTCGGGAAAAATTTTTTAGCTCCCCCTCCCTGTTCCTGTTTTTCTGCCTGGGTGGGGGGTACCTCCCTGCTGAGGCAGAACAGGAAGGGGTATATGTGAAAAAAGCTCCCTTCTTCCCCATTCCTATTGTCTCTGCCTCAGTGGGGAGAACTCCCTGCCAAGGCAAAAGGGAATAGGAAAGTGCCTTTCCTTTTCTTTTGGCCTGGGTGGGGACTTCTGCCCACCCAGGCACTTATGGGAGCACTCTTTTCACCCCCCTGGCTTTCCTATGCCCCAGCAGGAGTTACCACATTTGTCGGTATATAAGATGTGCCCCATTTTTCAGAAGGCATTTTTGGAGGAAAAAACTGTCTTACACGCTGGCAAAATATGGTAGTATATGACCCAAAGACTGTTGGTGCCTGATACACTGTACACTGTTACGGATTCCGTCATTTCTTTTATGCGTTCTTCAATATGCTGTCAAAATCTTGCCAATTCAGTATTGGATTAATGACTTATATTCAAAGTAGTTAAATTTGATTTAAGGCTAATTACATGAAATTTAAATTTTGCCTAGGAAGTTCAAAAGTCATTCCTCTGCTCAAGCTCTAATGTTTTGTACTGTGGCATTATGTTACTTTGACTTTGGAAATTATTCATATTTTTTCAATAGTAGCTGCTGTTCAAAAGTCAAAGCATTTGTTTCTAATCCAGTTCTAATATATACTGAAGAAAGGAGTTTATTTAGGCCCCCTGCACAGCCTATAAGCACATGCTTCTAGATCAGCAGTTCTCAACCTGTGGGTCGTGACTCCTTTGGGGGTTGAATGACCATTTCACAGGGGTCGCTGCTCCTCTATCCTGCCCCGCCCCCTTTTGAAAGAAGGCGGCCTCACAGCCAATGGGAGCGCTGTTTCTGAGACCCCGTGCTGGGAGGAGGTGAGAAAAGGCATACTGGACATGTATGGGGATGTTTCCCCGCCTTTCCCTGCTGGGCGGGAGGGCAAAGGTGGCAAGAGGAGACCCCGTGCTGGCAGGAGGGGAAAGGAGGCATGCTGGGCGTGTGTGGGGACATTTCCGCATCTTTCCTTGCCGGGCAGAGGTGCGGAGGTGCATGTGGGGACGTTTCCACGTCTTTCCCTGCCAGGCGGGGGAGGGCGGAGGTGCGTGTGGGGACGTTTCGCCATCTTTCCCTGCTGGGTGGGGGGTCAGAGGTGGGGAGACCGAGAGGGGCTCGCGGGTGTAGCGTGGTCGAGGGCTACAGCAGGTATCGCACCCCACTCCTGAGCCCTCAGAGGGACGAAAGGAGGAAGGAAGGGGCGCCCATGCGATGTGGGAGTGAGAGCGTCTGAGCAGCTGCGCTCCCTTTAAGGGAGGGAGGGAGGGTGGGAGTGAAACAAAACGTGTCTGCTTATGCTGCCGCCATCCTTCCTCTCTCCCTGTCCTTTCCTCCCTGCGCCTTGTGTAAAATGTGGGCTGTTTTGGTGTTGCCTTTGACAGTGACTGGCTTTTTGAACAGTGGAAACCTAACATTCAGAACTAGAACTACTGCTTTAATTCTGGCATTGATGGACGCTTTCTGTGCTGAAAAAAAAGGGGAAGGGTTACCAGTTTTTAGGTATTAGAAGTCTATCCAGAGCAGTGACTTCGGGCAGTGTTTCCAATCTATTCGATGTTGGAAATAACTAACTAAATAATAAATAAATAAACAAATAATAAATAAACAAACAAACAAATAAATAAATAAATAACGAAAATAATTTTATGGTTGGGGGTCACCACAACATGAGGAACTGTATTAAGCGGTCATGGCATTAGGAAGGTTGAGAACCACTGTTCTAGATTATGCAATCTATGTATGCCTTGTCCAATTTATAGAAGAAGAAAATAAAAGAAAAAAAGAAAATGTGGAATAGAAGAGGGGGAAAAACTACCAAACTATTTCATGTTACAAAACATTTGTTGAGGCTAGAGAGAAGAATGTTGTAGCCATTTCCGCACCATACTGTGATCTCATGATGTCTTGGCCTCATCCCAGCAGTGCCACTGCCAGAATGGGAGCTGGACTTGAACACTTTATCAGCATCCAGCTGGCTGCCAGAAGATGGCTAGCATTCAGGACATGATCCTTCCTTCTGCAGTGAGTCCAGCCTCTTCTTGTGCTGCACTGAAGAAGGGAGCGCTTGATAGCACTTCTGCCCTTTCCACACAGCTGCTGGCAACACGATTGTTGCACAAAGAGAGTTCATTACCAGATTTTTTCTGGTAATGGTACTATGTGATCATGATGGGTGAGAACACATCATGCAATGACATGTGTTGCAAGCCAGCTGGTTACTGGATTTAGGTAAGAGGTAGGTGACTTGGAATGCCTGTGTTGTAAAAGATACTATATACATTTTGTAATAAAATGAACAGGAAAACAAAGAGAAGGTGCTGTGTGCAATAAGGCCATGCTGTGGGTTGCTGCCCACCTAGAAAAAGGTCCAAAGATTCTGATAGAGTCATAGCCATTGACCGCTATCAATGAAATTTACTTGTGCATAGGGCTTGCTATTCATGGAAGCTCTTGAAAGCCTTGTATGTTCAGGGGCTTTCTTTTCTCATCTGTGAGATTATAGTATGCCCCCCAGCAGACAGGAGGAGGGCAAATGTTGTCCCTGTCTTCAAGAAGGGGGAAAAGAGGACCCAGACAATTACCACCCAGTCAGCCTGACATCACTACAAGGAAAGATCCCAGAGCAGATCATCTACCAGGAAAGATCCTAGAGCAGATCATTAAAAAGGCAGTCCATAAGCACTTAGAAAGGAATGCTGTGATCACTAGAAGTCAACATGGGTTTCTCAAAAACAAGTCATGCCAGACTACTCTGATCTCCTGATCTCCCTCTCTCTCTCTCTCCCTCTCCTTTTTTTTTTTTTTTTTTTGAGCTGTGGATGTAGTGCATCTTGATTTCAGTAAGTCCTTTGACAAGGTCCTCCATGATGTTCTTGCAAACAAGGAAGTAAAATGTGGGTTAGACAATGCTACTGTTAGGTGGATTTATAATTGGCTGACCAGTCAAACACAAAAGGTGCTCATCAAGCTGCCTCTTCATCCGGGAAAAAAGTGACTAATAGGGTGCCACAGGGGTCTGTCCTGGGCCCAGTGCTGTTCAACATCGTTATCAGTGACTAAGATGATGGAATAAAAGGCATGCTCATCAAATTTGTAGATAACACGAAATTAGGAAGGATAGCTAATACCCCAGAGGACAGGATCAGAATTCAAAATGACCTTGACAGATTAGAGAGCTGAGCCAAGGCTAACAAAATGAATTTTAACAGGAAGAAATGTAGAGTACTACACTAAGGAAGAAAGAATGAATTGCATAGAGATAGGATGGATGATACCTGGCTTGAAAACACTATGTGTGAAAGGGATCTAGAAGTCTTAGTCGACCACAAGCTGAATGTGAGTCAGCAGTATGATGCAGCAGCTAAAAAAAGCCAATGCAATTCTAGGCTGCATCAATAGGACTATAGTGTTGAGATCAAGAGAAGTAATAATGCCACTCAATTCTGCTTTGGTTAGACCCCACCTGAAATACTGTGTCCAGTTCTGAACACCACAATTTCAAATTGGATATTGAGAAGCTGGAACATGTTCAGAGGAGGGCAACCAAAATGGCGAAGGGTCTGGAAATCACTCCCTTTGAGGAGTGGCTTAGGGAGCTATGTATGTTTAACCTTATGAAAAGTAAGTTAAGAGATGACATGATAGCCATGTTTAAATATTTAAAGGGATGTCATGTTGAAGATGGAGCAAGCTTGTTTTCTGCTGCTCCAGAGACTAGGAAAAAGAGCAAAGGCTTCAAATTACAAGAAAAGAGATTTCACCTAAACACCAGAAAGAACTTCCTGATGGTAAGAGCCGTTCAACAGTGGAATATGTTGTCCTGGAGTATGATGGAGTCTCCTTCTTTGGAGGTTTTTAAGCAGAGGCTGGATGGCCATTTGCTGGGGGTGCTTTGAGTGTGTTCCTGCATGGGAGGGAGTTGGACTTGATGACCATTGTGGTCTCTTCCAACCCTGTGATTCTATGATCTGTCGTGATATTTTTCTAGCCATAAAAATGACGTAAAAGTGAACAATGATATATAATCCATTTTGGATCCCAGCCATGTTTACATAATTTGCATAGTTACAGAAACAGTTTATTTTCCATTTGGATTTTGCTTTGGTAGCCAGCAATTTTGTTCAGCAAACATAATGCATTCTGCAGATACAATCAGCTAGATATTAAAGTTTTAGATAATTCATTTTATTCAAAAACTCATTAATGCACAGTATATTAATATAATTCCTATGGACTATATATATAGTTATGTTAAACAAGTTGTCTTAAATGTAAATACATAATTCAGGAAAACAAGATCGTTACAAGTGAATAGACTTACTGACTCTTCATCAGTTTAGCCCTTTAAGCATTCTTATCCTGGGATTATATTATATCATCAAAGTTCAATTTTTCTACAGTCTATCAAGTAATATTTTGTTATTGCTTTTCAGGAAGACAACACTATGTGAAAAAATAATTAATTTTTTCTATAACATATTTTCCCTCATTTCTCAGTATGATTTTATTGAAGGCTTTTCTGCCCAGAGAATGCTTAACAGATTAATTAGATTTTTTTTCTTAATTTCAGTTTTGTTTTCTCATTTTTATTTTTTTCCTTTTTTATTAGACGTTTTAATATAAGCAAACAAAACACGCACAAATTAATACATCAAAGACAAAAAAAGAAAAAAACAAAAGTAAAGATTATAGACATTCCTACTATTGTAGGAAAAAACAGAACATGTTTTAACTTAAACTAACAAAAATTAACTAACCAGCAGAAACCCCCCCCACAAAAACTACAACTAATTGTAAACAGCTCTTACTTATATAAATCATTACTTAAATGATTTTAAGTAATTAACTTAACTTAAAAGTTAATAAAACTTAAAATTACTAATAAATTTGTTGTTCATTATGTTTATACTCATTAACTATTTAAATTCAACTTTTTCTTAGGTTACTATTAGGTTACTATTCTTAGGTTACTATTACAGAGTATTTTTATTTAAATCAATACGCCATTAACTAATTATCAGTAAATCTATTATCACTATTTAAAAAGCCACATATCTTAACAAAAATAGTAACAACCTATAATCATATTTAATTTTCATACTCTCATAATTTTCATACTTTCATAAGATTAGAAGATTAGAAAGCAACTGTAATATGTACGTTCAGAATCATCAAATCACCCTCATAATTCATAATCTGAAATAATCTGAAATAAACTCTTCTTTGGAATTTCCCATTAATTTGTTGACAATTTATCCATCTCTACAGTTGACATCAATCTGTTGAACCATTCTATCATTGTTGAGATTCCCATTTTCATCCAATACTTGGCATAAACAAGTCTCACTACCAATAGCACATATTGGAGTACGTTCTGTTATTGTTTGTCAATATTAGGATCATCACTCCAAATTCCTAGTAAAAAGAATTCAGTTTTCTTTTCTTCTTTTTTTTTATGAATTCAATCTTATTTTTTTTTGTTTTTTGTTTTTTATTTATTTATTTAATCACTTATATATTACAAGAGCAAAATGAATAAGTTACAATGATCAAAAAATAAATGAACTTACATATAACATAAAAGAGAGGGGGGAAAAGCAACCAACTAATGTATCCTCTTATCTTCCAAAACATATAAAACCAATCTCATCCTATATAAATCCCTTCCCATTGTTCAATCCACATTTGAGTCACCCTAACCCATTCTTTTTCTACTTTATCTTTATCGATCCTTATATCAATCAAAGCTGTTAATACATCCATCTGGTACATCTCATACAATTTCAATATCCATTGATCTAAGGTCGGTATTTCACTCCTCTTCCAATGTTGAGCGTATACCAGTCTGGCTGCCGTCACCATGTATAGCAAGATTCTATTGTGATATTTCTGATTATGACCTTCATCTAACATATTCAGAAGATATAATTTTGGACTAAATTCAAAATCAACCTGTAATACTTTCTTAATTGCATCATGTATTTGATTCCAATACTCCTTTGCTGACCGGCATTGCCACCACATATGAAATAATGTTCCTAATTCTTTCCTACATTTCCAACATCTATTAGAACAATTATTGTATATCTTAGCAATTTTTTGCGGGGTAAAATACCAACGATATAGCATTTTATAAAAATTTTCCCTCAAATTAACACTTCTAGTAAATTTTATATTAATATTCCAAGCCTTCCTCCATTCTTCCAAATCAATAGAATACCCAAAATCATTTGCCCATTTAATCATATGGTCCTTAATTATTACCCTTTCAGTTTCGAATTTTAACAATATTTGATAAATTTTGCTCAAAATATGACCTTGACCAATTAAATGACCTATATCTAATTCCTTATCAGCCATATTTTCCTCCTGTATTCCCTCTCCATCCCGATCTTTTTTAAATAATTCATAAATAATTCTGTGATGAAACCAATTACCATCAAAGCCTAAGTCCCTCAGCTCATCCAATGACTTCAATTCATCTCTACCTCTACTCCTATATAATATATTCTCATATGTCAGACAACCACCATTACTAACAAGAGAATCCTTGAAGATAGCCTCCTGCACAGAAACCCACCTTGGCTTTTTTAAATAAAATGTTTTCTTATATATATTCCAAACCCTCAATAAACTCCGCCTAATTATATGCTTAGAAAACTCCTTGTCTTCCGAAGCTTTCTGATACCAAAGATATCCGTGCCATCCGAATTTATTAAAGGCACCTTCTAATGTTAATAATCTACTATTTTCCACACTAATCCAATCTGTAACCCATTTCAGAACACATGATCTATAATAAAGTTTAAAACTAGGTAGACCTAAACCTCCTCTGTCTTTACTATCAATCAAAACCAATTCTTTAATTCTGGACTTCTTCCCTTGCCATAAAAAATTTATGATTTTCTTACGCCAATCATCAAGTATTTTTTCATCTTTTAATATCGGTAGGTTCTGAAATATAAACAGGATTTTTGGGAGAACACTCATTTTAATCGCGGCTACCCCAGTAATGACAGTTTTAGTTTAGCCCATGTATTTAATTTCTTTTCAATATGTTTCCAAACTGGTATAAAATTATTATTTACCAAATCTGCATTTTTATTTGTAAAATTAATGCCCAAATACTTAAAAGTCTGGCCTATTTTAATATTTGAAATTAATTGCAATTCTCTTTGTGCCTTCTTCTCCATATTCTTAGTTAACATCACGGACTTTTCCTTATTCACCTTAAATCCCGATAATTCGCCAAATTCCCCCAAAAGTTGAAACAATTTAGCAATACTTTTAATTGGTTCATGTAAAATAATAAGTAAATCATCAGCGTAAGCTCTAACCTTGAAAACCTCTGCTCGAATTTGACATCCTTTTATCTCCAAATTATCTCGAATCTTTCTAATTAAAATTTCCAATGTTAGAATAAATAAAAGTGGGGACAAAGGGCAACCCTGCCTAACCCCCTTTTCTACTACGATTTTATCCAATTTTACCCCATTAATTATAATAAAGGCATTTTGCGAAGTGTATATAGAATTTATCCAATTATTAAATTTATCGCCCATATTTAAAGTTTTTAAAACTTCCTTCATAAAGTTCCAATTAAGATTGTTGAAGGCTTTTTCAGCATCTATAAAAAGAAGTGCCAGTTCAGATGGAACATAATCATGATACTCAATCACATTCATCAGAATCCTTATATTATCATTCAGCTGTCTTTTAGGTAAAAAACCAGATTGATCACAATGTATCCAATCGCATAATATTTTTTTCAATCTATTTGCTAAAATCATAGTAAAAATCTTATAATCTGAATTTAATAAGGAAATAGGTCTATAATTATTCATATCCAATTTGTCCTTTCCTTCTTTCGAGATCAAAACTATGTTTGCATCCTTCCATGACGGGGGTATATCCATATTTTCATCCTGATTGACTAATTCTAGAAAGGGTTCAACTAATTCTTCAGCAAAAGTCTTATAAAATATTCCCGTATAACCATCTGTCCCAGGGGCTTTCCCTAATTTTAAATTTCTAATTGCCATATTTATCTCTTGTAAAGATATTTTCTCATTTAACGCATTCCTCATTTCCTCCGAAATTCGAGGTATTTTTCCCTTATCTAGATAAAGCTTTATATGTTCCACTTCGTTAGAGTCAAGTCTGCCCTTAGAATATAATTTCTCAAAAAAGTTTTGAAAGGACAAAATTATTTGTCCTTGCTCCGAAATCAACCTATTTTCCTTTCTAATCTGAATTATGTAATTATTTTCTTTTCTCTTACGTAATTTATAAGCCAACCATTTTGAAGCTTTATTCCCAAACTCAAATTCCTTTTGTTTAATATATTTAGATTTTAGTTCTATCTCTTGTAAATTTAACGTTATTATTTGAGCTCTAATTATTTGAATTTCCTTTTGAACTTTTTTGTTATCTGGATTTACCTTCAAATCCTCCTCTTTTTCTTTCAAAAGTTTCTGAAGTACATCCTCTTTAGCCCTCTTTTGTTTTCGCAATGTATATTCCTTTTTCATCAAAATTCCTCTAATATAAGCTTGCATGGCATCCCAAACTATGGTTATTTTGGTTCCTTTATTTAAGTTATCCTTAAAAAAGTTTCTAATTTCTAGCTTGAGCTCTTCTATAAACTTAAGATCCTTTAACAAAGCTTCATTAAATCTCCAATTATACCTTCTCGGAGTACGATTGAATTTCATCAATACTGGCGAATGATCGGAAATTAATCTGGGTAAAATCTGAATATCCTCAACCGTAGTAGCTAAACTTTTAGATGCCCAAATCATATCAATCCGAGACCAACTTTGGTGATACGCCGAATAAAATGTATAATCTTGCTGAAGTCCATGTTTTACCCTCCATACATCTACTAAATTTAACAACCTAAGTCCTTCTTTAACATCTTTAGGTAAATTTCCATGTTTGATACTTTTTTGAACAGTTTACTTTCTATCTAATTTAGCGTCTATGACCCCATTCCAATCTCCCATGCAAATTATTTTTTGATAATCCGATTGTGCCATAAAATTTAAAACCTTCTCATAAAACTTCTGTTTTTTTTCCGAAGGGGCATATATACCAATAAGCAATATTTTATCGTTTTCCCAATTTAGTTCAACTGCAATAAATTGGCCTTTATTATCCTTATAAATTAATTTTGATTGAACCTTAGGTTTAACGAATATTACTACTCCATTCTTCTTCTGATTTGGATCACAGGTTGCATAACACGTTCCTAGTTTATTATTCTGAAGATATTTCACTTTCTCTTCCAATATATGGGTTTCTTGCAAGCAGGCTATCTCCACATTTAACTTCCCCAAATAATTAAAGACTCTTTTCCTCTTAACTGGACCGTTCAGACCGTTAACATTCCAAGAGCATATAGACAGATCCTTCATAATATATCGTTCATAATATATTCTATTATATTATACATTAACTTCAAACATATAAAACATAACCGACAAGAGAACAAAAAGAAAAAATAAAAGAAAAAGAAAAAAGAGAAAGAAGAGAAGAAAAAGAAAGAAAGAAAGAAAGAAAAGAAAAAAAAGAATAAAAAAGAAAAAATGAGAGAGAGAGAGAGAGAGAAAATCTCAATAAATACTTGTATTCAGTTCAATGTTGTCACGATCTGTTGAAGAGCTTTCAACCTGCGTTCCGCTTCACCATGAAGAAGTGCAATTTCTTTCGAAGGGGCCAAACTTGGTTCTTCCACTATATTCAACAAATCTGTTTCATCCTCTTCAATTTGAGAACTCAATTGAAGTTGATTTCTAGTTTTCCTGTGAGAGTCCGATGTTTCTTTAGAATATCTCCTCTCGTAAGATGTATCTAGCTCATCCTCCTGTAGCAATTTCCTCAAGAATTCTTCAGCTTTTTCGGAGTGTCTATAATGTGTCTTCTGAATTTATAGGTAAAAATTATTCCTTCCTCTCTCGCCCATTTGTATCTGATTTGTCTCTCTCGGAGAACTTTTGTCAAATCCTTATAAGTCCTTCTTTTACGCAACACCTCATACGGAAAATCTTTTAATATTAATATTTCTGAGCCTTCAACTGAGATCCGATTTTTATAACTCTGTTGAATTATTAAGTCTCTGACCCTCTCCCTGACAAAATGTACAGCGATATCTCGTGGTAAATGTTGCCTTGTTGCCACCGCCGAATTTACCCGGTAAATTTTATCGACTTCAAGGTCCAGTTGAGCCACCTCCCAACCTATAAAGTCTGCCAAAATCGGGACTACTGTTTCTGCTAGGTTCTCCCGAGGTCGCTCCTTAATACCACGTATCTTCAGACACTTAGAGCGTGCACGTACATCTATGTCCACTTTCAACTTGGATATCTCTTCATCGACCCTCTCTTCCGTTGCCTCCAAATGCTGCTCCACCAGATTGACCTTAGATTGAAATACCTTCGTATTATTGCCTATTTGAGTAATTTCTTTTGTAATATCCAAAATCTTATCTTTCAATTCTTTCATTTCTTCTGTAACTTTTGACTTCAGTTCTCCAAGCTCTTTTCGGATATCTTGATTTATTTCCTCTTTCAACTCTCTCATGTAAGTCTTCATCTCCGATCTAAACTCACTTCCAAATTTCCGGAATTCTTCTAACACTTCCTTATTTGTACTGGGATTTTCTTGAATGTCTTCCAATGAAGTACTTCTTTGTCTAGTTGATCTTTTTACTTTTGTCGCCATTATTCTCTTCAAATATCTATCTTAAAAAAACCTACCAAATAATCTATTATATATAATTAATAAAAAATTAGTTAATTAATTAATTAATAAAGAAAACAATTAAAAGAAAAAGAAAAAAAAGAAAGGAGAGAGAAAAAAGAAAAAGAAAAAGAGAGAGAGAAAATATAACAATATAACCACTTACTTAACTATCACCCTTTTTGCCTCTAATCAGTTGTTTCTCTTTCCACTATTTATATATCAAAATCCTGAAGAATCTATATCTAAAGACAAAGAAAGAATTTTAGAAAGAATCTAAAGACAAAATATATGTATCACCCCTTCAATCAAAATGTATCAGTGCAAAATTAAATATGAATGTTCAAACTATGTTTTAACTAAATATTATATATATTCCTTACCCTTGACCTTAACAAATCAATCCACCAAGCAACACAAATTCGATATCCATTCCAATCAGTTGTGAAGTTCTTAATACAATTTCTATTAAGTTTACAATTAAATCTTAAATCACTAATATGGTATTATAATGCCCCTCACCTCTTATAACCTCAGTCTATTTATCTATGTATCTATTTATTATAGATACTTTCCCCCTCTCTCTTATATTATGTCCAAATATATTATATCTAATTATATCAAATTATATCTAATTATATCAAAATATACCCTAATATAACCAAGTTTTAATCAGAGCAACCTAACTATTATACAACAATTTTATGAATACTTCCCCCCCCAACCAAAGAAAGAATCAGGCGATTTCTAGAATCCTAATTCAGTTCTCGTCCGCTAGAGGGAGGGATGAAGCACAGTTCTGTTGAAACTGAATCCCCAATTCCGTCTCTATCTCTGTACTTGAATTCCGGCAAACACACGCCTGAAGAAACAAGCGCCTGGAAAGATATATGCCTGAAGAGACTGTCTGGTCAGTATTCAACTCTTCCGTCAAGCAGACCAGAGGAAAAACTAATACCTCCAAGAAAAGCTTCCATAAAATTGTCAAAATAAATCCTCCTCTTGAACCAAAGACCAAATTTCGTCCTTTTTCCTTCTTCTTTCTCGCTTTCCTTCTCGCTTCCTCTCTCCACCTCTCTCTTCTCACTCTCTCCCCCTCCTCCTCCTCCTGCTTGTTCGGATCACAGTAAAAAAGTTATCTCAAACTTCAAACAGCAATCACCGCCATGTCACTTGACATGCGTCCAGCAGCCATATCTTCAGTATTATTCAGTCCAAACTCATGACTCAAAAGAAAAAAAAAGAACTCGTATAGCACAAATAGTCCAGAAAAAGGAAAAACTAAATCCTCCAAATTGTCCAAAAACGATGATCTGTGTCCAATCAAATACAATCTCTTACCCGCATTTAATCGTATGTTAAGTCTTCCTCCAAAATGTCCTATACAAAATATTAAACTCATTAAATTATAGTCCTTCTTCCAAAATTCAATATAGTCTATAAAGCTTCTGTTGTTTAAATTCACATCCAGAAACCCCAAAAGGGGTGCAAAAAAGAAAATAGAAACAAAAATAAAAATAAAAAAACAAAAAACAAACGAACAGACAAACAAGTAGGTAAAACAAACAGGGAGCAAAATATTCTTAAAGATAGATCTGCGACGCTCAAGCCTCTTGGCACCACGGCGGGGTTTGGTTCTTCCCGAGGTGTGTTCTCCCTCGGAGCCTAACAAAAAAACTTCGCTGGATCGTCCTCTCTCCTCCCTGGTTTCCCCGTGCCGGCTTCCCTCACCTTCTCTCAGACCAATCCAATCTTCATTCAAATCTTTCAGAATCTGTCCAGATCCTTCGGCTCCGCAACCCTAGAAATCGCGACCCTCTCGTTCATCCCTCTTCAGATGAGCTCAGGCAGGTAACTTTTTTCCGCCATTTACTCCCACCGGGTTGATTGCTCCGACAGAGATTCTCACGGAGCAACCAGACGCGTCGCCATCTTCTTTCCCCCCAGTAAAAAGAATTCAGTTTTCTTAATTATTTGATGTTTCAGGATTCTTTGAATCAAAATCTGTATTTTCATCCAATACTTTTTGGTCTTATCACAGGTCCACCACATAAGAAACAAAGATCCCAAATGTTCTTGGTACTTCCAACGACTATTTTTCATATCTTTATGCATCTTTGATAATGTGTCAGACATGAGGTACCAGCGTAACATCGTCTTATAAAAAATTTCTTGCAGGTCATAGTAAAGTATATTTTTAGCTTCCAAAGTCTTTCCCATTGATTCATGGATACATTATTTCCAAAATTCTTAGCCCAGATAATCATGTACTCCTTAACTTTTTCATCTTCCATGTCTGTTTTCAATAAAGGTTTATATAACTTGGCAATCAGATGCTCATCATTTGTACAAATTAACAATTCATAGTTTTGGTTTCTTTTTTTAACCTCCCCTTCTTTTAAAAAAAAATATTAAGGGTTGTGGTAGTCTCATATTTTATGAAAACTGCAAAACTCTACATATCATTACATAGTTTACCAGCTGCCCAACACTATATAGTTTTTTCTGAGATACTGGGGTGTTGTAGACTAATTGCTAATCTAAGCTAGCACAGATCTTCCAGAAATGTTGATTTATCACTCAGCAATTGATTCAGTGGATCTAATTTAGATGAAACTAACAACGAGATGTACAGTTTCTTTGTTTATTTACATGTAATCTAAAGTAATTCTGCATAGATTTGTACTCCTTAGACAGTAGAATCTGCAGTAACTACAACATCTTTTTTGGATGAAGTGGCACCTACAGCTATGAAGCTCCAGCTCCAAGGTTCCACTAGGGTCCATTGTTCTCATATTTTATTGCATGGATTCTTGCCCTCCCCAGGCTCTTCTTGTTTGAGACTAGAAATACCTTGTCAACTACTGTTAACTAAAAAAACTGGTAAATGGCATGCACGCTTAGACTTCCACATGAGCAGAGTCTGCCCCATTCTGTTCCATACTGGAAAGACTGCCTGATATGTAATGCAGATACACACATAAAAGATCCTCCCCATACTCAGCATTGGGATAGATGAAGTAAATATAGAGCTGTACATTCATATTGCAAACAGGTGGTATTTTGGATCACATCCTACATATAAGGAGAATGTTTGTTGCATTCTAAATTCTTATTAATAAGGTACGTCTAGTGTGTAAATCACATTAATAAGGCACTTTTTTTGTTCTCTTAAACAAACCTGTAGTCATCACCTGAAGCAGCCTAATTAAGTGACTGCCTCAGAATAATTTGAATGCATAATTCCAAGTGCTCTTCTAATTCTGTCCTCTAAACTACTCCAGTCAGTGCAAGTTCTCTTATTATATTGTTGTTGATAGATGTTTGCTGTCATGCAACTTACGCAAAACAGCATAGAAAATGAAGATAGATACTGATTCTGTAGTATGTATATTAAGACCATGAAATTAAGTTAAATTAAAGTAAAAATACTATGAGGTGATCATTCTTGTTCCAAGCATTTAAAAATACTGTGATTTTGTCAGTCCCATTCTAAGATTGTGAGAGCAGAATTGTACATGTAAACTTTGGGTGTTACCCTTGCTTTCTGTTTGTGTATATCACAGTCAGCAGAATGACAGTTTCTCATTCTTTTCAAGAACTGAAATAAATGAGAAAACAGCCTAACAACCTTTTCTTCCTGCCTTTTTGGGGAGTCCAAATAGAGCTTTCTTATATTGTGGTTGCAAGCTAATGGTACTTTAGCCACTCTTTACATCTTTTGTGGAGGAAATGGGCCTTGATTCATGCCACCCTGGGGGAAATGGTCATGGTGAACATTTAGTTGCAGTTTAGTGCTGCCTGGCACTTACATCACCTAGATTCCATTCTTTCTCTTTTGTCCAGAATTAAGAGAACCTAGTTGTTATGGCGTTTCTTATGGGAAGGAATGACCTCTCTCATGATTTAGTTCCTTTTTCACATGGTTTATTATTGCTTCCTCTTGATGGTGTACAAATAAGTAGAGGGAATCGGAACATACTGCACAATTTCACTGGTTGTATATTCCCCAGTTGTAAATTGTATGTGAGGGCAAAGATGAAAGTTGTGAGAAATGCAATTACTGCCACCTAATTCTCCTTTCAGTCTATCTTCTAAAGGGAGTTTTATTATAACTTTAAAAGGTACTGGGGCGCTGGTGTTTGAAATCCAGATATCTATAAAATTCCCATACTGAATTACATTGTCTTTGGACTAAATGTTCATTAACCCTAGTCTCCTAATGTTACTGGTAACATATGCCTGGAAGTTAGGTATTGTCTTATTGTAAATAGTTCATTCTGCCTTTCAATGCCTAGAGTTTGGTAGTGGCAAAGACATAAAGATAATTGTTGATGTTACTTAAAGTAGAAGAGTGCTAGAGTTAAAAAAAAGCTTGTTATATCATGTTTATAAATAGGGGAGGATGAACTATCTGGCATACATTCTGCTTTATACTGAACTGTCGCTGCGTCTTAAACTCCATATGGAAGAGTGTTACGCCGAAATGTGGTTGACTCAGGGATCCACCTGCAATGCCAGTACCTCTGTGGAAAGGTGGGGAATATTAGCTCAAAGAGGAAGCCTACAAGAGAGGGGGTAACCTTGAGAGATCTTTTACACCTGTTGTTTACCAGTACTAGTACAGGGAAGAACCAGGTAGAGATCCAAAAGTAAGCTTAACATGTTTTATTGGAGAAATTGCAAAGGCACACACAAGATCCAAGCAGTCACGCAATCACGCAAGGCTAAGTGAAGGAAAAGTGAGGAAAGTTTTGGATATTGAGATTTTAGGCTGAAGTATTTACCAGTCCAGAGGGATAGCAAAGAAACAGCAGTGTGGCTTAGACACAAGTCTAAAGACATTACACAAATGGAAATCAGGGCAGCAGAGTGGCAACCAGCAATCAATGTATTCCAGGTTGACTGGTCAAAAACTGGGGTTTAAATACTCTGTGCCTGGAGGGTGAGGGTGTTAGTGGCTCTCTAGTAGAGTAAACAATGGAGTCCTGAGAGTGGATAATGAGGTCCAGAATGAGCTAATGGCTTTAGTGCTAGATGACAAAGGGCTACTGGTAGTCCTGGTAGCTCAGTAATTGTTGGACAGGTATGGAAACAAAAGGGGAGCTTGCTTGGTCAGGGGAAGCAGAGTTCTGACACTCAGCCATCCTTTGGGAACATCCCAGACACTATTGTCTTTTAAAGGTTGAATCATCAGAGGCTAACTGTAAGTCCATTATCGCTGGAGTTTCCTGGTGATTTCCTGGCTATGATCTGGCTACTCCTTGAGATCTTTCCTGGCCTTATTTTACAATGCATGCAAGCGGCCAGCTTTTTTTTCTTGGTCAGCATGACCATGCAGCCATAGCAGGGTATATTATATATTTATGCCAATTAATATATTTTGTCAATTAAATCATATCAAAGTGTGAGCGTGTACATCATGCTAACAAGAGCATTTATCAAGAATATGCAAGTTAGTATCTGAGTCCTCTAATTAAGAAACAGAACCTCACAGCAGTAGGTCTATACAAATGAAGGAACAAGGTTGACTTTTGCATATATAGATAGTGAACTCAGAACTGTAAGTCTGAAAGGTACCATAAGAACTGTCTAATCTAACCACTTACCAGGCAATAATATACCATTAAAGCAGTCCTGTAAAATAGACATCCAACCATTGTTTAAAGACATCCAAAGAAGAAGAGTCCACCTCTCCCAAAGCAGTCTGTCCTATTTTTGTACAACTCTTACCATCAGGAACTTCCTAATTTTTAAGTGGAATCTTCTTTTCTTCCCTTGCAATTTGAATCCATTGGTTCATGCCCTAGTTTCTGGAGCAGCAGAGAACAAGCTTGTTCCTTCTTCTCCATGGCATCCATTCAAATATTTAAAATGACAGTATCATCTCTCTGTCTTCTATTCACCAAGCTAAACATATCTAGCTCCTTCGACTGTTTCACGTTGAGTTTTGTTTCCAGTACTTTGACCATCATGATCACCTTCCCTGAACCTATTCCAGCTTGTCAGTATCCTTCTTGAACTATGTTGCCCAGAACGGGACACAGTATTCTAGGTGAGGCATGACCAAAGCGGAATAGAGTGATATTATTACTTCCTTGGCATGAACATTATACTTATGTTGGTACAGCCCAGAATTGCATTGGCGTTTTTGGTCCTGGCGTCAAACTCTTGATTTATGTTCAGCTTGCAGTCTTTTAAGATCCCTAGATTCATGTACTATTATCAAACCAGAAGTCACAAATTTTTTATTTGTGCATTTCATTTTTCCTGCCTAGATCTAGTACCTTTCATTGATTCTTGTTGAAATTCGTTTTGTTAGTCTTGGCCTAGCTCTCCAGTCTCTCTAGATCATTTTTAATTCTGAGCCTGTCTTGTGGGGTATTAGCTACCCCTCCTAAATTGGTGTTTCCTGCAAAATTTTTCTTCAAATCTGCATCTATGAATCTGTAAGTTCTGTGGGATAAAGTGAGCTATGATGCAGCCAAATGTTGCTTACCAGACTTCTTGCCATAGTATCACTTTTCTGTACATCATGCCAAGGAGCCTTTTGAACATAGGGCCACGTCCACTACCTTTGGAAGAGGTGGCCTCTGATTGCAAGGACTCATGAAAACTGCAGAGAGATGGTTTATTTCTAGTGCTGGGAACTTTAGGATTTTGGGGGTGCTTGTGTTACCAAGCATTATATTTTTCTCTAGTGAGTCATGTCTTCTCATGATCTGTCCAAGTATAACCGTCAGGCTTGATTTGCTCTAACAGTCCTTGGTATCCATAGAACCTTTTTCCATCACATTTCAAGTGAGTTGATTTTCTTCCTATCAGCTTTCTTCACTGTTGAGCTTTTACAATGATACATAGAACTTGTAAATATTATAGCATGAATATTCGTCGTTTTAGTATTCAGTAATATGTATTGTCACCTTAGGACCTTATCCTATTCTTTCATAATTGTTCCAAGTCTTTGCTGTTTTCTACTGGGAGTATGGTGTCATCTGTATATCTCAAATGCTTTACATCCTTTTCTACAATTTCCACATATGCATCTTCTGAGTCTCATCATGATTTACATGAGGTTTAAAATACACCATGAAGAAAAGCCTGGCTATCTATAGATCATGGCATTAGCCAGCAAGCCCTGCTCTGTTTAATCTTAGCACTTACATGGGTTCATTTTGGAGAAGACAGTCTGCCATGTGACTGTTGGTGGACATAAAAGTCAGTGGCATAAGTTGTCCTTCAATATGTTCAGTACAATCCCATATTGAGCAGCATAGGCAAAACCTTCTTCAGTTTTCATGAAGGCAACATTGCATTTGCATGTTTTTCAATGGAATGTTTTCGTACAAAAAAGCCTGCCAGCAGACTCCTCATGTGGAAATAACTCACGTACATTATGCCAACCATTGCTCCCCAAGTACATGTTCCTTTTTCTGCTGTATTATTGAGCAAACAAGGCTCAAACCAAGTTATCAAATGATCACATACCCACTGTGTATCTCCCCACTGGTCATAGAATGCATTATTGATTAACTCATTGTGTTAAGGATATCTGTGAGCATTCCATTTCACCACAGTGACTAGATCAATGGGTGTGAGTGACTGTAACAGTCAAAGTATATATAACAGCATTTATATTTGTTTGTAAGTCCATATTTGTCGGGGCAGAGACTTGTGAATATAAACACATCTCACTGTCATATAATTTCACCTATGGAAAAGAATTTCAGAAACATTTCTCTACGTTGACAAGTCCCCTTCCTGCAAACTTTGATGCTCTTTTTAAACTTTTTTTTCCCTTTTATTATGAGTCACATATTTAACGTACATTAATATATACTGTATTACAATATTATTACAAGGGAAAAAAATTAACAACAATGCAATTTCAATCTATCCAACCTACTCACCCCATCCCCCAAATGGTTAACAGAGGATCCAGACCCCATTTGTATCAATTTATTTCAGTGAGCCTTTTCAGAGATACGGGATATAATCTCAATCAAATTTATCTCATCTTCATACCCCAACTTTTCTTTTACTTTCTCAATCATTATTTTCTGGTTATCACTCCATGATTATTTACAACATTGTGCAAACTTTGGTGTTGTGAACCAAAGTTCCATCAAAAAGGAAAAAGACCTACTTTTCAGTGAATGTGCTTAGGATTGAAGTGTTGCTATTAATTTAGGTTGTATGCCACATGTTTTAAATCTTGTTTATTAAACAGCTTTATGTCTCTCACTACACGCTCCTACATTTCATTAAATCCAAGTCAAAATTTCCCCATGGAACAATATTGCTAATATTCCCATTGGCTTTGCAAATGTGCAAAAAGGCCCCAAGGTCAGAGTTTCCTTTGGAAAGGTTAATTAAGTCTGAAATAAAGGTATTATGTGGTAATTAAATAGTAATGAGTAAGGAGCCAGGTACAAATGCAGTATGTGACAAGTTACAAAACAGCAGAGCTGAAAGCACCTACAAATTTAGTATTTTATTACCTTTTCTATTATAAAATTACCCCTGGGTGTCAAGAGTAATTTTTATTCTTTCTCAACTTGTGCCTGACAGAATGGGGATTGAGTGGTCAGCGTTCTGCCATACATACATGAAATCATAATACATCTCTAGAGGAGTTCAAGGAACTTTAATAACATTCCCAATATATTTCAAAGAACTTTCATCAAAATTGCCATGACTTTCAGCTGGGTAGCACCTCATCCCAAATCTAAGTTAAGGCACACAAAGGTAGGCGGTCTTGCATTTTAAAACCATTTCACGTGAAGTTATGGCATTATATTTGCCACTCTGTTTAAAGAGTTATTAGAGTATTTCTTTCATAGTCCCAGATACTTTGGGATTTCTTATTTCACTATTTTATTAACATACCTGTCATGGGTTTAGGAAAAAAAATGTTAATATAATGTGGGTTTTCTTTTTCCCAAATCAGGGGTATAAATTAACTTTCACTAAACTCTCTGCCTGTTGTTCTAAGATTATATTTCATTCTGTGTGAAATTATTGACATCTTCATGGCATCTTCTTAGTATATCTAAAGCAACTTAGTAAATACTTAAGCAGAGATATTATTCATTAAGATGTAATGATTAAATTTTAGCTTTTATTTTTGCACTGTTACCAGTTAATCTTTAAATTTACATTTGCATTTGCTTCCAGATGCACAGCAAGTAAGATATCTTGTGTCATAGCTGTATTCACATGTCACAATAAGCTCAGGCTGTGAAGGAGCACTTATTTATTATTTATGAGTAGTATGTATGTGTATGTGTGTATGTATATATGTGTGTGTGTGTGTATGCGTGTATACATATATATATATATATACACACATACATATGAGCTTTGAAGCTTGAGCACATAGAATGGCCCTTGCCCCACAGGAGCCATGTGGTGGTGGAGGGAACTCCCCACTGAGAGGAATAGAAGCAGTGGATTGCAGGCTAGACGGGATGGATACCTCGAGGTGTGCTGTCTCCTTGGGCAAAAATCTGTGATGTAACAAAGAAGCTGATAATACTCATCAAGTCCACTGACTGCTACCCCTTCATTTTGGTCCAAGTGGAAAGCAATGACACTGCAAGGCCTTCAGGATATCACAAGGGATTATGAGATGCTTGTAGGAAGTTGAAGGACCTTGATGCACAGGCTATCATTTCATATCTCCTTGCAGTTGAAGGATACAGCCCAGGAAGGGAGAGAAGAATCATGGAGGTGAACAACTGGTTCCACAGATTGGGAACGATTTTCCTTTTTTGACTTCTACAGTTACAAGAAGATGGACTTCTAGCAAGTGATGGGTTGCTCCTCACAGTAGCTGACAGCAACATTTTTGCTGAGTCTCACAAACCTCATAAGGAGGGCTTTAAACTGAGTTCTGTGAGGGAGGGAGACAGTATTCTTAGGGCAGGAGTTCGTCAAGTGCTGGACATAATAGACATGTTATAGAGAGAACTTGGTGAAAAGTACAAGAATCCAACATGGGAGGAGAAAATAACCTTAAATAAGCAGGTAGGGTGGATGACCCATGGTCTTAGGTGTCTCTGCACTAATATACAGAGCATCAAGATGAAATGGAACTCTTAACACAGCAAAGTATGATATTAGATGATATAATAGGCATCACTGAAACCCAGTGGGATGAGTCTTAATGATTAGAATGTAGTAATGGGGGTGTATAACCTAAGAGAGGGAGACAAAATAGGAAATGAGGAGTAGCATTATGTGTCAGGGATGTTTACACTTGTGAAAAGATCCATGACTGAAGTCCTGCAAGCCAGGTTGAGAGCATCTGCATAGAAATTAAGGGGAAGAGAAACAAAAGCAATGGCATTGTGCAGGTGTGCTACAGACCCCGAAGCCAGACTGAGGGCTTGGATGGTAAATTCTGGAAAAGATAACCAAATATTCAGAAAGGAGAGACATAGTAGTAATGGGAGATTTCAACTATCTTGGTATTTGTGGGAAGTCAAACTCTGCCAAGCGTATCAGGTCCAACAAATTCCTTCTTACCTTGCAGACAAATTCATTGTCCAGAAGGTGGAAAGGCAGCAAGGAAATAAGCTATTTTAGATCTCATCCTAACCAACAGTTAAATGCATATCCAATCTTGAGGGTGGAATGAGGACCTTGGGAGATTGCAGACTCTGACTTGGGGGTGCATGTCATGCAGAGAGGTCAGTATTTAGTGCTCTTCTAAACATAGGATCCATATCTAATATAAAGTAATTAAGAACTGTAGGCAGAGGTGGGAGAGCTCTGGCCTCCTAGATATTAGTAGACTCTGCCATCAGGCTCTTTTGGCCTTGAGATGGTTCTGGGAAGAAAGGTCTTACAAAAGTCCAGTAAAGAGACATGGTCAAATTTTTCTTTAAGTTGAATGTCAGATTGCAGTTCTATTTGTTTTAAGCAACATTGCTACAGAGTCCTCTTCCCCCCTTTGCTCTCTCCCTGCCCCCTGCACGTGCAATGGTGCGAGGCAGTCCTGGCAGAAGAGCAAAGGGGCAAGATCTTCCCCCTTCACTTGCCCACTTGCTGCTCCCGCATGTCCAATCGCATGGGGCAGCCATGGCAAATAAGCACGGGGGGGAAGTTGAGATCTTCCTCTCTCCCTGCCCCCACAGATGCGATCACATGGGGCAGCGGCAGTAGAAGAGCACAGGGTGGAGATCTCCCCACCTCACTCTCTTGCTGCCCCTGCATGCATGATCACAAGGGGCAGCAGTGGCAGAAGAGCATGAGGGGCGAGATCTTGCCCTGTTTGCTCACTCACCACCTCCCACATGCGTGATCGTGCAGGGCAGCTATGGCAGACAAGCACAGGGAGGGAGATCTTTACGGATTTGTGTTGGGCTGCATTCGAAGCTGTCCTGGGCTGCATGCAGCCCACAGGCCATGGGTTGGACACCCCTGTGTTAGATAATACCATTGTTAACCTTAGCAAAGTTGATTAAAAACCTCTCTTTCCTATACATTTTATGACGTGGCAGCCCCGTGTTATTTCAACATTGTGGTTCTTATATTCATTCCCACAATATTTGTGTTGTTGCTGCAGTTTTTGAAAAGAATCACCTGAGGACCAATTCAGTCATTATATTTTGTTATTTTTTAAAAAAATGTATTCTAGAGAAATAACTGAAGAAGGGTATAAACATACTTAAACAAATATGGTGTAGCTGGAGTGCTTTTTTAAATATAAGAGACCTTTTACTGAGTAAGGGAAATGCTTCAAATTAGTTTCCTTTTGGAAGGGGTGCTTCACTGGCCACTCAAAATTGAACAGTAAAAAGCAAGGGTGTGCCAGCAGAGTCTGCACTGCAGAAAGAGTTGCAGTAGCACTATTGGTGGGTTTATGAGTGTGCTGGTCCTGCTACTGATGCCCAAAGGACCTTGTACACTGCAAGTGGGGATGGGGGTGGGGAGGAAGTATTTGTAATTCTGATTGTATTGTGTCAGGCGAGTGTTGCAACACTTTCTTCTGTGTTTTAAAAATAGTTACAGCTTGTTAACACTATCTAAATAGATAATGTTTTCCAGACCTGTACCCAAGCAGTAGATGTGTATTTACTTAGAATTAAGTTCCACTTTTTTCAGTAGGGCTTACTCCCAATTAGTATTTATGAGAGTGCAGCTTTGGCTGATTAATCAGTTAATGTATATACTTTTAATGTATTTAATGTATTGTTGTAGTACCGTCTCAATCCATGGGGAGAGGGGGGATATAAATAATAATAATAATAATAATAATAATAATAATAATAATAATAATTAATTATTATTATTATTATTATTATTATCATCATCATCATCATCATCATCATCATCATCATCATCATCATTATTATTATTAAACCAGCCTAGTTCCACAACCAGAACCATCCCTTTGTAATATTCGGCTGCTGAAAACTCATTCATGTTTGCTCCTGTTATACTTTATTTATACTCATGAAGGAAAAAAAGCCTCACATGTTAAACTTCATAATGTTTGAAGTATACTCATAACTGTTGGTGACCTTTTTCTTTCACCTGAAAAAGAAAGACACTTATGATTTCTGCATGGTATGGGAAGCAGACAAGGAGTGTTATAACTCTAAATCCTTAGATAATGACTGAGCCAAGATCGATTAGGAAACAGAGCTTCCCTTGCAGTTCCTATTTTATTGCAAAGCAAAAATGTGAAGCTTCACCTGTGTCTATGTTTGTTTCTAATCCAACCAAAGAAAATCATTCTAAGTGTATTTATTAAAGATGTAGTATAAAAACAGAGCCTTAGTTTTAACTTTCAGAATTTCTTGTCTTTAGGATGAACATTTGTTTATCCCATATGCTTTTACTTTTTAAAGAGCTGTCATCATTTTGACATACTCCTTAACTATGTAACTTACTCCT
Source organism: Ctenosaura bakeri (assembly GCA_948474755.1). NCBI lineage: Eukaryota > Metazoa > Chordata > Lepidosauria > Squamata > Iguanidae > Ctenosaura > Ctenosaura bakeri. The sequence goes on from CAOLHI010001017.1 coordinate 444,192, forward strand.
TAACTATAAATTGCAGCTCCCGTTAAAGTGACTTACATGAAGGTTTCAAGAAAGAAATGTTGTGATCTTTGAGTAAGCTTTCATGTAGAGTGCTGGCTTTCAAACTTTGTTCTGAGTAAATTTGCAGTTCCTTGGAAAATTACTTGGTATTCATCAGTGAAAAAAGGGGTAATGGTGGATAGACTTCCCTGAGAAAATCTAGAATGGCACAAAGCTACTGATTATCCCTTGCAGTGAGCAGCTGTGAAAGAGTGTTGTGAAGATTTTAGACTCTCTCTGCTCATGTAGGGCAATTCAAATATCCCATAGAAATAATGCAACTGTCCAGAAGAGTTTTCTGGAGAGACATACAAGGATTCTGTGGTAGACACATGGATGTGGAAAGGATTGGCACTGGGGGTAGAAGGTTTAAAAATGCCCTAGAGATACTGTTCCAGCTCCAAATGCAGTGGGTAAGAGACTTTGATATCACTACATTAGAGATCCAGAACTTGTTAAAGTTCTTTCTTTTCAGAAAACCTTGGGAGTGTTGTGGGGCTGGAACAGACATGCTAGAAATGTAGTTTCAGCATTTCTGATGACTACTGTTAGAACCCCATATTTCATGAATGGGAAAGAGAAAGATGACAATGCATCCATGGTCTCCTACTTGTTGTGGATCAGCATTGATCAGCTAGGTAGTTTTGATCAGTGTGCACAGTTCCAAATAGAAGATTTTCCTTATGAAGCAGCATTTGTTCCAGACAGTGTTGGTGTTTATCAAGGAGCAGTACTAGACAGATTTGACACTGATCTTTAAATAACCATCTGTGGAGAAGTAGTAAGTAAGCATGCTGAGACTCTAAAACATGTAGTCTGCTTGATTAATCTCTGCCTTCTGTAAAGCATTATTCATTGTATTGAGCAGTAAATGAAGGCCCAAACATAGCAACTTGGGGTCCTGTACGCTAAGCCAGACTCTGCATGTACAGTCTGGTGCTGCTTAGAAGAGGAATATATTCTCTGGGTGGATGCCCTAAACTATTTATAGTCTTGTGAGGATGCATGCAGAACAGGAAATGGGCAGCAAAAAAGGCAGAGGTGGATGGAAGCAAGTAGGATGGACAGGAGTCCTCCTTGTCTTTCTACTTCTGTTTCCATTCAGAGATGTCATTCCCAAGGCTGGATTAATGTGGTTGAAGTCCTGGAGCAGTTCTAGCAACAGAGTCCTCTTTTTGTACATGTGTGAGCTATTCTGGGGGTGGATGCATAGTTCTTCGTGGTCTCTGTGCCTTACACAATGGGAATCTTCGTGCATGCGCAGTAGCGTTTCAGAAAGTTCTAGAGCTGAGCAGCTTGGCAGGAACCCCTCCCCGATCCGGTACTGAGCATGTTCAGTCCCGCCAAGCTAACGGTCTCTCCTCAGTTTCTTTTTGTCCGCTGACCTGTTAGCAGCTCGGAAAGCTTCTTTGCTGAGCAGTTTTTCTGTTTCTTCGTTTTTCTTCATTCTTTCGACTCTTATTGTTTTGGTATCCTTGGGATAAAAACTGTAAGAACTCTTCTCCCTTCTTATGTCATCTTTGTTTAAATTGTGCATGTCTTGCAGCCACAAGGTCTCATTTTCTGATGCCCACCCCGAGTGCTTGTTCTGCCTCGGGGAGGGCCATAATGTTCAGGCCTGTTCCATCTGTAAGGACGTCACTTCCCAGACACTGAAGAATAGAACTTCTTGCTTAAAATCTTACTGTTGGGAGCAAGCTCTTCATCTCAAAGAGCAGGCGGCTTCCAATACGACCCTCTTTACTGCTTCGGTGACACTGCACCCTTTGCAAGGCCCCTCGTTGTCGAAGTCCTCTACTATAGCCTACTTGCTGACTTTGACTTCAGCGGTAACGACTGGATCCTCGGTACCAACAACTTCGGTATCAGTACCATTGTTGGCCTTGCCACCCTTACCGCCAGTGTCTTCCTTACTGAGGATTCCAAAGCTCTCCAAGATGCCTACTGTCCTGTCTTCCAGCTCTGGAGACACTTCTTCCAGCTCGACCCATCAACCTCGCAAGGTACCTACCGTGGCGGAGCGCAAGCGGGCTTCTTCGCACCATCTCTCTATGCCTTCTAAGAAGGAGAAGCATTACTCCCCTTCTCCTGCTACCCATCCGTTGGCTACTCGACGGTCTTCTCTGGGTCCTTTACTGACACCTCCTCTGATGCAACCTGCGACATCTTCCATGGAGGAGGATGAGGCTCCTATTCTTTCACCAGTGCGGGATTCTACCCAGCTTCTCGTGCTGTCTGTCCCAGTTGCTGTTGTCCTCACATCCGACTTGGATTGCCGGCCTTCACCACCAGCTTCTCTGCCTGTTATGTTGGGCTAGTCCGGAGATGGATGCTCTCAGACTCCGCTTCCTCTGGCCCTCTCTTCTGGCTGCCCTGATACGGACCATCCACTCGCTTCAGACGCTCCTTGGGCTACTTCCTGAGACCAGCCTATACAAGTGGTAAGAACCGGGTTGCTCTCTCCAAAGATGCTTGTGACTGTATCAAGCTATATAGGAAGCCGGTGGCAAAAGTGAATCGACTCTCACCAGCTCATGACTCTTATCTGACAGGACACGCTATAGAGAATTCCTTCATTCCTATAGAGTGGCAATAGATGCAGCGAAGAAGACCTTCTTCTCTGCACGTATTGCGTCTGCGACTTCTCGTCCAGCAGAGCTGTTCAGGGTGGTAAGGGATCTGACTCAGCTACCCACTCCCCTGAACTCGTTGTTAGAACCTAACGTAGCTTGCTGTGATGCCTTGAATAATCATTTTGCAGATAAAATCTCTCAGATAAGAGCCGACTTGGATGCCGATGTTATAGCAGAGGTTACAAATGGAGCATCCGGTGACCCCGTGAACAGGATTATACTGGATCAGTTTCAGTCAGTGAGTACCGAGGACGTAGACAAGCTCCTTGGAAAGGTAAGCAATCAACCTGGCGGTTGGGGAGCAGGGGTGGAAGCAGGAGAAATGAGGCACATAATAGGTAGAGAGGTGGTACAGGAATACCTGGCCACATTGGATGAATTCAAGTCTCCAGGGCCAGATGAATTGCATCCTAGGATATTAAAAGAGCTGGCAGAGGTCATTTCGGAACCACTTGCTATAATTTTTGAGAACTCTTGGAGGACAGGAGAAGTTCCAGCAGACTGGAAGAGAGCAAATGTTATCCCCATCTTCAAGAAGGGAAAAAAAGAGGACCCAAATAATTATCGCCCAGTCAGCCTGACATCAGTACCTAGAAAGATACTGGAGCAGATCATTAAGCAGTCAGTTTCTAATCACTTAGAAAGCAACGCAGTAATCACGAGAAGTCAACATGGATTTCTCAAAAATAAGTCATGCCAGACTAATCTTATCTCTTTTTATGATAGAGTTACTAGCTTGATAGATGAAGGGAATGCTGTGGATGTAGCATACCTTGATTTCAGTAAGGCCTTCAACAAAGTTCCCCATGACATTCTTGCGAAGAAGCTAGTAAAATGTGGGCTGGACAGGGCTACTGTTATTTGGATTTGTAATTGGTTGACCGACCGAACCCAAAGGGTGATCATGAATGGCTGCTTTTCATCCTGGAGAGAAGTGACTAGTGGGGTGCCACAGGGTTCTGCCCTGGGCCCTGTGCTGTTCAATATTTTTATCAATGACTTGGATGAAGGAATAGAGGGCATGCTCATCAAATTTGCAGATGACACCAAATTGGGAGGGGTTGCTAATACGCCAGAGGACAGGATCAGAATTCAAAATGACCTGGATAGATTGGAGAGCTGGGCCAGGGCGAACAAAATGAAATTCAACAGAGAGAAATGTAAGGTCCTACACTTAGGTAGAAAAAATGGAATACAGAAATATAGGATGGGGGACACGTGGCTGGATAGCAGTACGTGTGAAAGGGATCTAGGAGTCTTCATAGACCACAAGCTGAACATGAGTCAGCAGTGTGATGCGGCAGCCAAGAAAGCCAATGCAATTCTTGGCTGCATCAATAGGAGTATGGTGTCTAGATCGAGGGAGGTACTGGTACCATTCTACTCTGCTTTAGTTAGACCCCATCTTGAATACTGTGTCCAGTTCTGGGCACCCCAATTCAAGAAGGATATTGACAAGCTGGAGCAAGTCCAGAGGAGGGCGACCAAAATGGTGAGAGGCCTGGAAGACATGCCCTATGAGGACAGACTTAGAGAGCTGGGTATGTTTAGTCTGCAGAAGAGGAGGTTAAGAGGGGACATGATAGCCATGTTTAAATATTTGAAGGGATGCCACGTAGAGGAAGGAGGGGGCTTGTTTTCTGCTGCTCCAGAGACCAGGACAAGGAGCAATGGATTCAAGCTGCAGGAAAGGAGATTCCACCTGAACCTCAGGAAGAACTTCCTGACAGTCAGGGCTGTCTGGCAATGGAATCTGCTGCCTCGGAGTGTAGTGGAGTCTCCTTCCTTGGAGGTTTTTAAGCAGAGGCTTGATGGCCATCTGTTGGGAGTGCTTTGAGGGTGTTCCTGCATGGCAGGGGGTTGGACTTGGATGGCCTGTTTGGTCTCTTCCAACTCTACATTTCTATGATTCTATGTAAGAAGGACAACTTGCCCTCTTGATCCCTGCCCTTCATGGCTGGTCGTCCAGGGAGGAGTTGCAATTAAGACCCACTTAAGACATATTATTAATGCATCCTTCAGGGAGGGCAATTTTCCAGCTTGTTTAAAAGAAGCAATTATACGTCCGCTTCTAAAAAAGCCCTCCCTAGATCCCCTGGATATGAATAATTACAGACCAGTTTCCCATCTTCCATTTTTAAGCAAGGTGATTGAGAGGGCTGTTGCCCTTCAGCTCCAAGCTGTCTTGGATGAAACAGATTATCCAGATCCATTTCAAACTGGCTTCAGGGCAGGATATGGAGTCGAGACTGCCATGGTTGCCTTAGTGGATGATCTACGCCTAGGTATCGACAGGGGAAGTGTGACCCTGCTGGTACTCTTGGACCTCTCAGCGGCTTTCGATACCATAGACCATGGTATCCTTCTGGAACGCCTGAGAGGGCTGGGGATCGGGGGCACTGCGCTTAAGTGGTTCCGGTCCTATCTCTCAGGTAGATACCAGATGGTGATGCTTGGGGACAGCTGCTCCTCGAAAAAGGAGCTTAAATCTGGCATCCCTCAGGGCGCCGTCCTGTCCCCAATGCTATTTAACATCTACATGAAACCGCTGGGAGAGATCATCAGGAGGCATGGAGCAAGGTGCTATCAGTATGCTGATGACACCCAGATATATCTCTCCATGCCTCGGAAAATAGCATCAACTAAGGATGGCATCTCGCCTCTAAATGAATGCCTTGAAGCGGTAATGGACTGGATGAGGAAAAACAGACTGAAGCTGAATCCAGATAAGACGGAGGTACTCGCTGTTAAGGGCCCTAGCCCAGGTATGGAGGTTTTTCAACCAGTTCTAGACGGGGTCACACTTCCCCTGAAAGACTGTGTCCGCAGTTTGGGGGTGCTCTTGGATTCGCCACTTCAGATGACAGCTCAAATTGATGCGGCAGCCAGGAGTGCCTGCTATCAGCTTCGGCTGATATGCCAGCTGCGCCCCTTCCTGGACTTGGAACACCTAAAAACAGTGGTACATGCGCTGGTAACTTCACGGCTTGACTTCTGCAATGCGCTCTACATAGGGCTACCCATGTGCTTAGTCCGGAAACTTCAATTAATTCAGAACATGGCAGCCAGGTTGGTCACCGGAAGATCTAAAACTGACCACATAACACCTATTCTGAAGTCTTTACACTGGCTGCCTATTAGTTTCCGGGCACAGTACAAGGTGTTGGTTTTTACCTTTAAAGCCCTTCATGGCTTGGGGCCAGCCTACCTGCGGGATCGCCTTCTCCCATATAATCCGCCCCGCACACTAAGGTCCTCTGGGAGGAATTTACCGCAGCCAATCAGAACTAGGTTGGCTGTGGTTACCCAGAGGACCTTTTCTTCTGTCGCTCCCAAGTTATGGAATGGCCTGCCAGAAGAGACCCGGCACATTACCAGTCCTGACTGCTTTAAAAAAGCAGTCAAGACTGTTCTCTTCCAACAGGCCTTCCCAGACTAATGTTCCACCACCTCTCATCAATTGTCCTTTTGTTTTTAATTTTGTTTTTAATTTCTTTTAATAATTAATGTGTTTTAGGGGGATAGAAGGGTTGGTGGGTGGGGAGGATGGGGTACATTTTAATGTTTTAATGTATTTATATATTCCTGTAATGCCGCCTCGATCCACTGGGAGAGGCGGGATAAAAATAAATATTATTATTATTATTATTATTAGCAGCACGATAGACATAATCAGGACAACACGGGGATCTACCCCTTTCACCGCGTCCCAGAGAGCGGGCCACACTAACTCGAGGCTGGTCTCGGGAAGTAGCCTGAGGAGCCTCCGAAGTGAGTGGATGGTCTATACACACAACAGGCCTTAGTTTGGGAATATGTTATAGAAAGGGAAATTAAAAATAAAAATAGATAGATATCAGCCCATGAGCCCTTAAAAATGAGACTGCCACCAGGGTGGTGTGTGTGTGTGTGTGTGCCCTACCTTTAGGTCGCCTGTTGACTTTTAGTGACCCTATGAATTTCAGTTCCTTCCTCTGAAATATAACTTATAGCAGCTAATATTTCTTGGCAGTCTCCTGTTCAAGTACTAACCAGGACTGACCCTGCTCAGCTTCCAAGATCAGGCAGGATCTAGTACCTTTAGGGTATTTAGGCTATTAGACAAGCCCTTAAATGGAGATTGATTAGGTTCCCTGTGGCCTTGTTCAATTTTCATGACATCACAGGTGAAAAAATTATGGTGGTGATTTAACCAGTCCAGATCTCTAGATTGGGTGGGGGAGTGCAAACTGGAAAAAAAAGTGTCAGCTCTTTTGCTGAATTCCAGCTATAGTCTTACTGATATACATGTGGCTTCTCTTAATATATCTTCTTGAATTATCTTCATCTATAACAATTAATATAATCAGTATGATTGATTAATATATTCCTTTGCAGATGTTACAGAGAAATTCAGAAATGCCCACTGTAAAAGGATGTGCATAACTGATAGCCTTCGATAAAAAATAAATCATCTTTGTGTATCTCTTGATTGATTACATGATTTTAAAAATGACCTTCCAAAAAATAAATGAGATGTCTGCTACTTAGTCAACTGTTACCTTCATTAAGGAACCACAAAATGGCATCTATGTTAGATAGCATGGTATTTAGTATATGATGGTGCTGGATTGATTAACTCGTCAGTTAAAAGCATGAGACTAAAACATTTGGCAAACCACTACATTACTTAAACTGAGAAGAGTAGCATCACTGCCATACTCCTATGGCTTCCTCCCATTTCTTAAACTAACATTAGAGTGTGTGGTACTTCCCATGCCATTGTCACCTACCCTGTCATTCACTGGAGTAGAAGATGCCTCATAACCATACTTTTCCTTTGTTTATTCTAGTATTGGTTACTCAAGTTTCCGACAAACTGATCGCCTCCGGGTGTTTTCAACTGCAACTTACATCATTCCTGATAGTTATCCATCCTGCTTCCCTTTTTTCTAAGGCATTCTCAACTGCATACATTTTCTCATGTAAACTAACCCATGTTAGGCTTATGGATAGTGTGTTGACCTAGGTCATCCAATGATCTTCATGTCTGAACAGGGCTTTAAAGCCAGGTCTTCCACGCCCTCTATCCAACCCTCACCAAACACTCAATTTGTATAGGATGCAAACAATGACAGTCCCAGGAATGTCACAACTTGCAGGTGCAGATGCCACTCCAAGAAAGTTAAGCCGTATTGATAGATTTTTAAGTAGAATTTCCATGCAGAATCTTGTTGATAGTACTTCCCTCAGCTGTGCCTTAACCTGTTTCTGCATGCATAACACAGTGTTCTAGGATGTTTCTCTTAGAATTGCAGTGGATCATTGTAAGTGCTAATTGGGGGAAAAATAGATTGCACAAGCCATGCCAGCATTCATAAAATTTATAAGTTGATATAAAATACCAAGTGAGGTGATTAAAGTAAATTAAATACCTCAACACTACAGTTCTTGTTTACTGCAAAGATGACATATATTTAGGAGAGATGCCATTAAAGTTTTAAAACTGAATAAAATGCCCACAGCTCTTTTGGCTTGTTCATTTGTTTGTTTGCAGGCAGTATGAATCCCAGACATGATGCATCATTAACTTTTAGGGGCACTTATTACTAGCAACAAGAAACAAGTAGAAGCAAAGTAGCGACATATTAGTAAGATCTTACCAAAACCCAAAAAGCCTCTTTTTAGGCCTAATTTAAAAGGATTGTGCACCCATCTACCACATGTGTATAGGCCCTTTTTCCCTGCACCCATCTACCAGTAGTTTTCTCCTCCCCTCCCCCCCAAAAAAAAGCATAACTGAAGTCTTTGACAGTCTCTGGAATGGCATTCTATGAGACCTGAGGGGCAACAACTGAAAGGGAACATCAGTAAATCCTGTACTTGATGCATCTTCCTCTTCAGATCCTGGCCTGGCACTGGCAGTACAGATTGAAGAGTTGCCAAACACTACTAGTTACTGGAGCAAGAACTGGGGGTTGGAAAATACTTTATAATTTTACAATAGAAAATAGATTAACTCAGTCTTTTCCTTATTCTTAATATTTCTAATCTATAGAGTCATTAAGAGAATGAACATCAGATAATGTGCTCAAATATGTAATATTTTATGAATAATTTATAAAAGACAGTTTGATTAGATGGGAAGTACAGAACTGATTTTCACTTGACAGACTGAAAGACAAGTAAACCTTAACTACTAGCTCACAATAGCTCCTTTGGCTCAGGAATGATCAGCAGTTACCTAGGGCTGTTCAGGAGTTTGAAGGGAGGTGCAGATGGGTGTTCTATTTATAATGCTTGCTTTTGAAATCTAATGATGTGAGCCCAGCAGCATCCTGTCTTGTACTCTTTCATTGTACTAGTCATGTCTGGAATAACATTCAGTGGCAGAGAATGGTAAAAATATGTCATTAAGTGAAGAATTGAGGCATAAGTGGGACAATTACAGAGCCAAAAAAATCAGCAGTTGCTTGATCACTTTTACATTTCCTTGAGCCTGGGGGGCGTTAATCATACTAATCATAACCCTTACTTTGGCATATAATGCCTCTGTTGAAATCTACTTTGTTTTGTTTTGGAGTGTCAGGCTCTGGTATGTATGTGACTTAAATATTGCAAGTGAAGATTTCTTGGAAACATTTTCTTGCTGTGAAACAGTAAAGCTGTTTAGGACTGTTCATATACCCTCAACTCCCCTCCCCAGAAAGTAACTCTTTCTGGTTGTTATTTTCTTATTTGTTTGAAATAGTCCGAAGACTTATTCAATAAAGATGTGTGTGAGTGGCTTCCAGCAAACCATTGTTTGACATCTTGGCCAAAGATCACAATGCAGCTCTTACATGGTTGTTTTCCCCTAGTGATTCATCATGTAAATGCATATTCCAAGTGTGTCTTGGACTGCTACACATCTATTCCCATAAAATTCTTTGGAAACCAACTCTCTTCTGACCTTACTTGTATGCACTGCGGTGTAAGTCACTGAGGCAGACAGTTCCAGCGAATCTGATGTTATTGAGAATTAATATCTTCTGGCCTCTGCAGTAGCAAATTGTAGTTTGTACATTATATTTCAAAACTCTGGCTATTGTCTCAGGAGAGAATTGCTGCCTTTGTCTTCAGATAGCTAGCTGGAAGCCTTTCTGTGAAAAGGAAAGGTAACCATTGCAAGATGGGGAATGTGTGGGCATGCAAAGACTGTTGTGCTGCAATCCCTGTGAGCTCTAAACGCTGACTATCCTAGTTGGGATTAGTAGGAATTTCAGGCCAGCAACATCAAAAATGTCACATGTTTCTGACAACTTATAAGTCAGATGTTAGCCTTACAATTCATCAAAGTATGAACACAACTTGAAGACATACAATTATAAATGTTCCATGGTAGGTGATGATGGTGGTGGTGATGCTGATGATAGTGACAGTGGGTGGTGGGTGAAGTTGACGGTGGTGGTGGTACTGATTTTAGCAAAATGAGAATACTGTATATACTCATGTATAAGTCTAAAAAGTTCAGTCAAATAATTGACCCCCAAAACCTGGGTCAATTCATCCACAGGTCTAAGTATTGTACCTTATCTCTAATCAAAAAAGAAACCGTCCCCTTCTCTGAGTAGAGTGGCAAAAAGTGAGAGCTTAGTCTATCCCAGGAGAACTTAAGAGAAGCACTGACCCCCTCAATTCTCTCCTCTGCAGCAATGCTTCTGGTCCATTTGAATGCCTGGGTGGGAAAAATGGTGGCAGTGGCAGCAGCTCTTTGGTGCTTCCCCTCAAAGTATTACCAAGAAAGTAGAGAGGGCTGATGCTTCTTTTAGGTTCTCCCAGGGTGGAGTCAGCTCTCACCTTTTGCCACTCTACTGAGAGAAGGGGATGGTTCCTTTTTTGCGAAGAGTTAATACTGTACCTTAACTTTTATCAAACAAAGGAGTCATCTTCTTCTCTGAATAGAGTTACATAAGACCTTTTCAAATGTTTGAGCAGGAAAATGGCAGCAGTAATGGCTGGGACAGCTGACCCCTTTCTCTCCATGGAATGACCATCAACTTATTTGTGGGTCATATGAAAATCTATAAGTTTGGCCCGCAAACCTGCCATTGGCTTATACATGAGGTTGACTTATGCACTATCATATATAGTAGATGTGTGATAAGCAAATGTTCTGCAGGTATGTGGTGGAGAATGAGAATTTTACCATAGATTTTCTTCATATGCTTAATGATTTTTTTTCTCTTCTATGTATATCTGGCAGCAATTTGTCATGTTTCTTCCAGCCTGGAAACCCCAGTCTGAAAAGTAATCTGATCTGCATCTGATCTGCATCCTTTGCTACATCTTCATGGTAGAGTTATATAGAAGTTGATTCTTTCTTTGACTAGAAAGATTCTTCCTCTAACCATCTTTGGTGAATACACAAACAAGCCTGGATGTAGTAAAGTTTAACAAGAAAAGGGGTGAAGTGAATTGATTAATAAGATTTTGAGGGATCTTCTTCCTGAAGGAAAGTAGTATTCCTTAAATGAGTGGTTGTACTTTCCATCCATCCATCCATCCATCCATCCATCCATCCACCAGTCTTCAGACTATTATAAAACATAAAATCCATAAATAGCTGCATGACTGCACTAACACTGTCTTCATTCATTAAATATTTTCAGATGCAAACTTGGTATACCTTTACATAAATCTTGCTGATCTTAGCCTGATAACTCCATGCAAATTATTGAATCCTGAGGTGTGTGTTTCCTAGAAGGACTGATTGGAAATGTATGCTCATTAACTACATAGTATTTCAGAAACAGATGCTGCCATCTCAGTTGTATGTTTTTATTCCTCTCCTCAAATTCTTCTTTTCTTCTTTCTCACCTTATAAAATTCAAGAGATGAGATGTCTTCATTTTTAAAACAACAATACCTGGATGTTATTTCTCTTACAGCTTTTTGCCTGATTTTATCAGTGGAGACTTTGATTCTATTACGCCTGAAGTAAAGGAGTATTATACAATCAAGGTAAGTGTCTTTAAAAAAAAATCCAACACTTCCCATAATGCACCTTTAACACTTCCTTTTGTTTTTACTGGCTGAGGTCTTGAGAAAAGGGAGCACCATATAGCAGAAGTTTTAAAACTGTGCTCTGAAGGAGGATTACTAGATTCCTTTGAAACTTACATATCAAGGATTGACATGAGGAAATTAGTCTTTTTCTTGTCCTTTTACAAATACTCAATAGATTTTTTTTTCAGTCCTATTTCTGCATTCATCTTTCATTACTGAAAGCTCTTCTGTTTCTTTGCACATGGCTTTTCACATATGCACTCAGAAATGTGGGGATATTTTCCAGACATAATAGACTGTTTACTGCACTTAAGAGTAAGGAAACTAACTAGACCAGCAGGAACCAATCTGTTGTTTACCCATGATAAACCTGGATTCTTGCAAATCAGTGGCTGATTGTGATATCCAAACACATCTGTCTGTCTCTCTGTCTGTCTCTGTAACTATCATATATTTTTATCCCACCTTTTCTACTGTATGGAACCCAACACAGCTTTCAACATACATTAAAACAGATTATACCTAAAAATACTGGAAACCAATTCTAAAACAATGTAGTAAACCTATAATAAAAAGAGATTTTAAAAAGAGCTTGAACCTGTTTAAAATCTAACTGTGAGTTTTCAGCCCTTTTAAACTATCATATTAAAAGCAGCACAACAACTTAAAATCATTTAAAACAACAATAAGTAACAACATTCTATGGCATCATATAACAGTTGATTTTATTGTAGTGATTATACTGGTTTTGACTACTGCTAAATTAATGGTTTTAACATGTAATTTGCTTTTAAATAATGTTTACTTGCTTCCTTAAGCATTATTTTTTGAGTGGTAGGGTGGGGTAAAATTTAAATGCATAAATAATGATGTTGTTTCTCTTGGTCAGAGCCACAGCTCCATCACCACAAGGCCTAGACACTTGGCGTGCACTATCATTGAGGATGCTGGGACATGATTCTGGGATTACATGGAGTCACACAATTGAAACTATGTGTTCCAGGATTGCAAGGAAACATAGGTGTTACACATTGCTCATTGCTTTTCTAAAAAGATATCACTGCCCCGAGCAACCTGCTTGCTTGCTTGTGCAGTCAGGGCAGCTCTTCTAAACATTCATTCATTCATTTAAAAGATTTATATACTGCCCTACAGCAGAGCTTCTAGGGTGATTTACAGGTTTAGGGTGAGATGCAATTTATTTGCATCTAGTGCAAAAAAGCTGAAAATATGGTAGACTGAAATATTTAAGTCTGAGAAATTTGTATGTGCTTGTTGATATTTAAATATTTGCCAAAGCACAGTGAAGCAAAATAACTGTTCATGAGATTTGTTCAGCAAATATGTAACAGCTTTTCATTTCATACCTGGTTAAATTCAAAAATTCTTATGCAGGCTCAGTGAATTTCATCAGAAATAGTAGAACAGCCTGTCTGACGTTATGCTCTCTATTATAAATTGCTGTTGCCCATAGCAGAAAAAGGAGAAAGCTAATGCAATAACTGAGAGTGGTGGTCTAAAAGAATTCACTTCATTTCTTCTAACTAAGAAATAATAAAAATAATTCTGTTCATGTCTGAGAAACTTTTTAAAAAATCTATTCAATCTTCTGAGTTTGTTTTATGATGACCTTTTATACAGTTAAAGCACAAACTGTTCCCACATGCATACTGATAAATATATCACTTTAGTAAAATTTAAACACAGACTCCTGCTTTCAAAACTGCTAGTTGATGGAAATTGGCATGTGGAATCCTATTGATTTGGAATTGTGGGCTCTCATAAGAAGCATAGTACTCCACTAGTTAAGACAGGGAAGACAGCCCTCTGATGTTGTTAGACTGCAACTATATTGCTATATGTGCCATTAATTTTGTAGTATACAAGATACACTATTATGCAAGCTTTGAATCAAGGATTACACTTTTGCTAGTTTTGCACTGTAATGTTCACTCTGTTATAAAATTGCTGCATATGCTGGAGGTTTAAATAGTGTTTGATGTAGTCCTGGATATTTTTAATTTTGTTTTTGCTGCTGTTTTGTTGTTGTTGGTCACTGTTGTTCATATTTAACTCTAGAGATGTCAAAAATACTTCTTACTTTTCATATCTTCGGTGAAAAATGCTATCCTGACACTCCTTGAAACCCCATCAAGAAAAGAATACTCAAAAGATTCTTCACAGTGTGGGGCATTTTAAGGACAATTTGTTTATTGAGAAATAGTGGGTTTATTCAGAAATAATAGATTTTCTCCACACACAGTTTTTGTATAGAATGACCACATTTGTTTCCACACAGAAGATTTGTCCTGAAGAACATCTTGAAGTACAAATAGTTATCAAGAACTGCACATGATCCTTCATATTCTCACAAAGCAGTAGGGAGAGACCTGCAGAAATTATTCATTCTTGCATGAGGAGATGAATAAATAAAGATTTATTTCTATCCCTACTATCTGTGGATATGGTTGAGTGTGCAGGCTTACGTAGGTTCTAACATGCTTGGCTTCTTCATTAGCTCCCTGAACCCAAATTGACTATGATTACATTGGAAGGAAATAGGTCTGGCCAGCAATCTAAATTTGTGGAGAGAATGGCGAAAAGGAGGAAGGCAGAAGGCAATCCAAGACTTGAGATTCCAGAGAACCAGAGCAGTGAGAAATAGGTTTTTCAGAACATCAACAAAATACATGAAGAAGAAGAAAAAAGAGCCCTTGTGTAATTCTGAGGCCTGACTATCTCCAAACTCTTGTGGAAAAAGAAGGGCAGTCCTCTGGTCTGAAGTCTAGCAGTGTACATTGTTATTGTACATTGGACGAGTTGTCTGTGGCGAAGAGTGGATCCTGGGGAACAAAGTTGATGATACCTAGAGTGATCTCCAGACCAAGGGTTTTGGTTCTTGAGAGTTGTGGCTTTAGAACTCTCCAGTTTGCAGAGCACTTGATGGTGGGGGAGCCTTGGCATCAGGGTCATTGTCAGGCCTCGATTCAATGTCTCCATTCTCTAAATAACTGGCCTCCTTGACTCATCTGGTCCCCTCTCTTTCCATCAGTATCCAGATTGTTGCTTGAAGGAGGCACGATATAATAATTACAACGTCCATCTACTCTACATAGCAAATATACAGTCCATCCACTCTTTTCAACAGATACACTGCATTCTTTTCAACAGACACACTGCATTCTTAAATATGTTGCTTTCTCATTTATCATTGATTAATTATTCACTGCAGAGAGCCTGCATAGCATAGTGATTTGAGCATTGGACTATAACCCTGGAGACGAGGGTTCAACTCCCACTCAGCCATGGAAACCCACTGGGTGACCTTGGGTTTGTCAGACACACTCAGCCCCAGAAAACCCTGTGATAGGTTCGCCTTAGGGTCTCCAGAAGTCAGAAATGACTTGAAGGCACACAACAACAGCAATTGTTCATTGCAGCTGAAAATGAGCCACTGAGAAACAATAGCAAGGAAATAGAAAGCTCAAACATACAAGGTTTGTAGAATACAACATATCTTTAGAATTAAGGTGGGGAGGAAGCACATCTTACTGACAAGGACATTCTCTGTGTGGAATCCAGAGTGACAACTAAAAAAAAGAAATGTATTCTGGGGTAGACTGGTGGTGGGATGCCATTCTTGGGTGACATGGCTGGCTGAACACAAACACTTATAAGAAGAAAGATTCACTGCAAAATTTTGTTATAAAGATAACTTCCTTATGCATATAATAATACTGATATGCTTTGCAGTGTTGTTATGAGGAGTTTCAAGACAGTATATGCAAAGATGAACGTTGAAAAAATGCTATGTAAATGCTAAGAATGTAAAACATGCTATGTAAATACTAAGTATCTTGATGACTGTTGGCACTATTATTGTAATACAAAAATAAATAAATGCTTTAATGTTGCAAACAGATAGTAACTCAAAAGTGACTCGTACTAGGGGATACAACAATGATTTGAGTTGAATGAATATTGACTGCAAGGAGGATGATACACTAGAAGAAACAGTTTTGGTAAATCTAAAACAGTGGTAAACAGATGCACCTATATGAAGAAGTCTGGCTATTTATGTGCTGTGTCATGTTTACTTCCTGTCATGCTAATGTATCTAGGACAGCCCAATATTCCTGTTACAAAGCATGCTGGGATGCTAAGCTTGAATGGAATAGAATTGCGGAAGCTTTCTAGATGTTGTGTACTGAGTTATAAAGTATAAAATATTACTGCTTATAAAAACACTGTTGCTGCTGGAAAAATATAGTATTCTAACACTTTTAAGTTCACTTGGAGACTCAATTATCATGACTATCAGTCCCATTGCCTCTATAATAAATACATTAGCACCAAGGTAGCACTGTCATTAATATTCCTCTGTTCAAAAATGCCAATGATGCTCAGTGAATGTAAACTGCTGCTGAGTTTTTAAGTCAACTAAATTTTTATTCAAATGTCAGTGAGCTTACATGAAAATTATATAGCAGCTACTTTTAGTCTTTTGGCATAGTATTAGCCATTTGACAAGCAGTATGCAGAATATAAATGGTATATATTTAATTTTTCTTGATTTCTGCTTATTTTTCTTGGTTTTTATGTGGACTATCAGGCTAAAAGGTTCAAGTTGCTTAAGTGTGAAGTTTAATGGGACAATAATTACTTGTTTGACTGTCAATGAAATATATAGTGAATGCGCTAGAATTTCTCATTATTTCAATATCCAGAGGAATACCTGTGTCTGTTATCCAGAAAATGAATAAATAAATAAAAATGACCA